>JAWQEG010000337.1:1622500-2222500 GCA_033782935.1 Petrolisthes cinctipes | reverse complement strand
CGGTTACAGAAGATGCATGCACATATCGACTTAGGACACTTAAAATATTTATTTTTAGCATGTTTTGAGCCTATATTTTAAAAACATTCTAGCACTGAGTAGGCATGTACAGATTGCTTCTGGGACCCAAAAAAACGAATTTTCGGGTGTTTTGAGGTTGAATTTGAGATATAAACGGGTACAGAAGATGCATGCACATATCGACTTTGGACACTTAAAATATCTATTTTTAGCATGTTTTGGGCCTATATTTTAAAAACATTCTAGCACTGAGTAGGCAATCACAGATCGCTTCTGGGATCCAAAAATATCGAATTTTCGGGTGTTTTGAGGTTGAATTTGAGATATAAACGAGTGCAGAAGATGCATGCACATATTAACTTTGGGCACCTAAAATATCGATTTTCAGCATGTTTTGGGCCTGTATCTGAGTAGGCATGTACAGATCGCTTCTAGGACCCCAAAATATCGAATTTTCGGGTGTTTTGAGCCTGAATTTGAGATATAAACGAGTGCAGAAGATGCATACACATATTAACTTTGGGCACCTAAAATATCGATTTTCAGCATGTTTTGGGCCTGTATCTGAGTAGGCATGTACAGATCGCTTCTGGGACCCCAAAATATCGAATTTTCGGGTGTGTGGAGCCTGAGTTTGAGATATAAACGGGTACAGAAGATGCATGCACATATCGACTTTTGGGCACTTAAGAGATCGATTTTCAGTATGATATGGGCCTGTATTTTGAAAATACTCTAACACGGAGTAGGCATGTACAGTTCGCTTCTGGGACCCCAAAATATCGAACTTTCGGGTGTTTTGGGCCTGAATTTGAGATATCGACTTTGGGCACCTAAAATATCGATTTTTAGCATGTTTTGGGCCTATATTTTGAAAATATTCTAGCACTAAGTAGGCATGTACAGATCACTTCTGGGACCCCAAAATATCGAATTTTCGGGTGTTTTGATCCTGAATTTGAGATATAAACGGGTACAGAAGATGCATGCACATATCGACTTTGGATACTTAAAATTTCGATTTTTAGCGTGTTTTAAGCCTATATTTTGAAAACATTCTTGCACTGACTAGACATATACAGTTCGCTTCTGGGACCCCAAAAATATCGAATTTTCGGGAGTTTTGAGGTTGAATTTGGGATATAAACGGGTGGAGAAGATGCATACACATATTGACTTTGGTCACCTAAAATATCGATTTTCAGCATGTTTTGGGCCTGTATTTTGAAAATACTCTAACACGGAGTAGGCAAGTACAGATCACTTCTAGTACCAAAAAATATCGAATTTTCAGGTGTTTGGAGCCTGAATTTGAGGTATAAACAGGTACAGAAGATGCATGCACATATCGACTTTTGGGCACCTAAAATATCGATTTTCTGTATGTTTTGGGCCTGTATTTTGAAAATACTCTAAAACGGAGTAGGTATGTACAGATCGCTTCTCTGACCCCAAAATTTCGAATTTTCGGGTGTTTTGGGCCTGAATTTGAGATATCTACTTTGGGCACCTAATATTTCGATTTTTAGCATGTTTTAGGCCTATATTTGAAAATACTCTAACACAGAATAGGCATGTACAGATCGCTTCTGGCACTCCAAAATATCGAATTTTCGGGTGTTTTGAGCCTGAATTTGAGATATAAACGAGTACTGAAGATGCATGAACATATCGACTTTTCGGCCACTAAAATATCGATTTTAAGCATGTTTTGGGTCTGTATCTTGAAAACATTCTAACTAGGTGTAGGCATGTACAGATCGCTTCTGGGAACCAAAAATCTCTAATTTTCGGGTGTTTTGAAGTTGAATTTGAGATATAAACGAGTGTAGAAGATGCATACACATATTAACTTTGGGCACCTAAAATATCGATTTTCAGCATGTTTTGGGCCTGTGTCTGAGTAGGCATGTACAGATCGCTTCTAGGACCCCAAAATATCTAATTTTCGGGTGTTTTGGGCCTGAATTGGAGATATCTACTTTGGGCACCTAATATTTCGATTTTTAGCATGTTTTGGGCCTATATTTGAAAATACTCTAACAGAGAGTAGGCATGTACAGATCGCTTCTGGCACTCCAAAATATCGAATTTTCGAGTGTTTTGAGCCTGAATTTGAGATATAAACGGGTACTGAAGATGCATGAACATATCGACTTTTCGGCCACTAAAATATCGATTTTAAGCATGTTTTGGGTCTGTATCTTGAAAACATTCTAACTAGGAGTAGGCATGTACAGATCGCTTCTGGGAACCAAAAATCTCTAATTTTCGGGTGTTTTGAAGTTGAATTTGAGATATAAACGAGTGCAGAAGATGCATACACATATTAACTTTGGGCACCTAAAATATCGATTTTCATCATGTTTTGGGCCTGTATCTGAATAGGCATGTACCGATCGCTTCTGGAACCCCAAAATATCAAATTTTCGGGTGTTTTGAGGGTGAATTTGAGATATAAACGGGTACAGAAGATGCATGCACATATCGCCTTTTGGGCACCTAAAAGATCGATTTTCAGTATGTTATGGGCCTGTATTTTGAAAATACTCTAACACGGAGTAGGCATGTACAATTCGCTTCTGGGACCCCAAAATATCGAATTTTCGGGTGTTTTGGGCCTGAATTTGAGATATTTACTTTGGGCACCTAAAATTTCGATTTTTAGCATGTTTTGGGCCTATATTTGAAAATACTCTGACACAGAGTAGGCATGTACAGATCGCTTCTGGCACTCCAAAATAACGAATTTTCGGGTGTTTTGAGCTTGAATTTGAGATATAAACGGGTACTGAAAATGCATGAACATATCGACTTTTGGGCCACTAAAATATCGATTTGGAGCATGTTTTGGGTCTCTATCTTGAAAACATTCTAACTAGGAGTAGGCATGTACAGATCGCTTCTAGGACAAAAAAATACCGAATTTTCGGGTGTTTTGATCCTGAATTTGAGATATAAACGGTTACAGAAGATGCATGCACATATCGACTTAGGACACTTAAAATATTTATTTTTAGCATGTTTTGAGCCTATATTTTGAAAACATTCTAGCACTGAGTAGGCATGTACAGATTGCTTCTGGGACCCAAAAATATCGAATTTTCGGGTGTTTTGAGGTTGAATTTGAGATATAAACGATTGCAGAAGATGCATACATATATTAACTTTGGGCACCTAAAATATCGATTTTCAGCATGGTTTGGGCCTCTATCCGAGTAGGCATGTACATATCGCTTCTGGGACCCCAAAATATCGAATTTTCGGGTGTTTGGAGCCTGAGTTTGTGATATAAACGGGTACAGAAGATGCATGCACATATCGACTTTTGGGCACGTAAAAGATCGATTTTCAGTATCATATGGGCCTGTATTTTGAAAATACTCTAACACGGAGTAGGCATGTACAGTTCGCTTCTGGGACCCCAAAATATCGAATTTTCGGGTGTTTTGGGCCTGAATTTGAAATATCGACTTTGGGCATCTAAAATATCGATTTTTAGCATGTTTTGGGCCTATATTTTAAAAATATTCTAGCACTAAGTAGGCATGTACAGATTACTTCTGGGACCCCAAAATATCGAATTTTCGGGTGTTTTGATCCTGAATTTGAGATATAAACGGGTACAGAAGATGCATGCACATATCGACTTTGGATACTTAAAATATCGATTTTTAGCGTGTTTTGAGCCTATATTTTGAAAACATTCTTGCACTGACTAGGCATATACAGTTCGCTTCTGGGACCCCAAAAATAACGAATTTTCGAGAGTTTTGAGGTTGAATTTGGGATATAAACGGGTGCAGAAGATGCATACACATATTGACTTTGGTCACCTAAAATATCGATTTTCAGCATGTTTTGGGCCTGTATTTTGAAAATACTCTAACACGGAGTAGGCAAGTACAGATCACTTCTAGGACCAAAAAATATCGAATTTTCGGGTGTTTGGAGCCTGAATTTGAGGTATAAACAGGTACAGAAGATGCATGCACATATCGACTTTTGGGCAACAAAAATATCGATTTTCTGTATGTTTTGGGACTGTATTTTGAAAATACTCTAAAACGGAGTAGGTATGTACACATCGCTTCTCTGACCCCAAAATTTCGAATTTTCGGGTGTTTTGGGCCTGAATTTGAGATATCTACTTTGGGCACCTAATATTTCGATTTTTAGCATGTTTTGGGCCTATATTTGAAAATACTCTAACACAGAATAGGCATGTACAGATCGCTTCTGGCACTCCAAAATATCGAATTTTCCGGGGTTTTGAGCCTGAATTTGAGATATAAACGGGTACTGAAGATGCATGAACATATCGACTTTTCGGCCACTAAAATATCGATTTTAAGCATGTTTTGGGTCTGTATCTTGAAATCATTCTAACTAGGAGTAGGCATGTACAGATCGCTTCTAGGACAAAAAAATATCGAATTTTCGGGAGTTTTGAGCTTGAATATGAGATATAAACGGGTACAGAAGATGCATGCACATATCGACTTTGGACACTTAAAATATCTATTTTTAGCATGTTTTGAGCCTATATTTTGAAAACATTCTAGCACTGAGTAGGCATTCACAGATCGCTTCTGGGATCGAAAAATATCGAATTTTCGGGTGTTTTGAGGTTGAATTTGAGATATAAACGAGTGCAGAAGATGCATACACATATTAACTTTGGGCACCTAAAATATCGATTTTCAGCATGTTTTGGGCCTGTATCTGAGTAGGCATGTACAGATCGCTTCTAGGACCCCAAAATATCGAATTTTCGGGTGTTTTGAGGTTGAATTTGAGATATAAACGAGTGCAGAAGACGCATACACATATTAACTTTGGTCACCTAAAATATCGATTTTCAGCATGTTTTGGGCCTGTATCTGAGTAGGCAAGTACAGATCGCTTCTGGGACCCCAAAATATCGAATTTTCGGGTGTTTGGAGCCTGACTTTGAGATATAAACGGGTACAGAAGATGCATGCACATATCGACTTTTGGGCACATAAGAGATCGATTTTCAGTATGATATGGGCCTGTATTTTGAAAATACTCTAACACGGAGTAGGCATGTACAGTTCGCTTCTGGGACCCCAAAATATCGAATTTTCGGGTGTTTTGGGCCTGAATTTGAAATATCGACTTTGGGCATCTAAAATATCGATTTTTAGCATGTTTTGGGCCTATATTTTAAAAATATTCTAGCACTAAGTAGGCATGTACAGATTACTTCTGGGACCCCAAAATATCGAATTTTCGGGTGTTTTGATCCTGAATTTGAGATATAAACGGGTACAGAAGATGCATGCACATATCGACTTTGGATACTTAAAATATCGATTTTTAGCGTGTTTTGAGCCTATATTTTGAAAACATTCTTGCACTGACTAGGCATATACAGTTCGCTTCTGGGACCCCAAAAATAACGAATTTTCGGAAGTTTTGAGGTTGAATTTGGGATATAAACGGGTGCAGAAGATGCATACACATACTGACTTTGGTCACCTAAAATATCGATTTTCAGCATGTTTTGGGCCTGTATTTTGAAAATACTCTAACACGAAGTAGACAAGTACAGATCACTTCTAGGACCAAAAAATATCGAATTTTCGGGTGTTTGGAGCCTGAATTTGAGGTATAAACAGGTACAGAAGATGCATGCACATATCGACTTTTGGGCACCAAAAATATCGATTTTCTGTATGTTTTGGGACTGTATTTTGAAAATACTCTAAAACGGAGTAGGTATGTACAGATCGCTTCTCTGACCCCAAAATTTCGAATTTTCGGGTGTTTTGGGCCTGAATTTGAGATATCTACTTTGGGCACCTAATATTTCGATTTTTAGCATGTTTTGGGCCTATATTTGAAAATACTCTAACACAGAATAGGCATGTACAGATCGCTTCTGGCACTCCAAAATATCGAATTTTCGGGGGTTTTGAGCCTGAATTTGAGATATAAACGGGTACTGAAGATGCATGAACATATCGACTTTTCGGCCACTAAAATATCGATTTTAAGCATGTTTTGGGTCTGTATCTTGAAATCATTCTAACTAGGAGTAGGCATGTACAGATCGCTTCTAGGACAAAAAAATATCGAATTTTCGGGAGTTTTGAGCTTGAATTTGAGATATAAACGGGTACAGAAGATGCATGCACATATCGACTTTGGACACTTAAAATATCTATTTTTAGCATGTTTTAAGCCTATATTTTGAAAACATTCTAGCACTGAGTAGGCATTCACAGATCGCTTCTGGGATCCAAAAATATCGAATTTTCGGGTGTTTTGAGGTTGAATTTGAGATATAAACGAGTGCAGAAGATGCATACACATATTAACTTTGGGCACCTAAAATATCGATTTTCAGCATGTTTTGGGCCTGTATCTGAGTAGGCATGTACAGATCGCTTCTAGGACCCCAAAATATCGAATTTTCGGGTGTTTTGATGTTGAATTTGAGATATAAACGAGTGCAGAAGACGCATACACATATTAACTTTGGTCACCTAAAATATCGATTTTCAGCATGTTTTGGGCCTGTATCTGAGTAGGCATGTACAGATCGCTTCTGGGACCCCAAAATATCGAATTTTCGGGTGTTTGGAGCCTGAGTTTGAGATATAAACGGGTACAGAAGATGCATGCACATATCGACTTTTGGGCACATAAGAGATCGATTTTCAGTATGATATGGGCCTGTATTTTGAAAATACTCTAACACGGAGTAGGCATGTACAGTTCGCTTCTGGGACCCCAAAATATCGAATTTTCGGGTGTTTTGGGCCTGAATTTGAAATATCGACTTTGGGCATCTAAAATATCGATTTTTAGCATGTTTTGGGCCTATATTTTAAAAATATTCTAGCACTAAGTAGGCATGTACAGATTACTTCTGGGACCCCAAAATATCGAATTTTCGGGTGTTTTGATCCAGAATTTGAGATATAAACGGGTACAGAAGATGCATGCACATATCGACTTTGGATACTTAAAATATCGATTTTTAGCGTGTTTTGAGCCTATATTTTGAAAATACTCTAAAACGGAGTAGGTATGTACAGATCGCTTCTCTGACCCCAAAATTTCGAATTTTCGGGTGTTTTGGGCCTGAATTTGAGATATCTACTTTGGGCACCTAATATTTCGATTTTTAGCATGTTTTGGGCCTATATTTGAAAATACTCTAACACAGAATAGGCATGTACAGATCGCTTCTGGTACTCCAAAATATCGAATTTTCGGGGGTTTTGAGCCTGAATTTGAGATATAAACGGGCACTGAAGATGCATGAACATATCGACTTTTCGGCCACTAAAATATCGATTTTAAGCATGTTTTGGGTCTGTATCTTGAAATCATTCTAACTAGGAGTAGGCATGTACAGATCGCTTCTAGGACAAAAAAATATCGAATTTTCGGGAGTTTTGAGCTTGAATTTGAGATATAAACGGGTACAGAAGATGCATGCACATATCGACTTTGGACACTTAAAATATCTATTTTTAGCATGTTTTAAGCCTATATTTTGAAAACATTCTAGCACTGAGTAGGCATTCACAGATCGCTTCTGGGATCCAAAAATATCGAATTTTCGGGTGTTTTGAGGTTGAATTTGAGATATAAACGATTGCAGAAGATGCATACACATATTAACTTTGGGCACCTAAAATATCGATTTTCAGCATGTTTTGGGCCTGTATCTGAGTAGGCATGTACATATCGCTTCTAGGACCCCAAAATATCGAATTTTCGGGTGTTTTGATGTTGAATTTGAGATATAAACGAGTGCAGAAGACGCATACACATATTAACTTTGGTCACCTAAAATATCGATTTTCAGCATGTTTTGGGCCTGTATCTGAGTAGGCATGTACAGATCGCTTCTGGGACCCCAAAATATCGAATTTTCGGGTGTTTGGAGCCTGAGTTTGAGATATAAACGGGTACAGAAGATGCATGCACATATCGAATTTTGGGCACATAAGAGATCGATTTTCAGTATGATATGGGCCTGTATTTTGAAAATACTCTAACACGGAGTAGGCATGTACAGTTCGCTTCTGGGACCCCAAAATATCGAATTTTCGGGTGTTTTGGGCCTGAATTTGAAATATCGACTTTGGGCATCTAAAATATCGATTTTTAGCATGTTTTGGGCCTATATTTTAAAAATATTCTAGCACTAAGTAGGCATGTACAGATTACTTCTGGGACCCCAAAATATCGAATTTTCGGGTGTTTTGATCCTGATTTTGAGATATAAACGGGTACAGAAGATGCATGCACATATCGACTTTGGATACTTAAAATATCGATTTTTAGCGTGTTTTGAGCCTATATTTTGAAAATACTCTAAAACGGAGTAGGTATGTACAGATCGCTTCTCTGACCCCAAAATTTCGAATTTTCGGGTGTTTTGGGCCTGAATTTGAGATATCTACTTTGGGCACCTAATATTTCGATTTTTAGCATGTTTTGGGCCTATATTTGAAAATACTCTAACACAGAATAGGCATGTACAGATCGCTTCTGGTACTCCAAAATATCGAATTTTCGGGGGTTTTGAGCCTGAATTTGAGATATAAACGGGCACTGAAGATGCATGAACATATCGACTTTTCGGCCACTAAAATATCGATTTTAAGCATGTTTTGGGTCTGTATCTTGAAATCATTCTAACTAGGAGTAGGCATGTACAGATCGCTTCTAGGACAAAAAAATATCGAATTTTCGGGAGTTTTGAGCTTGAATTTGAGATATAAACGGGTACAGAAGATGCATGCACATATCGACTTTGGACACTTAAAATATCTATTTTTAGCATGTTTTGTGCCTATATTTTGAAAACATTCTAGCACTGAGTAGGCATTCACAGATCGCTTCTGGGATCCAAAAATATCGAATTTTCGGGTGTTTTGAGGTTGAATATGAGATATAAACGAGTGCAGAAGATGCATACACATATTAAATTTGGGCACCTAAAATATCGATTTTCAGCATGTTTTGTGCCTGTATCTGAGTAGGCATGTACAGATCGCTTCTAGGACCCCAAAATATCGAATTTTCGGGTGTTTTGAGGTTGAATTTGAGATATAAACGAGTGCAGAAGATGCATACACATATTAACTTTGGGCACCTAAAATATCGATTTTCAGCATGTTTTGGGCCTGTATCTGAGTAGGCATGTACAGATCGCTTCTGGGACCCCAAAATATCGAATTTTCGGGAGTTTTGAGGTTGAATTTGGGATATAAACGGGTGCAGAAGATGCATACTCATATTGACTTTGGTCACTTAAAATATCGATTTTCAGCATGTTTTGGGCCTGTATTGTGAAAATACTCTAACACGGAGTAGGCAAGTACAGATCGCTTCTGGGACCCCAAATTATCGAATTTTCGGGTGTTTTGGGCCTGAATTTGAGATATCGACTTTGGGCACCTAAAATATTGATTTTTAGCATGTTTTGGGCCTATATTTTGAAAATATTCTAGCACTAAGTAGGCATGTACAGATCACTTCTGGGATACCAAAATATCGATTTTTCGGGTGTTTTGATCCTGAATTTGAGATATAAATGGGTACAGAAGATGCATGCACATATCAACTTTGGACATTCAAAATATCGATTTTTAGCATGTTTTAAGCATATATATATATTTTGAAAACATTCTAGCACTGACTAGGCATGTACAGTTCGCTTCTGGGACCCCAAAAATATCGAATTTTCGGGTGTTTTGAGGTTGAATTTGGGATATAAACGGGTGCAGAAGATGCATACACATATTGACTTTGGTCACCTAAAATATCGATTTTCAGTATGTTTTGGGCCTGTATATTGAAAATACTCTCACACGGAGTAGGCATGTACAGATCGCTTCTGGGACCCCAAAATATCGAATTTTCGGGTGTTTTGGTCCTGAATTTAAGATATCGACTTTGGGCACCTAAAATATCGATTTTCAGCATGTTTTGGGCCTGTATTTTGAAAATACTCTACCACGGAGTAGGAATGTACAGATCGCTTCGGGGACCCCAAAATATTAAATTTTCGGGTGTTTTGACTCTGAATTTAAGATATAAACGGGTACAGAAGATGCATGCACGTATCGAATTTTCGTGTGTTTTGGGCCTGAATTTGAGATATCGACTTTGGGCACCTAAAATATCGATTTTCAGCATGTTTTGGGCCTGTATTTTGAAAATATTCTAACACGGAGAAGGAATGTACAGATCGCTTCTGGGACCCCAAAATATCGAATTTTCGGGTGTTTTGAGCCTGAATTTGAGATATAAACGGGTACTGAAGGTGCATGCACATATCGACTTTTGGGCACCTAAAATACCGATTTTGAGCATGGTTTGGGTCTGTATCTTGAAAACATTCTAACTAGGAGTAGGCATGTACAGATCGCTACTAGGACCCAAAAATACTGAATTTTCGGGTGTTTTGAGCCTGAATTTGAGATATAAACGGGTACAGAAGATGCATGCACATATTGACTTTTGGCTCCTAAAATATAGATTTTCAGCATGTTTTGGGCCTGTATTTTGAAAATACTAAAACACGGAGTAGGCATGTACAGATCGCTTCTGGGACCCCAAAATATCGAATTTTCGGGTGTTTTGAGCCTGAATTTGAGATATAAACGGGTACTGATTTTTTTTTTTTTTTTTTTTTTTTTTCGACACAGGACATAGGCCTCATCAAGCCCGTTACCGTGGCCCAGGTCAACTACTACTCACACACACACGTGTGTCAACTGCATGCACATATCGACTTTTGGGCACCTAAAATATCGATTTTGAGCATGGTTTCGGTCTGTATCTTGAAAACATTCTCACTAGGTGTAGGCATGTACAGTTCGCTTCTAGGTCCCAAAAATACCGAATTTTCGGGTGTTTTTTGCCTGAATTTCAAATATCGACTTTTGACACCTAAAATATCGATAATTAGCATGTTTTGGGCCTATATTTTAAAAATATTCAAGCGCTGAGTAGGCATGTACATATCGCTTCTGGGACTCCAAAATATCGAATTGTCGGGTGTTTTGAGCCTGAATTTGGGATATAAACGGTTGCAGAAGATGAATACACATATTGACTTGGGGCACCTAAATATATAGATTTTCAGCATGTTTTGGGCCTGTATCTGAATAGGCTTGTACAGATCGCTTCTGGGACCCCAAAATATCGAATTTCCGGGTGTTTGGAACCTGAATTTGAGATATAAACGGGTACAGAAGATGCATGCACATATCGACTTTTGGACACCTAAAAAATCGATTTTCAGTATGTTTTGGTCCTGTATTTTGAAAATATTTTAGCACTGAGTAAGCATGTACAGATCGCTTCTGGGACCCCAAAATATAGAATTTTCTGGTGTTTTGAGCCTGAATTTTAGATATAAACGGGTACCGAAGATCGACTTTGGACACTAAAAATATCGATTTTTAGCATGTTTTGAGCCTATATTTTGAAAACATTCTAGCACTGAGTAGGCATGTACAGATCGCTTCTGGGGCCAAGAAATATCAAATTTTCGGGTGTTTTGGGGTTGAATTTGCGATATAAACGGTTGCTGAAGATGAATACACATATTGACTTTGGGCACCTAAAATATCGATTTTCAGCATGTTTTGGGCCTGTATCTAAATAGGCATGTACAGATCGCTTCTGGGACCCCAAAATATCGATTTTCCGGGTGTTTGGAAACTGAATTTGAGATATAAACGGGTACAGAAGATGCAAGCACATATTGACTTTGGGGCACCTAAAAGATCGATTTTCAGTATGTTTTGGGCCGGTATTTTGAAAATACTCTAACACGGAGTAAGCATGTACATATCGCTTCTGGGACTCCAAAATATCGAATTTTCAGGTGTTTTGAGCCTGAATTTGAGATATAAACGGGTACAGAAGATGCATGCACATATCGACTTTTGGGCACCTAAAAGATCGATTTTCAGTATGTTTTGGGCCTATATTTCGAAAATACTCTAACACGGAGTAGGCATGTACAGATCGCTTCTGGGACCCCAAAATATCGAATTTTCGGGTGTTTTGGGCTTGAATTTGATATATCGACTCTAGGCACCTAAAATATCGATTTTTAGCATGTTTTGGGTCTATATTTTGAAAATGTTCTAGCACTGAGTAGGCATGTGCAGATCGCTTCTGGGACCCCAAAATATCGAATTTTCGGGTGTTTGGAGCCTGAATTTGAGATATAAACGGGTACAGAAGATGCAAGCACATATCGACTTTTGGGCACTTAAAAGATCGATTTTCAGTATGTTTTAGGCCTGTATTTTGAAAATACTCTAATACGGAGTAGTCATGTTCATATCGCTTCTGGGACTCCAAAATATCGATTTTCCGGGTGTTTGGAAACTGAATTTGAGATATAAACGGGTACAGAAGATGCACGCACATATTGACTTTGGGGCACCTAAAAGATCGATTTTCAGTATGTTTTGGGCCTGTATTTTGAAAATACTCTAACACGGAGTAAGCATGTACATATCGCTTCTGGGACTCCAAAATATCGAATTTTCAGGTGTTTTGAGCCTGAATTTGAGATATAAACGGGTACAGAAGATGCATGCACATATCGACTTTTGGGCACCTAAAAGATCGATTTTCAGTATGTTTTGGGCCTGTATTTTGAAAATACTCTAACACGGAGTAGGCATGTACAGATCGCTTCTGGGACCCCAAAATACCGAATTTTCGGGTGTTTTGGGCTTGAATTTGATATATCGACTCTAGGCACCTAAAATATCGATTTTTAGCATGTTTTGGGTCTATATTTTGAAAATGTTCTAGCACTGAGTAGGCATGTGCAGATCGCTTCTGGGACCCCAAAATATCGAATTTTCGAGTGTTTGGAGCCTGAATTTGAGATATAAACGGGTACAGAAGATGCAAGCACATATCGACTTTTGGGCACTTAAAAGATCGATTTTCAGTATGTTTTAGGCCTGTATTTTGAAAATACTCTAATACGGAGTAGTCATGTACATATCGCTTCTGGGACTCCAAAATATCGAATTTTCCTGTGTTTTGAGCCTGAATTTGAAATATAAACGGGTACAGATGATGCATGCACATATTGACTTTGGGCACCTAAAATATCGATTTTCAGCATGTTTTGGGCCTGTATCTGAATAGGCCAGTACAGATCGCTTCTGGGACCCCAAAATATCGAATTTCCGGGTGTTTGGAACCTGAATTTGAGATATAAACGGGTACAGAAGATGCATGCACATATCGACTTTTAAAAGATCAATTTTCAGTATGTTTTGGGCCTGTAATTTGAAAATACTCTAATACGGAGTAGGCATGTACAGATCGCTTCTGGGACACCCAAATATCGAATTTTCGGGTGTTTTGGGCCTGAATTTGAGATATCGACTTTGGGCACCTAAAATATCGATTTTTAGCATGTTTTGGGACTATATTTTGAAAGTATTTTAGCAGTGAGTAGGCATGTACAGATCGCTTCTGGGACCCAAAAATATCGAATTTTCGGGTGTTTTGACCCTGAATTTGATATATAAACGGGTACTGAAGATGCATGCACATATCAACTTTTGGGCACCTAAAATATCGATTTTGAGCATGTTTTGGGTCTGTATCTTGAAAACATTCTAACTAGGAGTAGGCATGTACATATCGCTTCTAGGACCCAAAAATACCGAATTTTCGAGTGTTTTGAGCCTGAATTTAAGATATAAACGGGTACAGAAGATCGACTTTTGACACTAAAAATATCGATTTTTAGCATGTTTTGAGCCTATATTTTGAAAACATTCTAGCACTGAGTAGGCATGTACAGATCGCTTCTGGGACCCTAAAATATCGAATTTTCGGGTGTTTTGAGGTTGAATTTGAGATATAAACGGGTACAGAAGATGCATACACATATCGACTTTTGGGCACCTAAAAGATCAATTTTCAGTATGTTTTGGGCCTGTATTTCGAAAATACTCTAACACTGAGTAGGCATGTACAGATCGCTTCTGGGACCCCAAAATATCTAATTTTCGGTTGTTTTGGGCCTGAATTTGAGATATCGACTTTGGGCACCTAAAATATCGATTTTTAGCATGTTTTGGGCCTATATTTTGAAAATAATCTAGCACTGAGTAGGCATGTACAAATCGCTTCTGGGACCCAAAATATCGAATTTTTGGATGTTTTGAGGTTGATTTTGGAATATAAACGGGTGCAGAAGATGCATACACATATTGACTTTGGGCACCTAAAATATCGATTTTCAGCATGTTTAGGACCTGTATCTGAGTAGGCATGTACAGATCGCTTCTGGGACCATGAAATATCGAATTTTCGGGTGTTTGGAGCCTGAATTTGAGATATAAACGGGTACAGAAGATTCACGCACATATTGACTTTAGGGCACCTAAAAAATCGATTTTCAGTATGTTTTGGTCCTGTATTTTAAAAATATTCTAGCACTGAGTAGGCATGTACAGATCGCTTCTGGGACCCCAAAATATCAAATTTTCTGGTGTTTTGAGGCTGAATTTGAGATATAAACGGGTACAGAAGATGCATGCACATATCGACTTTGAACACTTAAAATATCGATTTTAGCATGTTTTGAGCCTATATTTTGAAAACATTCTAGCACTGAGTAGGCATGTACAGATCGCTTCTGGGACCCCAAAATATCGAATTTTCGGTTGTTTTGGGCCTGAATTTGAGATATCGACTTTGCGCACCTAAAATATCGATTTTTAGCATGTTTTGGGCCTGTATTTTGAAAATACTATAACACGGAGTAGGCATGTACAGATCGCTTCTGGGACCCAAAAATATCGAATTTTCGGGTGTTTTCAGCCAGAATTAGAGATATAAACGGGTACAGAAGATGCATGCACATATCGACTTTTGGGCACCTAAAAGATCGATTTTCAGTATGTTTTGGGCCTGTATTTCGAAAATACTCTAACACGGAGTAGGCATGTACAGATCGCTTCTGGGACCCCAAAATATCGAATTTTCGGGTGTTTTGGGCTTGAATTTGATATATCGACTCTAGGCACCTAAAATATCGATTTTTAGCATGTTTTGGGTCTATATTTTGAAAATGTTCTAGCACTGAGTAGGCATGTGCAGATCGCTTCTGGGACCCCAAAATATCGAATTTTCGGGTGTTTGGAGCCTGAATTTGAGATATAAACGGGTACAGAAGATGCAAGCACATATCGACTTTTGGGCACTTAAAAGATCGATTTTCAGTATGTTTTAGGCCTGTAATTTGAAAATACTCTAATACGGAGTAGTCATGTTCATATCGCTTCTGGGACTCCAAAATATCGATTTTCCGGGTGTTTGGAAACTGAATTTGAGATATAAACGGGTACAGAAGATGCACGCACATATTGACTTTGGGGCACCTAAAAGATCGATTTTCAGTATGTTTTGGGCCTGTATTTTGAAAATACTCTAACACGGAGTAAGCATGTACATATCGCTTCTGGGACTCCAAAATATCGAATTTTCAGGTGTTTTGAGCCTGAATTTGAGATATAAACGGGTACAGAAGATGCATGCACATATCGACTTTTGGGCACCTAAAAGATCGATTTTCAGTATGTTTTGGGCCTGTATTTTGAAAATACTCTAACACGGAGTAGGCATGTACAGATCGCTTCTGGGACCCCAAAATACCGAATTTTCGGGTGTTTTGGGCTTGAATTTGATATATCGACTCTAGGCACCTAAAATATCGATTTTTAGCATGTTTTGGGTCTATATTTTGAAAATGTTCTAGCACTGAGTAGGCATGTGCAGATCGCTTCTGGGACCCCAAAATATCGAATTTTCGAGTGTTTGGAGCCTGAATTTGAGATATAAACGGGTACAGAAGATGCAAGCACATATCGACTTTTGGGCACTTAAAAGATCGATTTTCAGTATGTTTTAGGCCTGTATTTTGAAAATACTCTAATACGGAGTAGTCATGTACATATCGCTTCTGGGACTCCAAAATATCGAATTTTCCTGTGTTTTGAGCCTGAATTTGAAATATAAACGGGTACAGATGATGCATGCACATATTGACTTTGGGCACCTAAAATATCGATTTTCAGCATGTTTTGGGCCTGTATCTGAATAGGCCAGTACAGATCGCTTCTGGGACCCCAAAATATCGAATTTCCGGGTGTTTGGAACCTGAATTTGAGATATAAACGGGTACAGAAGATGCATGCACATATCGACTTTTAAAAGATCAATTTTCAGTATGTTTTGGGCCTGTAATTTGAAAATACTCTAATACGGAGTAGGCATGTACAGATCGCTTCTGGGACACCCAAATATCGAATTTTCGGGTGTTTTGGGCCTGAATTTGAGATATCGACTTTGGGCACCTAAAATATCGATTTTTAGCATGTTTTGGGACTATATTTTGAAAGTATTTTAGCAGTGAGTAGGCATGTACAGATCGCTTCTGGGACCCAAAAATATCGAATTTTCGGGTGTTTTGACCCTGAATTTGATATATAAACGGGTACTGAAGATGCATGCACATATCAACTTTTGGGCACCTAAAATATCGATTTTGAGCATGTTTTGGGTCTGTATCTTGAAAACATTCTAACTAGGAGTAGGCATGTACATATCGCTTCTAGGACCCAAAAATACCGAATTTTCGAGTGTTTTGAGCCTGAATTTAAGATATAAACGGGTACAGAAGATCGACTTTTGACACTAAAAATATCGATTTTTAGCATGTTTTGAGCCTATATTTTGAAAACATTCTAGCACTGAGTAGGCATGTACAGATCGCTTCTGGGACCCTAAAATATCGAATTTTCGAGTGTTTTGAGGTTGAATTTGAGATATAAACGGGTACAGAAGATGCATACACATATCGACTTTTGGGCACCTAAAAGATCAATTTTCAGTATGTTTTGGGCCTGTATTTCGAAAATACTCTAACACTGAGTAGGCATGTACAGATCGCTTCTGGGACCCCAAAATATCTAATTTTCGGTTGTTTTGGGCCTGAATTTGAGATATCGACTTTGGGCACCTAAAATATCGATTTTTAGCATGTTTTGGGCCTATATTTTGAAAATAATCTAGCACTGAGTAGGCATGTACAAATCGCTTCTGGGACCCAAAATATCGAATTTTTGGATGTTTTGAGGTTGATTTTGGAATATAAACGGGTGCAGAAGATGCATACACATATTGACTTTGGGCACCTAAAATATCGATTTTCAGCATGTTTAGGACCTGTATCTGAGTAGGCATGTACAGATCGCTTCTGGGACCATGAAATATCGAATTTTCGGGTGTTTGGAGCCTGAATTTGAGATATAAACGGGTACAGAAGATTCACGCACATATTGACTTTAGGGCACCTAAAAAATCGATTTTCAGTATGTTTTGGTCCTGTATTTTAAAAATATTCTAGCACTGAGTAGGCATGTACAGATCGCTTCTGGGACCCCAAAATATCAAATTTTCTGGTGTTTTGAGGCTGAATTTGAGATATAAACGGGTACAGAAGATGCATGCACATATCGACTTTGAACACTTAAAATATCGATTTTAGCATGTTTTGAGCCTATATTTTGAAAACATTCTAGCACTGAGTAGGCATGTACAGATCGCTTCTGGGACCCCAAAATATCGAATTTTCGGTTGTTTTGGGCCTGAATTTGAGATATCGACTTTGCGCACCTAAAATATCGATTTTTAGCATGTTTTGGGCCTGTATTTTGAAAATACTATAACACGGAGTAGGCATGTACAGATCGCTTCTGGGACCCAAAAATATCGAATTTTCGGGTGTTTTCAGCCAGAATTAGAGATATAAACGGGTACAGAAGATGCATGCACATATCGACTTTTGGGCACCTAAAAGATCGATTTTCAGTATGTTTTGGGCCTGTATTTCGAAAATACTCTAACACGGAGTAGGCATGTACAGATCGCTTCTGGGACCCCAAAATATCGAATTTTCGGGTGTTTTGGGCTTGAATTTGATATATCGACTCTAGGCACCTAAAATATCGATTTTTAGCATGTTTTGGGTCTATATTTTGAAAATGTTCTAGCACTGAGTAGGCATGTGCAGATCGCTTCTGGGACCCCAAAATATCGAATTTTCGGGTGTTTGGAGCCTGAATTTGAGATATAAACGGGTACAGAAGATGCAAGCACATATCGACTTTTGGGCACTTAAAAGATCGATTTTCAGTATGTTTTAGGCCTGTAATTTGAAAATACTCTAATACGGAGTAGTCATGTACATATCGCTTCTGGGACTCCAAAATATCGAATTTTCGGGTGTTTTGAGCCTGAATTTGAGATATAAACGGGTACAGATGATGCATGCACATATTGACTTTGGGCACCTAAAATATCGATTTTCAGCATGTTTTGGGCCTGTATCTGAATAGGCCAGTACAGATCGCTTCTGGGACCCCAAAATATCGAATTTCCGGGTGTTTGGAACCTGAATTTGAGATATAAACGGGTTCAGAAGATGCATGCACATATCGACTTTTAGGCACCTAAAACATCAATTTTCAGTATGTTTTGGGCCTGTATTTTGAAAATACTCTAATACGGAGTAGGCATGTACAGATCGCTTCTGGGACACCCAAATATCGAATTTTCGGGTGTTTTGGGCCTGAATTTGAGATATCGACTTTGGGCACCTAAAATATCGATTTTTAGCATGTTTTGGGACTATATTTTGAAAGTATTCTAGCAGTGAGTAGGCATGTACAGATCGCTTCTGGGACCCAAAAATATCGAATTTTCGGGTGTTTTGACCCTGAATTTGATATATAAACGGGTACTGAAGATGCATGCACATATCAACTTTTGGGCACCTAAAATATCGATTTTGAGCATGTTTTGGGTCTGTATCTTGAAAACATTCTAACTAGGAGTAGGCATGTACATATCGCTTCTAGGACCCAAAAATACCGAATTTTCGAGTGTTTTGAGCCTGAATTTAAGATATAAACGGGTACAGAAGATCGACTTTTGACACTAAAAATATCGATTTTTAGCAAGTTTTGAGCCTATATTTTGAAAACATTCTAGCACTGAGTAGGCATGTACAGATCGCTTCTGGGACCCTAAAATATCGAATTTTCGGGTGTTTTGAGGTTGAATTTGAGATATAAACGGGTACAGAAGATGCATACATATATCGACTTTTGGGCACCTAAAAGATCAATTTTCAGTATGTTTTGGGCCTGTATTTCGAAAATACTCTAACACTGAGTAGGCATGTACAGATCGCTTCTGGGACCCCAAAATATCTAATTATTGGTATAGTGAAACCAGTACAGCTGGTTGCTATAGAATAGGCCCCTTCACAAGCCCAGGCCCCGTGTAGGCATAATCTGGGTTGGAAGGGTCAATTCCGTGACGTTCATCAGAAGTAAATAAAATTCAAATCTGGCGCTGTACTGATAGTGGAGCCACCTGGTGGTGGTGAGGTGAGGTATTAAGCCCCTCCTCCGCTGAATACCGCTCGTCCACTCTGTCGCGGAACACACGTCTGTCAACATCTACGCTCCTCGCTGCTACGCTATGGTATTGTGTCGCGTGTTCCTGCTAAGTTTTCTTTTGTGTTCTAGTGGCTAGCCTGCTTTGCAGATGTATCATGTGTGTTTTCTAGGAGGGTTTTTAGGTGTTTATGGGGTTTTTTTCTTCGTTAGGACTTAGTTCTTTCCTTAAGCGAAGGGGGCTTTTCAGCCCCTGTTTTCGGAGTTTTTCTCCGTCTGTCCCCTCTTTCACTGTCCCTCCTGCCACTAGTACATTCTTCGTGTGTATTTTATCGGGGTTTTCTGGGGTTTTTAGCGAGGTTAGTGGGCGCCACGTGGGACTTCCCCACCCCACGTGGTGACCACATGGGGTCTTTGCAGCCCTTCCTCTTGCCTTCCCCGATTATTATGTGTCCCCTCTCGGTAGGGGGGAGTGAGAATTGTGCCCTGGTTCTCTCTTCCTCTCCCGGGCGGGGGTTTTTTATTTTATTTTGGGGTTCTTCCATTATTTTCAGCCTGGAGTGTTTCTTTTCAGGCTATCGGGTCCCCTCCTACCCCTCCTTCTGGTTCTTCTGTCCGGGGGGGCCCTTTTTTACCCGCTCCATGTGGCGGACGATTCTGGTTTTACGGGGTTTTTCCCTGGGCGGCTGCGCGAGTGTGGGGGATCGTGTTCTGGTCCCCAGGTTCAGCGGGCGTGTCCCGCGCTTCTTTCCTTCGGGGAGGATGGGTTTGTGTTCCAGTGTTTGCACGTGTTAACCCATGTTTGTGTATTCTTTTCTCCCCCAGCCTACTCGTGCCCTTTGTGCTGCCTCAGGATGTACCGTGCGGGTCTCGCCTGACGGACACCTGCACTGTTCTCCTCACGCACCCTGCTTCACTCCCTTGGGTTACGACCCTTTGGCGTGTGGTGTGTGCCGCCCCTGGGCTGAGTTGTGTCGGGTTACCTCCCCTTCTGCCCGCTCCAAGCTCCCTGCCCTTGCTTCTCTTCGTATGGCGTGGACGAGGGCTAGGAGTATGGCCCACAAACGAGACGGTTCTTCTTTGGCGTGGGTGGACCCGATTTTGGGAGCGGACCTGGGTTTATTCAGGACCCGTTACCCTTCTTCCTGTCTTTCGGAGTCTCAGGGGCTAGAACCTCCTGAGGCCCGAGAGATTGAGCCTGCTTCCCTAGGCGGTACTACGACTCCTTCTCGGGGCTTATCCCCCCGGGAAGCGAGCGAGTCTGTCGCGCTGGTTCTCCCGACTGCCTCACCGGTACAAGGGCCCAGCAGGGAACCCCCAGCTTCGCCTCCTGCTAGAGCTGGCTCCTCAGGCCTCTCTAGAGGACGCAAGCGTTCGGCTAAAAGGTCCCGCCACTCCAGGAAGTCCCGTGCTCGTCGCCGTTCTCCTTCCTCCTCTTCTTCGTCGTCCTCTTCCTCTTCTTCGTCGTCGGGGAGCTCTCCTTCGCCCGCCCGCAATTCCCGCAGGGGTAAGCGGGGGGGGGACAGCCCCTCGTCGAGGAAGATAGTTAAGATCTTCCACACCCTTATTCCTCACGCTTTTCCTGGGGCTTCCGTCGCGCAGCCTCCGGCTGTCGCTACGGAACCCGCTCCTGTTCCCCCGCCTCCCGCTGCTGCTCCCGTCGAGGGCTCGAGTCCTCCCGGGGATGTGGGAGTCCTTTTCGTGCCTCCCGTTTCCCCAGGGCTCGAGTCTCCGTCGGGGGACGTAGCTGAGGAGTTGGTTACCTCCGCACCTCCGTCCCCATCACCCCCTCCTTCGGGAGACGGATACCTTCCCTACTCTTGGTCTCTCCTCCCTCCTGCTTGGACCCACTCTTCGGAGGAGGGCAGACTGGTGGCCTGGTCTCCGGACACAGCTCAACCAGACGTGTGGATCCGGAGGGATGACGTCGTGGTGAAGTGGGGGGCGGATGAGAAGGGCGAGGCTATTCCCTTCTACAAGGTCCGTCCTATCTCAGCGCCCTTACCCACTTCAGCTAGGGTGTCCTCTGCGGCGACCCTGGACGCGATGGGTTTCCTGGTGGAGTACAGCCAGCTACACTTGTCCGGGGCTTGGAGGATTGACCGCTCCCACGGTAACACGGCTCTCCTCCTTTCCCCGGACGCGTACTTCCCGGGGGATAAGAGTGAAGGGGACCTGGATATTCCAGCCCTTCTCCTTAAGTCCCTGGACCACCAGAGGAACAACGCGCCCAGGAAGCCCCCTCCTCCGTCTTTCCCCGTCATCCTCCCTCATTCCCGGGCTCCCCCGGGCTTGAGGGAGTGCCTGTGGAAGACGGAGAAGGAGCCCCCGGTCCCCTATCAGCTGAAGGAGCCCGATGGTAAGTTGAGGCAGGCGGAGTCTGCTACCCGTCTGGAGCTGGCCCACACCATCTCCACGGGAGCAGCCGCCTCATTGATTAGGGACTGCCTCAACGCCCTAACCAACTCCTACCACGAGATGTCGGGTGTACAGCTAGCGTGAGTACCTTACTCGTGTATCATGTTTTTAGGGATGCTGGGTAGAGGGTCTCCCTGTTACTCCCGGGTACTTATCCCCGGGTTCGCTCGGTTTTTTCCTTGTTTACCCCTTACAGTGACACCCTCTCTTCCATGGCCACCGTGATGGAGGGCGTGGCGGCAATGGCTACCCACTTCATGCGGGAGGAGGCGAAGGCGTTCGCCGAGGCGAGACTGGCAGCCCGCCAGGCGGCGGCTAAATCTGCGCCGGAGATGGCACAGAGGGGAGTGGTGTGAGCTGCCCCCTTGTCCCCCGCCCTCTTTGACCAACCGGCGACAGACACGATCTTCGCCTCCCTCCCAGCGGTAATCAATTTACCAAAGCCTTCCACCTCCAAGTAAGTACCTCTCGTGTTCGTCTTACCCGAGTTGTCACAGGGGTGAAATGAAAGGATTTTCGGGTCTACTTTGGGTCCTAATCATTCTGTTTGTCCGTAGGCCACGTGCCCCACAGCCAGCCAGACCAGCCTACCAGCCCCGGAGGCCCTCCCAGCCCTCCAGGCTACCGAGGCCCTCCTATCCCACTCCCCCGAGAGCACACAACAGGCCCTCCCAGAGGGGCCAGCAGCCCTTTCGAGGAAGGGGACAGGGCTCCAAGCCCTACTCGAAGCCCAAGTCCTCCTTCAACCACCCCGCCCAGAAGGACCGCGCCACTTGAGGGTCCCACTCTGGGCTGCCTCACAGGGTGGTCAGCAGCCTGGCCCACCCACGGCTGGGCAGCAAGGATAATTCGCCAGGGCCTGTCATGGCCCTGGATTACTGTTCCGGTGAGTAACTGTCATCCTTACTTTCTGACATATGAATTATGCCTAATCCCGTCCTTGGGCTACCGTTAGGTCAAAATCAGATTTTCCCTTGCGGTCAAAATCTCTGCCTCTACTGTCATTCTCCCCCCAACCACCCCGGGTCCCTCGGGCCCCGGGGGATTAGGATTAACGGTACTCTCACTGACACCTGTCTTCTCCCGTTACAGCCACTACGTCTACCTCCTGCCTCAACCAAAGTGTCACTTTCGATCGTCCCGCATGTGTTGGAAATGCGGGAAAAAGGGGTAGTGGAGCGGGCGACGGGAAGGGTCTTTCTTTCTCGTTTATTCACGGTCCCCAAAAAGGATCAGGGAAAAACGAGATTGGTGATGGACCTGAGCAGGCTAAACAAATTCGTGAAAACATTACATTTCAGGATGGTTTCGGTTGCTCAGGTCCGCTCAGTTCTGAGGAAGGGAGACTGGTTAGCATCCCTGGATCTCAAGGATGCTTACTGGCACGTCCCGATCCACCCCAGGTTTCGCCGCTTTCTGGCCTTCCAGGTGGGGACCGAGACGTTCCAGTTTACCAGGCTCCCTTTCGGTCTTTCTCTAGCTCTGCGAGTCTTCACAAAACTCGTGAGGGTGGTGGCATCCCGTCTGGCAGAGGCGGGTGTCCCCACCCTCATGTACCTGGACGATTGGTTGCTTCACGCCCCTTCCAAGGAGCAGGTAGCAAACAACGTCCGGGTAGCGAGGGGAGTGCTAGAGGAAATGGGGTTTCTGTTGAACATCCCCAAGTCCTCTCTCACCCCCACTCGCAAGCTGTGTTGGCTAGGAATAGAGTGGGACTCTCTTTCGGCCACCCTCTCTCTCGCTCCAGACAACGCCCGCCGGACCCTCCGCCACGTCCGCCGGGCGCATTTTTCCCGTACTTTCTCTCGCCGCCAGTGGGAATCATTGCTCGGGTCCCTAAATTTCGCGGCCCCTGCAATGCCCCTGGGACGACTGAAACACAGGAGGCTGATGCGGGAGGTAAACCTCCACCTGTCCCCCGCACACAGGGACCTTCCCAGGCAAGTGTCCCCCTCTCTCCACCGCCTCCTTCGCCCCTGGCTACGTCCCGGTGCCCTGCGTCAGCGGGTCCCCTGGGTGTTCCCTCCCCCGGGGATTACGGTGGCGACAGACGCATCGGACGTAGGCTGGGGATACCAGTCTTGCCTGGGACATCAACGGTGCGGGGGATGGAAGGAAGGGGAAAGGCTACTGCACATCAACGCCCGGGAGTTGATGGTAGCGAAGGAATGGCTCAACAGACACCCTCAGTTTGCCAGGATAGGCGTCCGCTTCGATATGGACAACGTTGCGGCCGTGCAGTGCCTACAGAAACAGGGCACCGTACGGTCGGAAATTCTCCTGTCCCTGTCAGAACAGATTTTCGCAATAGCGGCCAAGAGGGACATTCACCTCTCGGCCCGCTACGTGCCAGGGCGGGAGAACGATTGGGCGGACGCCCTATCCAGGTTCAGGGGGACGTCAGTCGAGTGGCAACTGCGTCCCCTTGTGTTCGAGTCTCTCTGCCTTCGCTACGGGACACCGGAGGTGGACCTATTCGCCTTCCCATCCACGGCCCTACTCCCTCTGTTCCTGACTTTCTCATCCAGAACAGAGGCGGGAGGCCCGGACGCCTTCACGGAGGACTGGAACAGGTGGGGTCATCTCTACCTCTTCCCACCCCCAGCCACTTCAGTCCTCCTGAAGGCGATCCTCAAGCTGCGCACTTTCAGGGGGAGGGTTCTCCTCATAGCCCCCCGCTGGCCAGCACAGCCGTGGTTCGGAGAGTTGTCCCGGTGGTGCCCGCATCCCCTTCAGTTGGGATCGGCGTGCCTCTCCAGCACCCTGTCTGCACCACTCCAAGCGTCACTGAAACTACACGCTTGGAGTTTCTGCGGGGAGTCCTCAGCAAAAGGTTCACTAAGGAGACAGTGGACAAGATGTTGAGGGCTCATCGTCAGTCTTCGGTGCGACAATACGAATCGTGCTGGAAAAGATTCCAGGACTTCTTGCGAAGACACCCCTCCAGGGTCATCTCGGAGGACACAGTCCTGGAATTCCTCACGTGGCTCGCCGATTCCACCAACAGGGCCCCGGCGACGGTGCTTGCGCATCACGCAGCCCTGTCTGATCCCCTCCTCCTGGGTTTTAACATTAAGGTTTCGGAGAGGCCTCTCTCTCTCCTGAGGATGGGGATTCGGGCGGGGACCGCACCTCACCGGGCCCAGGCACCCTCCTGGTCCCTTCATCGTGTCCTTTCCTACCTGACCTTCGAGGGGGTCCCTCTGGAGGTTTGTCACCTCCTCCAGAAAGCTCTCTTCCTGCTCGCCTTAGCTACAGGTTACAGGGCTTCTCAGTTGGCAGCCCTGACCCGTCACACAGCCTTTTCTTCAGTAACCCCTAACCTTACTTCCTTAACCATTTCCCCCTCCCCTGCTTTTCTAGCTAAGAACGAGCAGGCTGACGACAGAATTGGCCCTCTCGCAGTACCCTCGTTCCTGAGGGATGGAAATTTCCACCCCCTCTGCCCAGTCCACGCCTTTGTTGCATACGTGGAGGCGACGAGAGGGGCTTCTCCGGACCACCTCTTCTACAACTCTAGGTCCGGTAACCCTCTCTTCCCTAGGTCAATCGCTCGCCTTCTCTGCCGAGTGATAGAGAAAGGGGATCCCGGACACGCCCCGAGGGCTCACAGCGTTAGGGGCGTGGCCGCCTCCCTCGCCTTCCTCAGGACTCACTCGGTGGAGAGGGTCAGGGATTTAGGGGGCTGGGCGTCCACTTCCTCCTTCAGGACGAGGTACCTGTTCCACTCGCTCTCCCCTACCCCCTGTGTGGCTATGGGTACTCCACCTCCTATTCCCCAGGGTCCCCGCGGGAGACACATGGGGGGGAGGGGCCGCCCGAAGAGAAAAGGTCGGGTGATTTAAGTCCCGTCACATCATCCCATACCTCATCCACATCTTGTACAGCTTCATACTCATCCCCATTCTTCACGTGTACATATGGTGAAAGAGAGTCTATAATAAATTACATTGTTACGGAATTCTTGTGTATTAATTTTCCAAACAATTATTAACTACGATGAGTGACAGGAGATATTATTACACAGGATATCTGGATCCTAGTGTCCTCCTTCATCCCCTCGGGATCACATTACCTGAGCGAGGGCCATAGCCCTAACTCAGAAGACTTGAATAAGGGGGGGGGGGGGGGAATAGGGGGGGGAGGAAAAGGGGGGGGGGAGTATCCATGGGAACCTCCCCCCTCCTCTCCTAGACCCGAACCCTCGAGTCTACCTATAAAGACTTTATGTGTAACAATTCTGGTCTATAACAGAATGGTCTACGGTTATATGGTATAAGCTACTTCTCCCCCACCACGGCGTTTCACCTAGCCAGTGTCGGGAGGGGCGTTAGCTGCTGCCTCACCGGGCTCGGTTACCTTTCCTGCCCTCCGCTCTCAACCACTCTTAACTAGCACGTGATTGCCTCCACCTCACCTCCCACCTACCGCATCGCATGCTTAGCAACCAGCTGTACTGGTTTCACTATACCAATAATAGTGCATTTGTCGCGGCTTCTAGCCGCTTAAATTGTATTTATTGGTTTGTGAAACCAGTACAGCTTCTACTGTCCCACCCACCTCCCGATGCGGCAGGCACTCACTTCTTTCTCATTGGAGTGGACGAGCGGTATTCAGCGGAGGAGGGGCTTAATACCTCACCTCACCACCACCAGGTGGCTCCACTATCAGTACAGCGCCAGATTTGAATTTTATTTACTTCTGATGAACGTCACGGAATTGACCCTTCCAACCCAGATTATGCCTACACGGGGCCTGGGCTTGTGAAGGGGCCTATTCTATAGCAACCAGCTGTACTGGTTTCACAAACCAATAAATACAATTTAAGCGGCTAGAAGCCGCGACAAATGCACTATTTTCGGTTGTTTTGGGCCTGAATTTGAGATATCGACTTTGGGCACCTAAAATATCGATTTTTAGCATGTTTTGGGCCTATATTTTGAAAATAATCTAGCACTGAGTAGGCATGTACAAATCGCTTCTGGGACCCAAAATATCGAATTTTTGGATGTTTTGAGGTTGATTTTGGAATATAAACGGGTGCAGAAGATGCATACACATATTGACTTTGGGCACCTAAAATATCAATTTTCAGCATGTTTAGGACCTGTATCTGAGTAGGCATGTACAGATCGCTTCTGGGACCATGAAATATCGAATTTTCGGGTGTTTGGAGCCTGAATTTGAGATATAAACGGGTACAGAAGATTCACGCACATATCGACTTTTGGGCTCCTAAAAGATCGATTTTCAGTATGTTTTGAGCCTATATTTTGAACAAATTCTAGCACTGAGTAGGTATGTACAGATCGCTTCTGGGGCCAAAAAATATCAAATTTTCGGGTGTTTTGGGGTTGAATTTGGGATATAAACGGTTGCTGAAGATGAATACACATATTGACTTTGGGCACCTAAAATATCGATTTTCAGCATGTTTTGGGCCTGTATCTGAATAGGCTTGTACAGATCGCTTCTGGGACCCCAAAATATCGAATTTCCGGGTGTTTGGAACCTCAATTTGAGATATAAACGGGTACAGAAGATGCATGCACATATTGACTTTTGGGCACCTAAAAAATCGATTTTCAGTATGTTTTGGTCCTGTATTTTAAAAATATTCTAGCACTGAGTAGGCATGTACAGATCGCTTCTGGGACCCCAAAATATCAAATTTTCTGGTGTTTTGAGGCTGAATTTGAGATATAAACGGGTACAGAAGATGCATGCACATATCGACTTTGAACACTAAAAATATCGATTTTGGCATGTTTTGAGCCTATATTTTGAAAACATTCTAGCACTGAGTAGGCATGTACAGATCGCTTCTGGGACCCCAAAATATCGAATTTTCGGTTGTTTTGGGCCTGAATTTGAGATATCGACTTTGCGCACCTAAAATATCGATTTTTAGCATGTTTTGGGCCTGTATTTTGAAAATACTATAACACGGAGTAGGCATGTACAGATCGCTTCTGGGACCCAAAAATATCGAATTTTCGGGTGTTTTCAGCCTGAATTAGAGATATAAACGGATACTGAAGATGCATGCACATATTGACTTTTAGGCACCTAAAATATCGATTTTGAGCATGTTTTGGGTCTGTATCTTGAAAACATTCTAACAAGTAGTAGGCATGTACATATCGCTTCTAGGACCCAAAAATACCAAATTTTCGGGTGTTTTGAGCCTGAATTTAAGATATAAACGGGTACAGAAGATCGACTTTGGACACTAAAAATATCGATTTTTAGCATGTTTTGAGCCTATATTTTGAAAACATTCTAGCACTGAGTAGGCATGTACAGATCGCTTCTGGGGCCAAAAAATATCAAATTTTCGGGTGTTTTGGGGTTGAATTTGGGATAAAAACGGTTGCAGAAGATGCATACACATATTGACTTTGGGCACCTAAAATATCGATTTTCAGCATGTTTTTGGCCTGTATCTGAATAGGCATGTACAGATCGCTTCTTGGACCCCAAAATATCGATTTTCCGGGTGTTTGGCAACTGAATTTGAGATATATACGGGTACAGAAGATGCACGCACATATCGACTTTTGGGCACCTAAAAGATCGATTTTCAGTATGTTTTGGGCCTGTATTTTGTAAATACTCTAACACGGAGTAAGCATGTACATATCGCTTCTGAGACTCCAAAATATCGAATTTTCGGGAGTTTTGAGCCTGAATTTGAGATATTTACGGGTACAGAAGATGCATGCACATATCGACTGTTGGGCACCTAAAAGATCGATTTTCAGTATGTTTTGGGCCTGTATTTCGAAAATACTCTAACACGGAGTAGGCATGTACAGATCGTTTCTGGGACCCCAAAATATCGAATTTTCGGGTGTTTTGGGCCTGAATTTGAGACATCGACTTTGGGCACCTAAAATATGGATTTTTAGCATGTTTTGGGACTATATTTTGAAAATATTCTAGCAGTGAGTAGGCATGTACAGATCGCTTCTGGGACCCCAGAATATCGAATTTTCGGGTGTTTTGACCCTGAATTTGATATATAAACGGGTACTAAAGATGCATGCACATATCAGCTTTTGGGCACCTAAAATATCGATTTTGAGCATGTTTTGAGTCTGTATCTTGAAAACATTCAAACTAGGAGTAGGCATGTACATATCGCTTCTAGGACCCAAAAATACCGAATTTTCGAGTGTTTTGAGCCTGAATTTAAGATATAAACGGGTACAGAAGATCGACTTTTGACACTAAAAATATCGATTTTTAGCATGTTTTGAGCCTATATTTTGAAAACATTCTAGCACTGAGTAGGCGTGTACAGATTGCTTATGGGACCCTAAAATATCGAATTTTAGGGTGTTTTGAGGTTGAATTTGAGATATAAACGGGTACAGAAGATGCATGCACATATCGACTTTTGGGCACCTAAAAGATCGATTTTCAGTATGTTTTGGGCCTGTATTTCGAAAATACTCTAAAACGGAGTAGGCATGTACAGATCGCTTCTGGGACCCCAAAATATCGAATTTTCGGGTGTTTTGGGCCTGAATTTGATATATCGAATCTAGGCACCTAAAATATCGATTTTTAGCATGTTTTGGGTTTATATTTTGAAAATATTCTAGCACTGAGTAGGCATGTGCAGATCGCTTCAGGGACCACAAAATATCGAATTTTCAAGTGTTTTAAACCGGAATTTGAGATATAAACGGGTACTTAAGATGCATGCACATATCGACTTTTGGGCACCTAAAATATCGATTTCGAGCATGTTTTGGGTCTGTATCTTGAAATCACACTAACTAGGAGTAGGCATGTACAGATCGCTTCTAGGACCCAAAAGTACCGAATTTTCGGGTGTTTTGAGCCTGAATTTGAGATATAAACGGGTACAGAAGATGCATGCACATATCGACTTAGGACACTTAAAATATTGATTTTTAGCATGTTTTGAGCCTATATTTTTAAAACATTCTAGTACTGAGTAGGCATGTACAGATCGCTTCTGGGATCCAAAAATATAAAATTTTCGGGTGTTTTTAAGGTTGAATTTGGGATGCAAACGGGTGCAGAAGATGCATACACATATTGACTTTGGGCACCTAAAATATCGATTTTCAGAATGTTTTGGGCCTGTAACTGATTAGGCATGTACATATCGCTTCTGGGACCCCAAAATATCAAATTTTCGGGTGTTTGGAGCTGAATTTGATATATAAACGGGTACAGAAGATGCACGCACATATCGACTTTTGGGCACGTAAAAGATCGATTTTTAGTATGTTTTGGGCCTGTATTTTGAAAATACTCTAACACGGAGTAGGCATGTACAGTTCGCTTGTGGGACACCAAAATATCGAATTTTCGGGTGTTTTGAGGTTAAATTTGGGATATAAACGGGTGCAAAAGATGCATACACATATTGAGTTTGGGCACCTAAAATATCGATTTTCAGCATGTTTTGGGACTGTATCTGAGTAGGCATGTACAGATCCCATCTGGGACCCCAAAATATCGAATTTTCGGGCGTTTTGAGCCTGAATTTGAGATATAAACGGGTACTGAAGATGTATGCACATATCGACTTTTAGGCACCTAAAATATCGATTTTGAGCATGTTTTGAGCCTTTACTTTGAAAACATTCTAGGACTGAGTAGGCATGTACAGATTGCTTCTGGGACCCAAAAATATCGAATTTTCGGGTGTTTTGGGCCTGAAATTGAGATATCGACTTTGGGCACCTGAAATATCGATTTTTAGCATGTTTTGGGGCTATATTCTGAAAATATTCTAGCAATGAGTAGGTATGTACAGATCGCTTCTGGGACCCCAAAATATCGAATTTTCGGGTGTTTAGGGCCTTAATTTGAGATATCAACTTTGGGCACCTAAAATATCAATTTTAGCATGTTTTGAGCCTGCATTTTGAAAATACTCTAACACGAAGTACAGATCGCTTCTGGGACCCCAAAATATCGAATTTTTGGGTGTTTTGATCCTGAATTTAAGATATAAATGGGTACAGAAGATGCATGCGCATATTGACTTTGGGGACCAAAATATCGATTTTCAGTATGTTTTGGGCCTGTATTTTGAAAATACTCTAACACGGAGTAGGCATGTACAGATCCCTGCAGGGACCCCAAAATATCGAATTTTTGGGTGTTTTGGGCCTGAATTTGAGATATAAACGGGTACTGAATATGAATGCACATATTTACTTTTGGGCACCGAAAATATCGACTTTAAGCATGTTTTGGGTCTGTATCTTGAAAACATTCTAACTAGGAGTAGGCATGTACAGATCGCTTCAAGGACCCAAAAATACCGAATTTTTGGGTGTTTTGAGCCTAAATTTGAGATAAAAACGGGTACAGAAGATGCATGCACATATCGACTTTTGGGAACCTAAAAGATCGATTTTCAGTATGTTTTGGTCCTGTATTTTGAAAATACTCTAACACGTAGTAGGCATGTACAGATCGCTTCTGGGACCCCAAAATATGACATTCTCGGGTGTTTTGGGCCTTAATTTGAGATATCGACTTTTGGCACCAAAAATATCGATTTTTAGCATGTTTTTGGCCTATATTTTTAAAATATTCTAGCAATGAGTAGGTATGTACAGATCGTTTCTGGGACCTCAAAATATTGAATTTTCGGGTGTTTTGAGCCTGAATTTAGGATATAAACGGGTACAGAAGATGCATGCGCATATTGACTTTGGGCACCTAAAATATCGATTTTCAGCATGTTTTGGGCCTGTATCTGAGTAGGCATGTACAGATCGCTTCTGGGACCCTTAAATATCGAATTTTCGGGTGTTTTGGGCCTTAATTTGAGATATCGACTTTGGGCACATAAAATATCGATTTTTAGCATGTTTTGGGCCTGTATTTTGAAAATACTCTAACACGAAGTAGGCATGTACAGATCGCTTCTGGGATCCCAAAGTATCGAATTTTCGGGTGTTTTGGGCCTGAATTTGAGATATCAACTTTAGGCACCTAAAATATCGATTTTTAGCATGTTTTGGGCCTATATTTTTAAAACATTCTAGCACTGAGTAGGCATGTACAGATCGCTTCTGGGATCCAAAAATATAAAATTTTCGGGTGTTTTTAAGGTTGAATTTGGGATGCAAACGGGTGCAGAAGATGCATACACATATTGACTTTGGGCACCTAAAATATCGATTTTCAGAATGTTTTGGGCCTGTATCTGATTAGGCATGTACATATCGCTTCTGGGACCCCAAAATATCAAATTTTCGGGTGTTTGGAGCTGAATTTGAAATATAAACGGGTACAGAAGATGCACGCACATATCGACTTTTGGGCACGTAAAAGATCGATTTTTAGTATGTTTTGGGCCTGTATTTTGAAAATACTCTAACACAGAGTAGGCATGTACAGTTCGCTTGTGGGACACCAAAATATCGAATTTTCGGGTGTTTTGAGGTTAAATTTGGGATATAAACGGGTGCAAAAGATGCATACACATATTGAGTTTGGGCACCTAAAATATCGATTTTCAGCATGTTTTGGGACTGTATCTGAGTAGGCATGTACAGATCCCATCTGGGACCCCAAAATATCGAATTTTCGGGCGTTTTGAGCCTGAATTTGAGATATAAACGGGTACTGAAGATGTATGCACATATCGACTTTTAGGCACCTAAAATATCGATTTTGAGCATGTTTTGAGCCTTTACTTTGAAAACATTCTAGGACTGAGTAGGCATGTACAGATTGCTTCTGGGACCCAAAAATATCGAATTTTCGGGGGTTTTGGGCCTGAAATTGAGATATCGACTTTGGGCACCTGAAATATCGATTTTTAGCATGTTTCGGGGCTATATTCTGAAAATATTCTAGCAATGAGTAGGTATGTACAGATCGCTTTTGGGACCCCAAAATATCGAATTTTCGGGTGTTTAGGGCCTTAATTTGAGATATCGACTTTGGGCACCTAAAATATCAATTTTAGCATGTTTTGAGCCTGCATTTTGAAAATACTCTAACACGAAGTACAGATCGCTTCTGGGACCCCAAAATATCGAATTTTTGGGTGTTTTGATCCTGAATTTAAGATATAAATGGGTACAGAAGATGCATGCGCATATTGACTTTGGGGACCAAAATATCGATTTTCAGTATGTTTTGGGCCTGTATTTTGAAAATACTCTAACACAGAGTAGGCATGTACAGATCCCTGCAGGGACCCCAAAATATCGAATTTTTGTGTGTTTTGGGCCTGAATTTGAGATATAAACGGGTACTGAAGATGAATGCACATATTTACTTTTGGGCACCGAAAATATCGATTTTAAGCATGTTTTGGGTCTGTATCTTGAAAACATTCTAACTAGGAGTAGGCATGTACAGATCGCTTCAAGGACCCAAAAATACCGAATTTTCGGGTGTTTTGAGCCTGAATTTGAGATATATACGGGTACAGAAGATGCATGCACATATCGACTTTTGGGCACCTAAAAGATCGATTTTCAGTATGTTTTGGGCCTGTATTTTGAAAATACTCTAACACGAAGTAGGCATGTACAGATCGCTTCTGGGACCCCAAAATATCGAATTTTCGGGTGTTTTGAGCCTAAATTTGAGATATAAACGGGTACAGAAGATGCATGCACATATCGACTTTTGGGAACCTAAAAGATCGAATTTCAGTATGTTTTGGGGCTGTATTTTGAAAATACTCTAACACGGAGTAGGCATGTACAGATCGCTTCTGGGACCCCAAAATATGGCATTCTCGGGTGTTTTGGGCCTTAATTTGAGATATCGACTTTTGGCACCAAAAATATCGATTTTTAGCATGTTTTTGGCCTATATTTTTAAAATATTCTAGCAATGAGTAGGTATGTACAGATCGTTTCTGGGACCCCAAAATATTGAATTTTCGGGTGTTTTGAGCCTGAATTTAGGATATAAACGGGTACAGAAGATGCATGCGCATATTGACTTTGGGCACCTAAAATATCGATTTTCAGCATGTTTTGGGCCTGTATCTGAGTAGGCATGTACAGATCGCTTCTGGGACCCTAAAATATCGAATTTTCGGGTGTTTTGGGCCTTAATTTGAGATATCGACTTTGGGCACATAAAATATCGATTTTTAGCATGTTTTGGGCCTGTATTTTGAAAATACTCTAACACGAAGTAGGCATGTACAGATCGCTTCTGGGACCCCAAAGTATCGAATTTTCGGGTGTTTTGGGCCTGAATTTGAGATATCAACTTTAGGCACCTAAAATATCGATTTTTAGCATGTTTTGGGCCTATATTTTGAAAATATTCTAGCACGGAGTAGGCATGTACAGATCGCTTCTGGGACCCCAAAATATCGAATTTTCGTTTGTTTTGAGCCTGAATTTGAGATATAAATGGGTACAGAAAATGCATGCACATATTGACTTTGGGCACCTAAAATATCGATATTCAGCATGTTTTGGGCCTGTAGTTTGAAAATACTCTAACACGGAGTAGGCATGTACAGAACGCTTCTTGGGCACAAAAATATCGAATTTTCGGATGTTTTGAGCCTGAATTTGAAATATAAACAGGTACTGAAGATGCATACACATATCGACTTTTGGGCACCTAAAATATCGATTTTGAGCATGTTTTGGCTCTGTATCTTGAAAACATTCTAACTAGGAGTAAGCATGTACAGATCGCTTCTATTACCCAAAAATACCGAATTTCGGGTGTTTTGAGCCTGAATTTGAGATATAAACGGGTTCAGAAGATGCATGCACATATCGACTTTTTGGCACCTAAAAGATTGATTTTCAGTATGTTTTGGGCCTGTATTTTGAAAATACTCTAACACGGAGTACGCATGTACAATTCGCTTCTGGAACCCCAAAATATCGAATTTTCGGGTGTTTTGGGCCTGAATATGAAATATCGACTTTGGGCACCTAAAATATCGATTTTTAGCATGTTTTGGGGCTAAATTTTTTGAAAATATTCTAGCAATGAGTAGGCATGTACAGATCACTTATGGGACCCCAAAATATCGAATTTTCGGGTGTTTTGAGCCTGAATTTGAGATATAAATGGGTACAGAAGATGCAAGCACATATTGACTTTGGACACTTAAAATATCGATTTTTAGCATGTTTTGGGCCTATAGTTTGAAAACATTCTAGGACTGAGTAGGCATGTACAGATCGCTTCTGGGACCCCAAAATATCGAATTTTCGGGTGTTTTGAGCCTAAATTTGAGATATAAACGGGTACAGAAGATGCATGCACATATCGACTTTTGGGAACCTAAAAGATCGATTTTCAGTATGTTTTGGGCCTGTATTTTGAAAATACTCTAACACGGAGTAGGCATGTACAGATCGCTTCTGGGACCCCAAAATATGGCATTCTCGGGTGTTTTGGGCCTTAATTTGAGATGTCGACTTTTGGCACCAAAAATATCGATTTTTAGCATGTTTTTGGCCTATATTTTTTAAAATATTCTAGCAATGAGTAGGTATGTACAGATCGTTTCTGGGACCCCAAAATATTGAATTTTCGGGTGTTTTGAGCCTGAATTTAGGATATAAACGGGTACAGAAGATGCATGCGCATATTGACTTTGGGCACCTAAAATATCGATTTTCAGCATGTTTTGGGCCTGTATCTGAGTAGGCATGTACAGATCGCTTCTGGGACCCTAAAATATCGAATTTTCGGGTGTTTGGGCCTTAATTTGAGATATCGACTTTGGGCACATAAAATATCGATTTTTAGCATGTTTTGGGCCTGTATTTTGAAAATACTCTAACACGAAGTAGGCATGTACAGATCGCTTCTGGGACCCCAAAGTATCGAATTTTCGGGTGTTTTGGGCCTGAATTTGAGATATCAACTTTAGGCACCTAAAATATCGATTTTTAGCATGTTTTGGGCCTATATTTTGAAAATATTCTAGCACGGAGTAGGCATGTACAGATCGCTTCTGGGACCCCAAAATATCGAATTTTCGTTTGTTTTGAGCCTGAATTTGAGATATAAACGGGTACAGAAAATGCATGCACATATTGACTTTGGGCACCTAAAATATCGATATTCAGCATGTTTTGGGCCTGTAGTTTGAAAATACTCTAACACGGAGTAGGCATGTACAGATCGCTTCTTGGGCACAAAAATATCGAATTTTCGGATGTTTTGAGCCTGAACTTGAAATATAAACAGGTACTGAAGATGCATACACATATCGACTTTTGGGCACCTAAAATATCGATTTTGAGCATGTTTTGGCTCTGTATCTTGAAAACATTCTAACTAGGAGTAAGCATGTACAGATCGCTTCTATTACCCAAAAATACCGAATTTTCGGGTGTTTTGAGCCTGAATTTGAGATATATACGGGTTCAGAAGATGCATGCACATATCGACTTTTTGGCACCTAAAAGATTGATTTTCAGTATGTTTTGGGCCTGTAATTTGAAAATACTCTAACACGGAGTACACATGTACAATTCGCTTCTGGAACCCCAAAATATCGAATTTTCGGGTGTTTTGGGCCTGAATATGAAATATCGACTTTGGGCACCTAAAATATCGATTTTTAGCATGTTTTGGGGCTAAATTTTTTGAAAATATTCTAGCAATGAGTAGGCATGTACAGATCACTTATGGGACCCCAAAATATCGAATTTTCGGGTGTTTTGAGCCTGAATTTGAGATATAAATGGGTACAGAAGATGCAAGCACATATTGACTTTGGACACTTAAAATATCGATTTTTAGCATGTTTTGGGCCTATAGTTTGAAAACATTCTAGGACTGAGTAGGCATGTACAGATCGCTTCTGGGACCCCAAAATATCGAATTGTCGGGTGTTTTGAGCCTGAATTTGAGATATAAACAGGTACAGAAGATGCATGCACATATCGAATTTGGGCACCTAAAATATCGATTTTGAGCATGTTTTGGGTCTGTATCTTTAAAACATTCTTACTAGGAGTAAACATGTACAGATCGCTTCTAGGACCCAAAAATATTGAATTTTCGGGTGTTTTGAGGTTGAATTTGGGATATAAACGGGTGCAGAAGATGCATACATATATTGACTTTGGGCACCTAAAATATCGATTTTCAGCATGTTTTGGGCCTGTATCTGAGTAGGCATGTACATATCGCTTCTGGGACCCCAAAATATCGAATTTTCGGGTGTTTGGAGCCTGAACTTGAGACATAAACGGGTACAGATGATGCATGCACATATCGACTTTTGGGCACCTAAAATATCGATTTTCTGTATGTTTTGGGCCTGTATATTGAAAATACTCTAACACGGAGTACTCATGTACAGTTTGCTTCTGGGACCCCAAAATATCGAATTTTCGTGTGTTTTGGGCCTGAATTTGAGATATTGACTTTGGGCACCTTAAATATCGATTTTTAGCATGTTTTGGGCCTATATTTTGAGAATATTCTAGCACTAAGTAGGCATGTACAGATCACTTCTGGGACCCCAAAATATCGATTTCTCTGGTGTTTTTAGCCTGAATTTGATATATAAACGGGTACAGAATATGCATGCACATATCGACTTTGGACACTTATAATATCGATTTTTAGCATGTTTTGAGCCTGTAGTTTGAAAATACTTTAACACAGAGTAGGCATGTACAGATCGCTTCTGGGACCCAAAAATATCGAATTTTCGGATGTTGTGAGCCTGAATTTGAGATATAAACAGGTACTGAAGATGCATGCACATATCGACTTTTGGGCACCTAAAATATCGATTTTGAGCATATTTTAGGTCTGTATCTTGAAAACATTCTAACTAGGAGTAGGCATGTACATATCGCTTCTATTACCCAAAAATACCGTATTTTCGGGTGTTTCGAGCCTGAATTTGAGATATAAACGTGTACAGAAGATGCATGCACATATCGACTTTGGACACTTAAAATATCGATTTTTGGCATGTTTTGAGCCTATATTTTGAAAATATTCTAGCACTGAGTAGGCATGTACAGATCGCTTCTGGGACCCAAAAATATTGAATTTATGGGTGTTTTGAGGTTGAATTTGAGATATAAACGAGTGCAGAAGATGCATACACATATTGACTTTGGACACCTAAAATATCGATTTTCAGCATGTTTTGGGCCTGTATCTGAGTAGGCATGTACAGATCGCTTCTGGAACCCCAAAATATCGAATTTTCGGGTGTTTTGAGCCTGAATTTGAGATATAAACGGGTACAGAAGATGCATGCACATATCGACTTTTGGGCACCTAAAAGATTGAATTTCAGTATGTTTTGGGCCTATATTATGAAAATATTCTAGCACTAAGTAGGCATGTACAGATCACTTCTGGGACCCCAAAATATCGAATTTTCGGGTGTTTTGAGGTTGAGTTTGGGATATAAACGGGTGCTGAAGATGCATATACATATTGACTTTGGTCACCTAAAAATATCGATTTTTAGCATTTTTTGAGCCTATATTTTGAAAACATTCTTACTAGGAGTAAACATGTACAGATCGCTTCTGGGATCCCAAAATAATAATAATAATAATAATAATAAGCGGTTTATTGAGGTTGCAGCCATCAGGCTGAAAATATACAATACATTATATATATGGTTGATGATTGATGGGGATGGTTTTATATATACAACAATGAAAGAATTTTAGATATAGTATTATTTGTTGTTAATAATTCTGACCATAGATGGTATGGGACTGTTGTTATAGCGGTCAATGCGTGCCCTTATCGGTGTTAAGTTATTGGTATGCCTCGTCGATTGTCGTGGTGGTGGAAGGGAAGGGGGAAGCATATCTCGATGTCTCGGGTTGCTTAACAGTTCTATGCTAAATCGACGCAGAATGTTGTGGTGTACTGTGTCTAGGGAGACCATGCCAAGGGTGATAAGGGCCTCACTGTAGGTAGTATAGTCTGCCCCCAGTATTATACGACAAGCCCTTTTCTGTACACGTTCAAGCTGTTTCTTCTGTGTGGTGTTAATGGATGGAAACCAGCTTGGGGAGGCATAGGTGAGCTTGGAGAGTATAAACATATGATATATACTCCTCAGCTCACACTGTGGTGTACCTAGGGACTTTAGCCTTCTCAGCATGTACAGACGGTAAGAGGCGGACTGGGTAGTGGTGGTAATATGATGCTTCCAGTCCATCTTGCTGTCCAGCATAATTCCCAGGATTTTGGTTGTTTCCACAACCTGGAGTGGGTGTCCCCCCAGTGTGACTGTCGGTGGTGGTACAGGTGTGGTGGATGTGTGCAGATGCATCACCACTGTCTTGTTGTGGTTGATACTGACGTTGTTGGCTTCAGTCCAAGCTTGTAGGTTGTCAAGTTGTTGTTGTAGTAGGTGGTAGTCAGGTGCAGTGTTGTCCACTACAACTCCCACAGTGGAGTCATCCACATACTTCCACCGGTGTGTGTCGGTCAGGGCATCATTAATGAGGATTAGGAAGCACAGAGGTCCCATCCTGGTCCCTTGAGGCACACCACATTTCAGTGTTTGTGGGAGAGACACTGCACCTTGATATCTTACCACCTGCTGTCGATCACTGAGGAAATCTGCCAACCACGCCACCAAGCCTGGCTCCATCCCAATACCAAGTGCCTTATTTATTATTACATTGTGGTCCACTAGGTCAAATGCCTTTTTAAAGTCAAGGAAAGTTAGTATTACTGAGGTCTTCCTTTGCTCTAAGTTCTTATATACAAAGTCAAGTAGGCTAATAAGGCAATGTGTGGTGGAGGATGACTTTATATTGCCAAACTGTTGGTTATCAATGAATTTTTTAATACTAGCTGAGGCCCAATCAAAAACAAAACTTTCACACAAAAGACTGGGGAGGGGAGTGATAGCAATGGGTCTCAACTGGTCAAAAGATTGGGGATTATTGACTTTAGGGATTGGTGTGACATAAGCTGTCTTCCAATCTGTGGGTACTTTAAACTGACTTATGGATGCGTTGATAATAGAGCAAAGGGGGATGGCAAGCTCAACAGCAAACTCTTTATACAATTTAATAGGAAGGTCAATGGGAGTGGTGGAGCGTTTAAGTTTAAATTCTGAAAGTTTCTTGGCGACCTGATACTCTTGGACTCTGGGTGGCTGAGGGGAGGGGAGGTAGGCAGGTAGTTGGGATGGGTCAAACTCGGGTAAGCTTTGACATATGGCCGCAAAGTGGTCATTGAGGCGGCCTGCTGTATCCTCACTGGTATGTCCGTTAGTACAAGGGAGGGAGGGTGAGTGTTTACGCATCCCACACACATCCTTAATTTTGCTGTACCACTGACTGATGTTGGATTCCTTGAGATGTTGTATTTTTGTGGGGTAGTGTTTCAGTTTGGCTTTCCTGATTTCCCTAATGACTTTGTTGCGAAGACTGTTATATCTTGCCTTGTCGGTGTAGAAGGCTTTGTTACGTTGTTTAATGAGTCTTTTTTATTCTGGTGGTAATCCATGGCATATCCGATGGGTGAACTGTCGTCGACTTTTCTGGGAAGAAGTGATAGTATGCTTGAGTGATGGTGGTAGAATAGTTCTCCCATTTGATGTCAACTTCACTGACAGTCAATACCTCAACCCACGGGTAATGTACCAGCCACTGTCCAAATCCCCTTATCAATGAGTCAGGTGTAGGTCTGTACTTCCTGATGATGGGAGGCTGGTGATGGGTGGTGGTGGGGATGGGAGTCCACAGGATGGAGAGGTGGGTACTCTTCCCCACTGGTGGCAAAGGTTGTGGTGGGAGGTACTGATTTGACAGGTCGGTAACAATCTCATCTAGGACACTCTGGTTGTGGGTTGGGAAATCAACAACTTGGCTGAGGGATAATGCATTTTCAAGTTCTTCAGTGTTAATTTCATTGAAGTCGCCACATATTACGAATTTTGCTGATGGATACCTAATTTTGAGGATGTCACATAAGTTAATAATATGTTCCATCAGCACTGCCTGAGATGGTGCACGTGGTGGATGGTAAATTAGGCAGTAGATAATGGAGGCCGTGAGTCTCGGGTGACAGGGAGGTGTTAACTTGACCCAAAGGACCTCAATTCCTTCTGGGATATCCACAATCAGGTGTAGGGGGTGGTATTTGTCCCGAGCAAATAAGGCTAACCCACCAACACGTTTATTCTCTCTAAGTCGAATTTTCGGGTGTTTTGAGCCTGAATTTGAGATATAAACGGGTACAGAAGATGCATTCACATATCGACTTTTGGGCACCTAAAAGATCGATTTTCAGTATGTTTTGGGCTTGTATTTTGAAAGAACTCTAACAAGGAGTAGCCATGTACAAATCGCTTCAGGGACCCCAAAATATCGAATTTTCTGGTGTTTTGGGCCTGAATTTGAGATATCGACTTTGGGCACCTAAAATATCGATTTTTAGCATGTTTTGGGCCTATATTTTTGAAAATATTCTAGCACTGAATAGGCATGTACAGATCGCGTCTGGGACCCCAAAATATCGAATTTTCAGGTGTTTTGAGCCTGAATTTGAGATATAAACGGGTACAGAAGATGCATGCACATATCGACTTTTGGGCTCCTAAAATATCGATTTTCAGCATGTTTTTGGTCTGTATCTTGAAAACATTCTTCCTTGGAGTAGGCATGTACAGATCGCTTCTAGGACCAAAAAATACCGAATTTTCGGGTATTTTGAGCCTGAATTTGAGATATAAACGGGTACAGAAGATATATGCACATATCGACTTTGGACACTTAAAATATCGATTTTGAGCATGTTTTGGGTCTATATTTTGAAAATATTCTAGCACTGAGTAGGCATGTACATATCGCTTCTGGGACCCCCAAATATCGAATTTTCGGGTGTTTTGAGCCTGAATTTGGGATATAATCGGGTACAGAAGATGCATGCACATATCGACTTTAGACACTTAAAATATCGATTTTTAGCATGTTTTGAGCCTTTACTTTGAAAACATTCTAGCACTGAGTAGGCATGTACAGATCGCTTCTGGGACCCAAAAATATCGAATTTTCGGGTGTTTTGAGGTTGAATATTTTATATAAACGGGTGCAGAAGATGCATACACATATTGACTTTGGGCACCTAAACTAGCGATTTTCAGCATGCTTTGGGCCTGTATTTTGAAAATGCTCTAACACGGAGTAGGCATGTATAGATCGCTTCTGGGATCCCAAAATATCGAGTTTTAAGGTGTTTTTGGCCTGAATTTGAGATATCGACTTTGGGCACTTAAAATATCGATTTTTAGCATGTTTTGGGCCTATATTTTGAAAATAATCTGGCACTGAGTAGGCATGTACAAATCGCTTCTGTGACCCAAAAATATCGAATTTTCGGGTGTTTGGAGTCTGAATTTGAGATATAAACGGGTACAGAAGATGCATGCACATATTGACTTTTGGGCACCTAAAAGATCGATTTTCAGTATGTTTTGGGCTTGTATTTTGAAAGAACTCTAACAAGGAGTAGCCATGTACAAATCGCTTCAGGGACCCCAAAATATCGAATTTTCGGGTGTTTTGGGCCTGAATTTGAGATATCGACTTTGGGCACCTAAAATATAGATTTTTAGCATGTTTTGGGCCTATACTTTTGAAAATATTCTAGCACTGAGTAGGCATGTACAGATCGCGTCTGGGACCCCAAAATATCGAATTTTCAGGTGTTTTGAGCCTGAATTTCAGATATAAACGGGTACAGAAGATGCATGCACATATCGACTTTTGGGCTCCTAAAATATCGATTTTCAGCATGTTTTTGGTCTGTATCTTGAAAACATTCTTACTAGGAGTAGGCATGTACAGATCGCTTCTAGGACCAAAAAATACCGAATTTTCGGGTGTTTTGAGCCTGAATTTGAGATATAAACGGGTACAGAAGATGTATGCACATATCGACTTTGGACACTTAAAATATCGATTTTGAGCATGTTTTGGGTCTATATTTTGAAAATATTCTAGCACTGAGTAGGCATGTACAGGTCGCTTCTGGGACCCCAAAATATCGAATTTTCGGGTGTTTTGAGCCTGAATTTGGGAAATAAACGGGTACAGAAGATGCATGCACATATCGACTTTAGACACTTAGAATATCGATTTTTAACATGTTTTGAGCCTTTACTTTGAAAACATTCTAGCACTGAGTAGGCATGTACAGATCGCTTCTGGGACCCAAAAATATCGAATTTTCGGGTGTTTTGAGGTTGAATATTTTATATAAACGGGTGCAGAAGATGCATACACATATTGACTTTGGGCACCTGAACTAGCGATTTTCAGCATGCTTTGGGCCTGTATTTTGAAAATGCTCTAACACGGAGTAGGCATGTACAGATCGCTTCTGGGATCCCAAAATATCGAGTTTTCAGGTGTTTTTGGCCTGAATTTGAGATATCGACTTTGGGCATTTAAAATATCGATTTTTAGCATGTTTTGGGCCTATATTTTGAAAATAATCTGGCACTGAGTAGGCATGTACAAATCGCTTCTGGGACCCAAAAATATCGAATTTTCGGGTGTTTGGAGTCTGAATTTGAGATATAAACGGGTACAGAAGATGCATGCACATATCGACTTTTGGGCACCTAAAAGATCGATTTTCAGTATGTTTTGGGCTTGTATTTTGAAAGAACTCTAACAAGGAGTAGCCATGTACAAATCGCTTCAGGGACCCCAAAATATCGAATTTTCGGGTGCTTTGGGCTTGAATTTGAGATATCGACTTTGGGCACCTAAAATATCGATTTTTAGCATGTTTTGGGCCTATATTTTTGAAAATATTCTAGCACTAAGTAGGCATGTACAGATCGCGTCTGGGACCCCAAAATATCGAATTTTCAGGTGTTTTGAGCCTAAATTTGAGATATAAACGTGTACAGAAGATGCATGCACATATCGACTTTTGGGCTCCTAAAATATCGATTTTCAGCATGTTTTTGGTCTGTATCTTGAAAACATTCTTACTAGGAGTAGGCATGTACAGATCGCTTCTAGGACCAAAAAATACCGATTTTTCGGGTGTTTTGAGCCTGAATTTGAGATATAAACGGGTACAGAAGATTTATGCACATATCGACTTTGGACACTTAAAATATCGATTTTGAGCATGTTTTGGGTCTATATTTTGAAAATATTCTAGCACTGAGTAGGCATGTACAGGTCGCTTCTGGGACCCCAAAATATCGAATTTTCGGGTGTTTTGAGCCTGAATTTGGGATATAAACGGGTACAGAAGATGCATGCACATATCGACTTTAGACACTTAAAATATCGATTTTTAGCATGTTTTGAGCCTTTACTTTGAAAACATTCTAGCACTGAGTAGGCATGTACAGATCGCTTCTGGGACCCAAAAATATCGAATTTTCGGGTGTTTTGAGGTTGAATATTTTATATAAACGTGTGCAGAAGATGCATACACATATTGACTTTGGGCACCTAAACTAGCGATTTTCAGCATGCTTTGGGCCTGTATTTTGAAAATGCTCTAACACGGAGTAGGCATGTAGAGATCGCTTCTGGGATCCCAAAATATCGAGTTTTCAGGTGTTTTTTGGCCTGAATTTGAGATATCGACTTTGGGCACTTAAAATATCGATTTTTAGCATGTTTTGGGCCTATATTTTGAAAATAATCTGGCACTGAGTAGGCATGTACAAATCGCTTCTGGGACCCAAAAATATCGAATTTTCGGGTGTTTGGAGTCTGAATTTGAGATATAAACGGGTACAGAAGATGCATGCACATATCGACTTTTGGGCACCTAAAAGATCGATTTTCAGTATGTTTTGGGCTTGTATTTTGAGAGAACTCTAACAAGGAGTAGCCATGTACAAATCGCATCAGGGACCCCAAAATATCGAATTTTCGGGTGTTTTGGGCCTGAATTTGAGATATCGACTTTGGGCATTTAAAATATCGATTTTTAGCATGTTTTGGGCCTATATTTTGAAAATAATCTGGCACTGAGTAGGCATGTACAAATCGCTTCTGGGACCCAAAAATATCGAATTTTCGGGTGTTTGGAGTCTGAATTTGAGATATAAACGGGTACAGAAGATGCATGCACATATCGACTTTTGGGCACCTAAAAGATCGATTTTCAGTATGTTTTGGGCTTGTATTTTGAAAGAACTCTAACAAGGAGTAGCCATGTACAAATCGCTTCAGGGACCCCAAAATATCGAATTTTCGGGTGCTTTGGGCTTGAATTTGAGATATCGACTTTGGGCACCTAAAATATCGATTTTTAGCATGTTTTGGGCCTATATTTTTGAAAATATTCTAGCACTGAGTAGGCATGTACAGATCGCGTCTGGGACCCCAAAATATCGAATTTTCAGGTGTTTTGAGCCTAAATTTGAGATATAAACGTGTACAGAAGATGCATGCACATATCGACTTTTGGGCTCCTAAAATATCGATTTTCAGCATGTTTTTGGTCTGTATCTTGAAAACATTCTTACTAGGAGTAGGTATGTACAGATCGCTTCTAGGACCAAAAAATACCGATTTTTCGGGTGTTTTGAGCCTGAATTTGAGATATAAACGGGTACAGAAGATTTATGCACATATCGACTTTGGACACTTAAAATATCGATTTTGAGCATGTTTTGGGTCTATATTTTGAAAATATTCTAGCACTGAGTAGGCATGTACAGGTCGCTTCTGGGACCCCAAAATATCGAATTTTCGGGTGTTTTGAGCCTGAATTTGGGATATAAACGGGTACAGAAGATGCATGCACATATCGACTTTAGACACTTAAAATATCGATTTTTAGCATGTTTTGAGCCTTTACTTTGAAAACATTCTAGCACTGAGTAGGCATGTACAGATCGCTTCTGGGACCCAAAAATATCGAATTTTCGGGTGTTTTGAGGTTGAATATTTTATATAAACGTGTGCAGAAGATGCATACACATATTGACTTTGGGCACCTAAACTAGCGATTTTCAGCATGCTTTGGGCCTGTATTTTGAAAATGCTCTAACACGGAGTAGGCATGTACAGATCGCTTCTGGGATCCCAAAATATCGAGTTTTCAGGTGTTTTTTGGCCTGAATTTGAGATATCGACTTTGGGCACTTAAAATATCGATTTTTAGCATGTTTTGGGCCTATATTTTGAAAATAATCTGGCACTGAGTAGGCATGTACAAATCGCTTCTGGGACCCAAAAATATCGAATTTTCGGGTGTTTGGAGTCTGAATTTGAGATATAAACGGGTACAGAAGATGCATGCACATATCGACTTTTGGGCACCTAAAAGATCGATTTTCAGTATGTTTTGGGCTTGTATTTTGAGAGAACTCTAACAAGGAGTAGCCATGTACAAATCGCATCAGGGACCCCAAAATATCGAATTTTCGGGTGTTTTGGGCCTGAATTTGAGATATCGACTTTGGGCACCTAAAATATCGATTTTTAGCATGTTTTGGGCCTATATTTTTAAAAATATTATAGCACTGAGTAGGCATGTACAGATCGCGTCTGGGACCCCAAAATATCGAATTTTCAGGTGTTTTGAGCCTGAATTTCAGATATAAACGGGTACAGAAGATGCATGCACATATCGACTTTTGGGCTCCTAAAATATCGATTTTCAGCATGTTTTTGGTCTGTATCTTGAAAACATTCTTACTAGGAGTAGGCATGTACAGATCGCTTCTAGGACCAAAAAATACCGATTTTTCGGGTGTTTTGAGCCTGAATTTGAGATATATACGAGTACAGAAGATTTATGCACATATCGACTTTGGACACTAAAAATATCGATTTTGAGCATGTTTTGGGTCTATATTTTGAAAATATTCTAGCACTGAGTAGGCATGTACAGGTCGCTTCTGGGACCCCAAAATATCGAATTTTCGGGTGTTTTGAGCCTGAAATTGGGATATAAATGGGTACAGAAGATGCATGCACATATTGACTTTAGACACTTAAAATATCGATTTTTAGCATGTTTTGAGCCTTTACTTTGAAAACATTCTAGCACTGAGTAGGCATGTACAGATCGCTTCTGGGACCCAAAAATATCGAATTTTCGGGTGTTTGGAGTCTGAATTTGAGATATAAACGGGTGCAGAAGATGCATACACATATTGACTTTGGGCACCTAAACTAGCGATTTTCAGCATGCTTTGGGCCTGTATTTTGAAAATGCTCTAACACGGAGTAGGCATGTACAGATCGTTTTTGGGATCCCAAAATATCGAGTTTTCAGGTGTTTTGGGCCTGAATTTGAGATATCGACTTTGGGCACCTAAGATATCGATTTTTAGCATGTTTTGGGCCTATATTTTTGAAAATATTCTAGCACTGAGTAGGCATGTACAGATCGCGTCTGGTACCCCAAAATATCGAATTTTCAGGTGTTTTGAGCCTGAATTTCAGATATAAACGGGTACAGAAGATGTATGCACATATCGACTTTGGACACTTAAAATATCGATTTTGAGCATGTTTTGGGTCTATATTTTGAAAATTATCTAGCACTGAGTAGGCATGTACAGATCGCTTCTGGGACCCCAAAATATCGAATTTTCGGGTGTTTGAAGTCTGAATTTGAGATATAAACGGGTACAGAAGATGCATGCACATATCGACTTTTGGGCACCTAAAAGATCGATTTTCAGTATGTTTTGGGCTTGTATTTTGAGAGAACTCTAACAAGGAGTAGCCATGTACAAATAGCATCTGGGACCCCAAAATATCGAATTTTCGGGTGTTTTGGGCCTGAATTTGAGATATCGACTTTGGGCACCTAAAATATTGATTTTTAGCATGTTTTGGGCCTATATTTTTAAAAATATTATAGCACTGAGTAGGCATGTACAGATCGCGTCTGGGACCCCAAAATATCGAATTTTCAGGTGTTTTGAGCCTGAATTTGAGATATAAACGGGTACAGAGGATGCATGCACATATCGACTTTTGGGCTCCTAAAATATCGATATTTAGCATGTTTTTGGTCTGTATCTTGAAAACATTCTTACTAGGAGTAGGCATGTACAGATCGCTTCTAGGACCAAAAAATACCGAATTTTCGGGTGTTTCGAGCCTGAATTTGAGATATAAACGGGTACAGAAGATGTATGCACATATCGACTTTGGACACTTAAAATATCGATTTTGAGCATGTTTTGGGTCTATATCTTGAAAATATTCTATCACTGAGTAGGCATGTACAGATCGCTTCTGGGACCCCAAAATATCGAATTTTCGGGTGTTTTGAGGTTGAATATTTTATATAAACGGGTGCAGAAGATGCATACACATATTGACTTTGGGCACCTAAACTAGCGATTTTCAGCATGCTTTGGGCCTGTATTTTGAAAATGCTCTAACACGGAGTAGGCATGTACAGATCGCTTTTGGGATCCCAAAATATCGAGTTTTCAGGTGTTTTTGGCCTGAATTTGAGATATCGACTTTGGGCACTTAAAATATCGATTTTTAGCATGTTTTGGGTCTATATTTTGAAAATATTCTAGCACTGAGCGGGCATGTACAGATCGCTTCTGGGACCCCAAAATATCGAATTTTCGGGTATTTTGAGCCTAAATTTGAGATATAAACGGGTACAGAAGATGTATGCACATATCGACTTTGAACACTTAAAATATCGATTTTTAGCTTGTTTTGAGCCTATATTTTGAAAACATTCTAGCACTGAGTAGGCATGTACAGATCACTTCTGGGACCCCATAATATCAAATTTTCAGGTGTTTTGGGTCTGAATTTGAGATATAAACGGGTACAGAAGATGCATGCACATATCGACTTTTGGGCTCCTAAAATATCGATTTTGAGCATGTTTTGGGTCTGTATCTTGAAAACATTCTTACTAGGAGTAGGCATGTACAGATCGCTTCTAGGACCCAAAAATACCGAATTTTCGGGTGTTTTGAACCTGAATTTGAGATATAAACGGGTACAGAAGATGTATGCACATATCGACTTTGGACACTTAAAATATCAATTTTGAGCATGTTTTGAGCCTGTATTTAGAAAATACTCTAACACGGGGTAGGCATGTACAGATCGCTTCTGGGACCTCAAAATATCGAATTTGTGGGTGTTTTGAGCCTGAATTTGAGATATAAACGGGTACTGAAGATGCATGCACATATCGACTTGTGGGCACCTAAAATATCGATTTTGAGTATGTTTTGGGTCTGTATCTTGAAAACATTCAAACTAGGAGTAGGCATGTACATATCGCTTCTAGGACCCAAAAATACCGAATTTTCGGGTGTTTTGAGCCTGAATTTAAGATATAAAAGGGTACTGAAGATCGACTTTGGACACTAAAAATATTGATTTTTAGCTTGTTTTGAGCCTATATTTTGAAAACATTTTAGCCCTGAGTAGGCATGTACAGATCGCTTCTGCGACCCAAAAATATCGAATTTTCGGGTGTTTTGAGATTGAATTTGGGATATAAACGGTTGCAGAAGATGCATACACATATCGACTTTGGGCACCTAAAACATCGATTTTCAGCATGTTTTGGGCCTGTATCTGAGTAGGCATGTACAGATCGCTTCTGGGACCCCAAAATATTGAATTTCCGGGTGTTAGGAACCTGAATTTGAGATATAAACGGAAACAGAAGATGCATGCACATATCGACTTTGGGCACCTAAAAGATCGATTTTCAGTATACAGTAATTTGGGCCTGTATTTTGAAAATACTCTAACACGGAGTAGGCATGTACAGATCGCTTCTGGGACTCTAAAATATCGGATTTTCGGGTGTTTTGAGCCTGAATTTGAGATATCGACTTTGGTCACCTAAAATATCTATTTCTAGCATGTTTTGGGTCTATATTTTGAAAATATTCTAGTACTGAGTAGGCATGCACAGATCGCTTCTGGGATCCCAAAATATCGAATTTTCGGTTGTTTTGAGCCTGAATTTGATATATAAACGGGTACTGAAGATGCATGCACATATCGACTTTTGGGCACCTAAAATATCGATTTTTAAGTATGTTTTGGGTCTGTATCTTGAAAACATTCTAACTAGGAGTAGGCATGTACTGATCGCTTCTAGGACTCAGAAATACCGAATTTTCGGGTGTTTTGATCCTGAATTTGAGATATAAACGGGTACAGAAGATGCATGCACAAATCGACTTTGGACACTTTAAATATCGATTTTTAGCATATTCTGAGCCTATATTTTGAAAATACTCTAACACGGAGTAAGCATGTACATATCGCTTCTGGGACTCCAAAATATCGAATTTTCGGGTGTTTTCAGCCTGAATTTGAGATATAAACGGTTGCAGAAGATGCATACACATATTGACTTTGGGCACTTAAAATATCGATTTTATGCATGTTTTGGGTGTATATTTTGAAAATATTCTAGCACTGAGTAGGCATGTACAGATCGCTTCTGGGACCCCAAAATATCGCATTTTCGGGTGTTTTGAACCTGAATTTGAGATATAAACGGGTACAGAAGATGTATGCACATATCGTCTTTTGGGCTCGTAAAATATCGATTTTGAGCATGTTTTGGGTCTGTATCTTGAAACCATTCTAACTAGGAGTAGGCATGTACAGATCGCTTCTAGGACCCAAAAATGCCGAATTTTCGGGTGTTTTGAGCCTGAATTTGAGATATAAACGGGTACAGAAGATGTATACACATATCGACTTTGGACACTTAAAATATCGATTTTGAGCATGTTTTGAGACTGTATCTTGAAAACATTCTAGCAAGAAGTAGGCATGCACAGATTGCTTCTGGGACCCAAAAATATCGAATTTTCGAATGTTTTGAACCTGAATTTGGGATATAGACGGGTACAGAAGATGCATACACATATTGACTTTGGGCACATAAAATATCGATTTTCAGCATGTTTTGGGCCTGTATTTTAAAAACACTCTAACACGGAGTATGCACGTACAGATCGCTTCAGGGAAACAAAAACATTGAATTTTAGGGTGTTTTGAGCATGAATTTGAGATATAAAAGGGTACAGAAGATTAATGCACATATCGACTTTGGGCACCTAAAATATCGATTTTGAGCATCTTTTGGGCCTGTATTTTGAAAATACTCAAACACAGTGTAGACATGTACAGATCGCTTCTGGGACACAAAAATATCGATTTTTTGGGTGTTTTGAGCCTGAATTTGAGATATAAACGGGTACAGAAGATGCATGCACATATCGACTTTGGGACCCAAAATATCGATTTTTAGTATGTTTTGGGCGTAAAATTTGAAAATATTCTAGCACTGAGTAGGCATGTACAGATCGCTTCTGGGACCCAAAAATATCGAATTTTCGGGGGTTTTGAGCCTGAATTTGGGATATAACCGGGTACAGAGGATGCATGCACATATCGACTTTTTGCACCTAAAATATCGATTTTGAGCATGTTTTGGGTCTGTATCTTGAAAACATTCTAGCAAGGAGTAGGCATGTACAGATCACTTCTGGGACCCAAAAATACCGAATTTTCTGGTGTTTTTAACCTGAATTTGAGATATAGACGGGTACAGAAGATGCATACACATATTGACTTTTGGCACCTGTAATATAGATTTTCAGTATGTTTTAAGCCGGTATTTTGAAAATACTTTAACACGGAGAAGGCATGTACAGATCGCTTGTGGGACCCAAAAATATCAAATTTTCGGGTGTTTTGAGCCTGAATTTGAGATATAAACGGGTACTGAAGATGCATGCACATATCAACTTCTGGTCACATAAAATATCGATTTTGAGCATGTTTTGGGCCTGTATTTTGAAAACATTCTAGCCCTGAGTATTCATGTACAGATCGCTTCTGGGACCCAAAAATATCGATTTTTCGGGTGTTTTGAGGTTGAATTTGGGATATAAACGGTTGCAGAAGATGCATACACATATCGACTTTAGGCACCTAAAATATCGATTTTCAGCATGTTTTGGGCCTGTATCTGAGTAGGCATGTACAGATCGCTTCTGGGACCCCAAAATATCGAATTTCCGGGGGTTAGGAACCTGAATTTGAGATATAAACGGAAACAGAAGATGCATGCACATATCGACTTTGGGCACCTAAAAGATCGATTTTCAGTATACAGTAATTTGGGCCTGTATTTTGAAAATACTCTAACACGGAGTAGGCATGTACAGATCGCTTCTGGGACTCCAAAATATCGGATTTTCGGGTGTTTTGGGCCTGAATTTGAGATATCGACTTTGGGCACCTAAAATATCTATTTCTAGCATGTTTTGGGTCTATATTTTGAAAATATTCTACACTGAGTAGGCATGTACAGATCACTTCTGGGACCCCAAAATATCGAATTTTCGGGTGTTTTGAGCCTGAATTTGATATATAAACGGGTACTGAAGATGCATGCACATATCAACTTTTGGGCACCTAAAATATCGATTTTCAGCATGCTTTGGGCTTGTATTTTAAAAATACTCTAACACGGAGTAGGCATGAACAGATCGCTTCTGGGACCTCAAAATATCGAATTTTCGGGTGTTTTCAGCCTGAATTTGAGATATAAACGGTTGCAGAAGATGCATACACATATTGACTTTGGGCACCTAAAATATCGATTTTCAGCATGTTTTTGGCCTGTATCTGAATAGGCATGTACAGATCGCTTCTGGGACCCCAAAATATCGAATTTCCGGGTGTTTGGAACCTGAATTTGAGATTTAAACTGGTACAGAAGATGCATGCATATATCGACTTTTGGGCACCTAAAAGATCGATTTTCAGTATGTTTTGGGCCTGAATTTTGAAAATACTCTAACATGGATTAGGCATGTACAGATCGCTTCTGGGACCCCAAAATAACGAATTTTCGGGTGTTTTGGGCCTGAATTTGAGATATCGACTTTGGGCACTTAAAATATCGATTTTTAGCATGTTTTGGGCCTATATTTTGAAAATATTCTAGCACTGAGTAGACATGTACAGATCGCTTTTGGGACCCCAAAATATCAAATTTTCGGGTGTTTTGAGCCTGAATTTGAGATATAAACGGGTACTGAAGATGCATGCACATATCAACTTTTGGGCACCTAAAATATCGATTTTGAGTATGTTTTGAGCCTATATTTTGAAAACATTCTAGCCCTGAGTAGGCATGTACAGATCGCTTCTGGGACCCAAAAATATCGAATTTTCGGGGGTTTTGAGGTTGAATTTGGGATATAAACGGTTGCAGAAGATGCATACACATATCGACTTTTTGCACCTAAAATATCGATTTTCAGCATGTTTTGGGCCTGTATCTGAGTAGGCATGTACAGATCGCTTCTGGGACCCCAAAATATCGAATTTCCGGGTGTTAGGAACCTGAATTTGAGATATAAACGGAAACAGAAGATGCATGCACATATCGACTTTGGGCACATAAAAGATCGATTTTCAGTATACAGAAATTTGGGCCTATATTTTGAAAATACTCTAACACGGAGTAGGCATGTACAGATCGCTTCTGGGACTCCAAAATATCGAATTTTTGGGTGTTTTCAGCCTGAATTTGAGATATGAACGGGTACTGAAGATGCATGCACATATCGACTTTTGGGCACCTAAAATATCGATTTTAAAGTATGTTTTAGGTCTGTATCTTGAAAACATTCTAACTAGGAGTAGGCATGTACTGATTGCTTCTAGGACACCGAAAAACCGAATTTTCGGGTGTTTTGATCCTGAATTTGAGATATAAACGGGTACAGAAGATGCATGCACATATCGACTTTGGACACTTAAAATATCGATTTTTAGCATGTTTTTTAGCCTATATTTTGAAAATACTCTAACACGGAGTAAGCATGTACATATCGCTTCTGGGACTCCAAAATATCGAATTTTCGGGTGTTTTGAGCCTGAATTTGAGATCTAAACGGGTACAGAAGATGCATGCACATATTGACTTTGGGCACCTAAAATGTCGATTTTCAGCATGTTTTGGGCCTGTATCTGAATAGGTCAGTACTGATCGCTTCTGGGACCCCAAAATATCGAATTTTTGGGTGTTTGGAACCTGAATTTGAGATATAAACGGGTACAGAAGATGCATGCACATATCGACTTTTGGGCACCTAAAAGATCAATTTTCTGTATGTTTTGGGCCTGTATTTTGAAAATACTCTAATATGGAGTAAGCATGTACAGATTGCTTCTGGGACCCCAAAATATCGAATTTTCGGGTGTTTTGGGCCTGAATTTGAGATATCGACTTTGGACACCTAAAATATCGATTTTTAGCATGTTTTAGGACTATATTTTGAAAATATTCTAGCAGTGAGTAGGCATGTGCAGATCGCTTTTGGGACCCCAAAATATTGAATTTTCGGGTGTTTTGACCCTGAATTTGATTTATAAACGTGTACTGAAGATGCTTGCACATATCAACTTTGGGCACCTAAAATATCGATTTTGAGCATGTTTTGGGTCTGTATCTTGAAAACATTCTAACTAGGAGTAGGCATGTACACATCGCTTCTAGGACCCAAAAATACCGAATTTTCGAGTGTTTTGAGCCTGAATTTAAGATATAAACGGGTACAAAAGTACGACTTTGGACACTAAAAATATCGATTTTTAGCATGTTTTGCGCCTATATTTAAAAAAAAATTCTAGCACTGAGTAGGCATGTACAGATCGCTTCTGGGACCCAAAAATATCGAATTTTAGGGTGTTTTGAGGTTGAATTTGAGATATAAACGGGTACAGAAGATGCATGCACATATCGACTTTTGGGCACCTAAGAGATCGATATTCAGTATGTTTTGGGCCTGTATTTCGAAAATACTCTAACATGGAGTAGGCATGTACAGATCGCTTCTGGGACCCTAAAATATCGAATTTTCGGGTGTTTTGGGCTTGAATTTGATATATCGACTCTAGGCACCTAAAATATCGATTTTAGCATGTTTTGGGTCTCTATTTTGAAAATGTTCTAGCACTGAGTAGGCATGTACAGATCGCTTTTGGGACCCCAAAATATCGAATTTTCGGGTGTTTGGAGCCTGAATTTGAGATATAAACGGGTACAGAAGATGCACGCACATATCGACTTTTGGGCACCTAAAAGATCGATTTTCAGTATGTTTTGGGCCTGTATTTTGAAAATACTCTAATACGGAGTAGGCATGGACAGATCGCTTCTGGGACCCCAAAATATCGAATTTTTGGGTGTTTTGAGGTTGAATTTGAGATATAAACGGGTACTGAAGATGCATGCACATATCGACTTTGGACACTTAAAATATCGATTTTGAGCATGTTTTGAGCCTATATTTTGAAAACATTCTAGCACTGACTAGGCATGTACAGATCGCTTCTGGGACCCTAAAATATCGTATTTACTGGTGTTTTGAGGTTGAATTTGGGATATAAACGAGTGCAGAAGATGCATACACATATCGACTTTTGGGCACCTAAAAGATCGATTTTCAGTATGTTTTGAGCCTGTATATTAAAAATACTCTAACACGGAGTAGGCATGTACAGATCGCTTTTGGGACCCCAAAATATCGAATTTTCGGATGTTTTGGACATGAATTTGAGATATCGACTTTGGGCACCTAAAATATCGATTTTTAGCATGTTTTGGGCCTGTATTTTGAAAATATTCTAGCACTGCGTAGGCATGTACAGAACGCTTCTAGGACCCCAAAATATCGATTTTTCGGGTTTTTTGAGCATGAATTTGAGATATAAACGGGTACAGAAGATGCATGCACATTTCGACTTTTGGGCACCTAAAATATCGATTTTGAGCATGTTTTGAGTCTGTATCTTGAAAACATTCTAACTAGGAGTAGGCATGTAAAGATCGCTTCTAGGACCCAAAAATATAGAATTTTCGGGGGTTTTGACCCTGAATTTGAGATATAAACGGGTACAGAAGATGCATGCACATATCGACTTTGGACACTTAAAATATCGATTTTCAGCATGTTTTGAGCCTATATTTTGAAAACATTCTAGCACTGAGTAGGCATGTACAGATCGCTTCTGGGACTGAAAAATTTCGAATTTTCGGGTGTTTTGTGGTTGAACTTGAGATATAAACGCGTGGAGAAGATGCATACACATATTGACTTTGGGCACCTAAAATATCGATTTTCAGCATGTTTTGAGCCTGTATCTGAGTAGGCATGTACAGATCGCTTCTGGGACCCAAAAATATCGAATTTTCGGGTGTTTTGAGGCTGAATTTGGGATATAAACGGGTACAGAAGATGAATGTACATATTGACTTTGGGCACCTAAAAGATCGATTTTCAGCATGTTTTGCGCTTGTATTCAGAAAATTCTCTAACACGGGGTAGGAATGTACAGATCGCTTCTGGAACCTCAAAATATCGAATTTTCGAGTGTTTTGAGCCTGAATTTGAGATATATACGGGTACTGAAGATGCATGCACATATCGACTTTGGAGACTTAAAATATCGATTTTTAGCATGTTTTGAGCCTATATTTTGAAAATATTCTAGCACTTATTAGGCATGTACAGATCGCTTCTGGGAACCCAAAATATCATATTTTCAGGTGTTTTGAGGAAGAATTTGGAATATAATCTGGTGCCGAAGATGCATGCACGTATTGACTTTGGGCACCTAAAATATCGATTTTGAGCATGTTTTGTTTCTGTATCTTGAAAACATTCTAACTAGGACTAGGCATGTACAGATCGCTTCTAGGACCCCGAAATACCGAATTTTGGGGTGTTTTGAGCCTGAATTTGATATATAAACGGGTACAGAAGATGCATGCACATATCGACTTTGGACACATAAAATATCGATTTTTAGCATGTTTTGAGCCTATATTTTGAAAAAATTATAGCACTGTGTAGGCATGTACAGATCGCTTCTGGGACCCAAAAATATCGAATTTTCGGGTGTTTTGAGGCTGAATTTGAGATGGAAACGGGTGCAGAAGATGCATACACATATTGACTTTGGACACCTAAAAGATCGATTTTCAGCATGTTTTTTGCCTGTATTTAAAAAATACTCTAACACGGATTAGGCATGTATCGATCGCTTCTGGGACCTCAAAATATCGAATTTTCGGGTGTTTTGAGGTTGAATTTGAGGTATAAACGGGTACAGAAGATGCATGCACATATCGACTTTTGGGCACCTAAAAGATCGATTTTCAGTATGTTTTGGGCCTGTATTTTCAAAATACTCTAACATGGAGCAGGCATGTACCGATCGTTTCTGGGACCCCAAAATATCGAATTTTCGGGTGTTTGGAGTCTGAATTTGAGATATTTACGGGTACAGAAAATGCATGCACATATTGACTTTGGGCACCTAAAATATCGATTTTCAGCATGTTTTTTGCCTGTATTTTGAAAATACTCTAACACGGAGTAGGCATGTACAGATCGCTTCTGGGACCCCAAAATATCGAATTTTCGGGTGTTTTGGGCCTGAATTTGAGATATCGACTCTGGGCACCTAAAATATTGATATTTTAGCATGTTTTAGGTCTATATTTTGAAAATATTCTAGCACTGAGTAGGCATGTGCAGATCGCTTCAGAGACCCCAAAATATCGAATTTTCGGGTGTTTTGAGCCTGAATTTGAGATATAAACGGGTACAAAAGATGAATGCACATATTGACTTTGGGCACCTAAAAGATCGATTTTCAGCATGTTTTGCGCCTGTATTCAGAAAATTCTCTAACACGGGGTAGGCATGTACAGATCGCTTCATGGACCCCAAAATATCGAATTTTCGGGTGTTTTGAGGTTGAAATTGGGATATAAACGGGTGCAGAAGATGCTTACACATATTAACTTTCGGCACCAAAAAGATCGATTTTCAACATGTTATGGGCTGTATTTTGAAAATACTCTAACACGGACCAGGCATGTACAGATCGCTTCTAGGACCCAAAAATACCGAATTTTCGGGTGTTTGAAGCCTGAATTTGAGATATAAACGGGTACCGAAGATGCATGCACATATCGACTTTGGACACTTAAAATATCGATTTTTTATCATGTTTTGAGCCTATCTTTTGAAAACATTCTAGCACTGAGTAGGCACGTACAGATCGCTTCTAGAACCAAAAATATCGAATTTTCAGGTGTTTTGGGCCTGAATTTGAGATATCGACTTTGGGCTCCTAAAATATCGATTTTTAGCATGTTTTGGACCTATATTTTGAAAATATTCTAGCACTGAGTAGGCATGTACAGATCGCTTCTGGGACCCTAAAATATCAAATTTTCGGGTATTTTGAGCCTGAATTTGAGATATCAACTTTGGGCACCTGAAATATCAATTTTTAACATGTTTTGGGCCTATGTTTTGAAAATATTTTAGCAATGAGTAGGTATGTACAGATCGCTTCTGGGACCCCAAAATATCGAATTTTCGGGTGTTTTGGGCCTTAATTTGAGATATCGATTTTGGGCACCTAAAATATCGATTTTTAGCAGGTTTTGGGCCTGTATTTTGAAAATACTCTAACACGAAGTAGGCATGTACAGATCGCTTCTGGGACCCCAAAATATCGAATTTTCGGGTGTTTTGAGCCTAAATTTGAGATATAAACGGGTACAGAAAATGCATGCACATATCGACTTTTGGGCACCTAAAAGATCGATTTTCAGTATGTTTTGGGCCTGTATTTTGAAAATACTCGAACACGGAGTAGGCATGTACAGATCGCTTCCAGGACCCAAAAATACCGAATTTTCGGGTGTTTTGAGCCTGAATTTGAGATATAAACGGGTACAGAAGATGCATGCACATATTGACTTTGGGCACCTAAAATATCGATTTTCAGCATGTTTTGGGCCTGTATTTTGAAAATACTCTAACACGGAGTAGGCATGTCCAGATCGCTTCAGGGACCCCAAAATATCGAATTTTCGGGTGTTTTGAGCCTAAATTTGAGATATAAACGAGTACTGAAGATGCATGCACATATCGACTTTTGGGCTCCGAAAATATCGATTTTGAGCATGTTTTGGGTCTGTATCTAGAAAACATTCTAATTAGGAGTAGGCATGTACAGATCGCTTCCAGGACCCAAAAATACCGAATTTTCGGGTGTTTTGAGCCTGAATTTGAGATATAAACAGGTACAGAAGATGCATGCACATATCGACTTTGGACACTTAAAATGTCGATTTTTAGCATGTTTTGAGCCCATATTTTGAAAACATTCTAGCACTGAGTAGGCTCGTACAGATCGCTTCTAGAACCAAAAATATCGAATTTTCGGGTTTTTTGAGCCTGAATTTGAGATATCGACTTTGGGCACCTAAAATATCGATTTTTAGCATGTTTTTGACCTATATTTTGAAAATATTCTAGCACTGAGTAGGCATGTACAGATCGCTTCTGGGACCCAAAAATATCAAATTTTCGGGTGTTTTGAGCCTGAATTTGAGATATCAACTTTGGGCACCTGAAATATCGATTTTTAACATGTTTTGGACCTATGTTTTGAAAATATTTTAGCAATGAGTAGGTATGTACAGATCGCTTCCGGGACCCCAAAATATCGAATTTTCCGGTGTTTTGGCCCTTAATTTGAGATATCGACTTTGGGCACCTAAAATATCGATTTTTAGCACGTTTTGGGCCTGTATTTTGAAAATACTCTAACACGAAGTAGGCATGTACAGATCGCTTCTGGGACCCCAAAATATCGAATTTTCGGGTGTTTTGAGCCTGAATTTGAGATATCGACTTTGGGCACCTAAAATATCAATTTTTAGCACGTTTTGGGCCTATATTTTGAAAATATTCTAGCACTGAGTAGGCATGTACAGATCGCTTCTGGGACCCCAAAATATCGAATTTTCGGGTGTTTTGAGCCTAAATTTTTAATAAAAACGGGTACAGAAGATGCATGCACATATTGACTTTGGGCACCTAAAAGATCGATTTTCAGCATGTTTTGGGCCTATATTTTGAAAATACTCTAACACGGAGTAGGCATGTACAAATCGCTTATGGGACCCCAAAATATCGAATTTTCGGGTGTTTTGAGGTTAAATTTGGGATATAAACGATTGCAAATGATGCATACACATATTGAGTTTGGGCACCTAAAATATCTATTTTCTGCATGTTTTGGGCCTGTATCTGAGTAGGCATGTACAGATCCCTTCTGGGACCCCAAAATATCGAAATTTCGGGTGTTTTGGGCCTGAATTTGATATATCGACTTTGGGCACCTAAAATATCGATTTTTAGCATGTTTTGGGCCTGAATTTTGAAAATATTCTAGCACTGAGTAGGCATGTACAGATCGCTTCTGGGACCCCAAAATATCGAATTTTCGGGTGTTTTGAGCCTGAATTTGAGATTCAAACGGGTACAGAAGATGCATGCACATATCGACTTTTGGGCAACTAAAATATCGATTTTGAGCATGTTTTGGGTCTGTATCTTGAAAACATTCTAACTAGGAGTAGTCATGTACAGATCGCTTCTAGGACCCAAAAATACCGAATTTTCGGGTGTTTTGAGCCTGAATTTGAGATATAAACGGGTACAGAAGATGCATGCACATATCGACTTTGGACACTTATAATATCGATTTTTAGTATGTTTTGAGCCTATATTTTGAAAACATTCTAGCACTGACTAGGCATGTACAGATCGCTTCTGGGACCCAAAAATATCGAATTTTCGGGTGTTTTGAGGTTGAATTTGGGATATAAACGGATGCAGATGATGCATACATAATATTGACTTTGGGCACCTAAAATATCGATTTTCAGCATGTTTTGGGCCTGTATCTGAGTAGGCATGTACAGATCGCTTCTGGGACCCAAAAATATCGAATTTTCGGGTGTTTTGAGCCTGAATTTTAGATATAAACAGGTACTGAAGATGCATGCACATATCGACTTTTGGGCACCTAAAATATCGATTTTGAGCATGTTTTGAGTCTGTATCTTGAAAACATTCTAACTAGGAGTAGGCAAGTACAGATCGCTTCTAGGACCCAAAAATACCGATTTTTCGGGTGTTTTAAGCCTGAATTTGAGATATAAACGGGTAGAGAAGATGCATGCACATATCGACTTTTGGGCACCTAAAATATCGATTTTAAGCATGTTTTGGGTCTGTATTTTGAAAACATTCTAACTAGGAGTAGGCATGTACAGATCGCTTCTAGGACCCAAAAATATAGAATTTCGGGTGTTTTGAGCCTGAATTTGAGACAGAAACCGGTACTGAAGATACATGCACATATCGACTTTGGTCACTTGAAGTATCGATTTTTAGGATGTTTTGGCCCTATATTTTGAATGTATTCTAGCATTGTGTAAGCATGTTCAGATTGCTTCTGAGACCCAAAAATATCGAATTTTCGGGTGTTTTGAGGTTGAATTTGGGATACAAACGGGTGCAGAAGATGCATACACATATTGACTTTGGGCACCTAAAATATCTATTTTCAGCATGTTTTGGGCCTGTATCTGAGTAGTCATGTACAGATCGCTTCGGGGACCAAAACATATCGAATTTTCGGGTGTTTGGAGCCTGAATTTGAGACATAAACGGGTATAAAAGATGCATCAACATATCGACGTTTGGGCACCTAGAATATCGAGTTTCTGTATGTTTTGGGCCTGTATTTTGAAAATACTCTAACACGGAGTAGGCATGTACAGATCGCTTCTGGGAACCCAAAATATCGAATTTTCGAGTGTTTTGGGGATATATTTGAGATATAAACGGGTACAGAAGCTGCATGCACATATCGACTTTGGACACTTAAAATATCGATTTTTAGCATGTTTTGAGCCTGTATTTTGAAAATATTCTAGCACTGCGTAGGCATGTACAGATTGCTTCTGGGACCCCAAAATATCGAATTTTCGGGTGTTTTGAGCCGGAATTTGAGATATAAACGGGTACAGAAGATGCATGCACATAACGACTTTTGGGCACCTAAAATATCGATTTTGAGCATGTTTTGGGTCTGTATCTTGAAAACATTCTAACTAGGAGTAGGCATATAAAGATCGCTTCTAGGAACCAAAAATATAGAATTTTCGGGGGTTTTGAGCCTGAATTTGAGATATAAACGGGTGCAGAAGATGCATGCACATATCGACTTTGGACACTTAAAATATCGATTTTTAGCATGTTTTGAGCCTATATTTTGAAAACATTCTAGCACTGAGTAGGCATGTACAGATCGCTTCTGGGACTGAAAAATATCGAATTTTCGGGTGTTTTGTGGTTGAATTTGAGATATAAACGCGTGGAGAAGATGCATACACATATTGACTTTGTGCACCTAAAATATCGATTTTCAGCATGTTTTGAGCCTGTATCTGAGTAGGCATGTACAGATCGCTTCTGGGACCCCAAAATATCGAATTTTCGGGTGTTTGGAGCCTGAATTTGAGATATAAACGGGTACAGAAGATGCATGCACATATCGACTTTGGACACTTAAAATATCGATTTTTAGCATGTTTTGAGCCTATATTTTGAAAACATTCTAGCACTGAGTAGGCATGTACAGAGCGCTTCTAGGACCCAAAAATACCGAATTTTCGGGTGTTTTGAGCCTGAATTTGAGATATAAACGGGTACAGAAGATGCATGCACATATCGACTTTGGACACTTAAAATATCGATTTTTAGTATGTTTTGAGCCTATATTTTGAAAACATTCTAGCACTGAGTAGGCATGTACAGATCGCTTCTGGGACCCAAAAATATCGAATTTTCGGGTGTTTTGAGGTTGAATTTGGGATATAAACGGGTGCAGACGATGCATACATAATATTGACTTTGGGCACCTAAAATATCGATTTTCAGCATGTTTTGGGCCTGTATCTGAGTAGGCATGTAGAGATCGCTTCTGGGACCCCAAAATATCGAATTTTCGGGTGTTTGGAGCCTGAATTTGAGATATAAACGGGTATAGAAGATTCATGAACATATCGACTTTTGGGCACCTAAAATATCGATTTTCTGTATGTTTTGGGCCTGTATTTTGAAAATACTCTAACACGAAGTAGACATGTACAGATCGCTTCTGGGACCCCAAAATATCGAATTTTCGGTGTTTTGGGGATAAATTTGAGATATCGAATTTAGGCACCTAAAATATCGATTTTTAGCATGTTTTGGGCATATATTTTGAAAATATTCTTGCACTGAGTAAGCATGTACAGATCGCTTCTGGGACCCCAAAATATCGAATTTTCGGGTGTTTTGAGCCTGAATTTGAGTTATAAACGGGTACAGTAAATGCATGCACATATTGACTTTAGGCACCTAAAATATCGCTTTTCAGCATGTTTTGGGCCTGTATTTTGAAAATACTCTAACACGGAGTAGGCATGTACAGATCGCTTCTGGGACCCAAAAATATCGAATTTTCGGGTGTTTTGAGCCTGATTTTTAGATATAAACAGGTACTGAAGATGCATGCACATATCGACTTTTTGGCACCTAAAATATTGATTTTGAGCATTTTTTGAGTCTGTATCTTGAAAACATTCTAACTAGGAGTAGGCAAGTACAGATCGCTTCTAGGACCCAAAAATACCGATTTTTCGGGTGTTTTAAGCCTGAATTTGAGATATAAACGGGTAGAGAAGATGCATGCACATATCGACTTTTGGGCACCTAAAATATCGATTTTAAGCATGTTTTGGGTCTGTATTTTGAAAACATTCTAACTAGGAGTAGGCATGTACAGATCGCTTCTAGGACCCAAAAATATAGAATTTTCGGGTGTTTTGAGCTTGAATTTGAGACAGAAACCGGTACTGAAGATACATGCACATATCGACTTTGGTCACTTGAAGTATCGATTTTTAGGATGTTTTGGCCCTATATTTTGAATGTATTCTAGCATTGTGTAAGCATGTTCAGATTGCTTCTGAGACCCAAAAATATCGAATTTTCGGGTGTTTTGAGGTTGAATTTGGGATATAAACGGGTGCAGAAGATGCATACACATATTGACTTTGGGCACCTAAAATATCGATTTTCAGCATGTTTTGGGCCTGTATATGAGTAGTCATGTACAGATCGCTTCTGGGACCAAAAAATATCGAATTTTCGGGCGTTTGGAGCCTGAATTTGAGATATAAACGGGTATAGAAGATGCATGCACATATCGACTTTTGGGCACCTAGAATATCGAGTTTCTGTATGTTTTGGGCCTGTATTTTGAAAATACTCTAACACGGAGTAGGCATGTACAGATCGCTTTTGGGAACCCAAAATATCGAATTTTCGGGTGTTTTTGGGATAAATTTGAGATATCGACTTTGGGCACCTAAAATATCGATTTTTTAGCATGTTTTGAGCCTATATTTTGAAAATTTACTAGCACTGAGTAAGCAAGTACAGATCGCTTCTATTACCTAAAAAGACCGGTTTTTCGGGTGTTTTGAGCCTGAATTTGAGATATAAACGGGTTAAGAAGCTGCATGCACATATCGACTTTGGACACTTAAAATATCGATTTTTAGCATGTTTTGAGCCTATATTTCGAAAACATTCTACCACTGAGTAGGCATGTACAGATCGCTTCTGGGACCGAAAAATATCGAATTTTCGGGTGTTTTGTGGTTGAATTTGAGATATAAACGGGTGCAAAAGATGCATACACATATTGACTTTGGGCACCTAAAATATCGATTTTCAGCATGGTTTGGGCCTGTATCTGAGTAGGCATGTACAGATCACTTCTGGGACCCCAAATATCGAATTTTCGGGTGTTTTAAGCCTGAATTTGATATATAAACGGGTACAGAAGATGCATGCACATATCGACTTTGGACACTTAAAATATCGATTTTTAGCATGTTTTGAGCCTATATTTTGAAAACATTCTAGCACTGAGTAGGCATGTACAGATCGCTTCTGGGACCGAAAAATATCGAATTTTCGGGGGTTTTGTGGTTGAATTTGAGATATAAACGGGTGCAGAAGATGCATACACATATTGACTTTGGGCACCTAAAATATCGATTTTCAGCATGTTTTGGGCCTGTATCTGAGTAGGCATGTACAGATCGCTTCTGGGACCCCAAAATATCGAATTTTCGGGTGTTTGGAGCCTGAATTTGAGATATAAACGGGTACAGAAGATGCATGCACATATCGACTTTGGACACTTAAAATATCGATTTTTAGCATGTTTTAAGCCTATATTTTAAAACATTCTAGCACTGAGTAGGCATGTACAGATTGCTTCTGGGACCCAAAAATATCGAATTTTCGGGTGTTTTGAGGTTGAATTTGGGATATAAACGGGTGCAGAAGATGCATACACATATCGACTTTTGGGCACCTAAAAGATCGATTTTCAGTATGTTTTGGGCCTGTATATGAAAAATACTCTAACACGGAGTAGGCATGTACAAATTGCTTCTGGGACCCCAAAATATCGAATTTTCGGGTGTTTTGGGCCTGAATTTGAGATATCGACTTTGGGCACCTGTACCAGTTCTGAAGGCTTGAACTCTGGGCAGAACCTGGTAAGTTACTTGTGTGTAATTCTTGGAGTTGTAGTTGTAGTAGTTGTTGTTGTTGTGGTTTTAGGTAACGTGGAAGACGGGGTGCTTTCTTAGGTTTGCTTAGGTGATTGACTTCACAATTTTCTTAAGGCTTAATTTATTAATATGTGTACTTATCTATACAGGGTATTATCGTGATGTGCCTTGTCTTATATGGTATTATGTCTCTCTCTATGGAGACAGTTTATAGCCCTTAGGGAGTCAGTGTTGTATCCTAAATCCTAGTGTACCTCCTCTGCTTATATACATTTCAAACTCAATAGTTTACAGAATGGCTAGAGTGTGACTGTGTTGCCTGTGAATGGTCAGTTTGATTCTGTACCTACTTCTCTCTTCTCGTGTGAAAGGGAAAGTGGGCCAACCCTTTCCTATCTCTCTCTCTCTCTCTCTCCTTTACTCTCTTTCCTACTCTCCTTCGAAGGGGAGGTAGGAAAGGTTAATAATGTCTTTGTATGACCTGACGCCGCACCTGTGTGTGTGTGTGTGTGTCCAACCTGCCCAGGTGGCCTGTTTCTGATGTGTAAACAGATTAGAAGTAGTGACCCTTTTCTAAATGGTTTTATGGTGTGTACACCGCTCAGTCCGCTACCCTCGACTGGCCTCCAGGCGTTTGCTTTATGCTTTATTTAATAGAAGGCCAGTTCACAATGTTGGTAGGGTACATAATACTAAGACATTAACAATGAATACATGTATAGTAACATAAAAATAGACATTAAGACATTGGCACACCATATACTAAAAATTAACATTACTGGTAATACATGAATATAATTACATGAACATGAATACATTGTTACATAAAATTTCATCTTAATATTAATGTGTTTAGCTAGGTGCATGTTATTGTGTGTATATAATCTAACCTATGCTAAAAATTCACACATTAATGAGGGGGGAGCCGTGTTGCTATGTTGTGGCTGTGAAATGACAGTCTTGTTCTTTTCAACACAAGATAATTCAGTATACTTCGATAGTTCTTTCTTATACAATATAAAAATAGTATTTTAGACTGTCTTATACAATACATAAATTTTATAGTACATGCCAGAAAGATAAGACATGGGATAATAAACATTGGTACCAAGTTTTATTTTGATCACTTTATGAGGAATCAAATGATATAATAAGGATGATTGAATCCTATTCTCATTGAGTAACATAATAGTTTCATTTTGTCTGATACAACTGATAATGAATTAGGAGATGTTAAACAATTCAACTTTAAAGGAAATATGTTGAAAAGGTGGAAGAGATTGTGCTATGTTTTCTAGCAAATTATGTTTACTAGGCAAGGTAACGATTCCCTTGGATCGTATTTCCTATGAGTCTGCTTCTTTATAGTTGCCTTGAACCATACCATGTGTAGGGTGATTAGGGCAAATTAATGTTAATTGTGTATCAGCAGGTAAGTATAGATAGTGGAAATTAAAATTGATGATGAAATAGAGTTTGATTAGTAATAGATATGAATGTACATGCATATAGTGCTTGATTAGTAGTACTTATGATTCTAAGCAAGTGGAGACTTTGCATCCTTTGGAGACTTAAATGCAACTCAAATGCAAAGAAATATGCAAGACAAACATATATGAAGATATGCAACATGGCACTTGAAGTGTTGTGTGTCACTGATGACATCATCACTAAGTATATTACTTATTGGATGAAAATTGAATATTAAATGATTACTTCCATTTTCATAGGGAATTGTAGAAGTGCGTAGCTTGTGAATAACATTTTACCTTTTATGGGAATAATAATGAGTATATGATCTTGTATTAAAATACTACGCATGACTGGATGATAATATTTCATGAAAGATAATAAGGAAGATGAGATTTCATCATTGATTGTACCATTGCATCTCGTGGCTATTGGAGTGGAAATAATATTGTGAGTTGATCTTATCTTACCCGCCGTAAATACTCTCTTAATAAATGTTGTCATTCCTCTCTAAGTTCCTCACCTGCTATCATTTTTCCGCAAACTCACAGAAATAAATAGAAGCCTAAAAATATGATGTGATTATTTCATATATGTAGTTCTTTTCATTCGTTGCTCATGTAAACTATATAATTCGTATTTAATTTCTGTGCAATGATTTACACTCTAATACAGTATATACCTGTTACTCTATCTTACCTTGATTTGCAAAGGCTTGTCCTGCAACCTTTTATGTATGGGATAATGCTTGTATACCACTATATCTCTAAGCATTACCAAATAGTGCTCATGAAATTACATTTAAAAATTATCTAAATCACGCTCTGGGCTGTGATGATGGCTCTAAGCCACTATATTTTTTTTTTTTTTTGTATAATAAGCGAGCAATATTACCTGAGTCGCTGAATCCATTCCTAGGGCGCCCAATAGTGAAAGGACACTATAGAATATAATGCACTTACATAGGTAAATTCAGTTGTGTGATACCTGTCAAACAAAACTAGTGTATCATTAAGTACCTTTTCTGTAATTACTGCTCAATGGCAGAAAATTTTGGTAATAATTCATATATCCAGTAAAGAGTAAGAAATAGTGATCATATCGTTCATCACCAATATTTTATTTATTTTCCTTTTCTTTTCAACTGTTTCATAAAATTGTAAACGAGAGCTCTCGGATTATAAGACGTCATCTTTATCTGTGTTATGCACTTCGTCGGAGGTTGTAGCCACCGCGAGTATAGACATGAAAACCGTTATATAGGTTGATTTGGGCCACATTTGTAAGAAGAAATATTATTTTTCATTGGAAACCGATCGGAGTTTTTGTTTGTAAGTGTTTATTTTATTATCATCAATAGTAGGGATAATATTACGAGGAAGAGGACATTGTTGCTGTTGCAGAGATATTGATTGGTTTTATTTTGGATGTTAGGTTTTTGCGCGCATTTTACCAATTTCTTTATTCTGTTTACATAAACAACATCATCCGCCTGGTAAAATTATTCTTTATTATAAGGTTATGCCTACTAAAGACATGACTGTGTGAAGTTCGATCGGGTACCCATTATGTCGGCGATTACGCATTTTTTTCTTCTCTAGCAAGTCTATACTTTGTTTTGTTATGTCGGCGATCACGCATTTTCCCTGCAAGCCGATAAATTGCTTTGTTATGTTGGCGATCACGCATTTTCCCTGCAAGCCGATAAATTGCTTTGCTATGTCGGCGATCACGCATTTTCCTTGCAAGCCGATAAATTGCTTTGTTATGTCGGCGATCACGCATTTTCCTTGCAAGCCGATAAATTGCTTTGTTATGTCGGCGATCACGCATTTTCCTTGCAAGCCGATAAATTGCTTTGTTATGTCGGCGATCACGCATTTTCCTTGCAAGCCGATAAATTGCTTTGTTCATCATGATGAAATTGTGGAAATGCAACTCACTGTCGTTCAGCATAGTTGTCCATGTTTTAGCATGGCTTCTTCGTGGCAATTGTTATATCATTTAAAAGACGTATCCATACGCCATACAGTATTTCATGTGGAGTTTTTCCTTTTATTTCCGTATTTTGTAGTGTTTATTGACCGTCATATCGATGCAGTCTTCCCATGTGGAGGGATTTTCCTTGTTTCTGTGCCACGAAGTACTTCTAGTAGTGTTACGGTTTTGCCGTTTTGTTAACCCATTAGATGCTGGGAAATATGGTAATACAAACGTTTGCTTAATGTAGTAGAAATCAGCTATCTTTTATAATATTGGGACATGTAAATGGGCATAGGAATTTGGTTTTTAAATATATGTGCACTTACTTTTGCGGTTTTTATCGTAGTGGTGCTGCCATTAAATATCTAGAAAATGGTTAATCATAGGTAAAAACTTATCTGTGTCCTGATTCTAAATTGGTAAGGAAAGTAGATCTATTCCTACTATGTCCCATGATTCGTCCAGGATTAGGGATTCCCGTCATGGAACAGAGGTCCAAATGTATGGCCTTGACCTGCATTGTATGTTTCGCACTGAGCGATATATGTGTTTCATCATCTACCCTTAGTTTATGTTAATAGTATATTGTATGTAGGGTGGTTAGGTACCTACCTCTATCAGGATGTCCTGCTGCATTATGATATAAGGGTAATTAATACTGAGGGAATTATTATTTGTTGTATCACTATGTGATTGGTTTGTACGTCACGTTTCCTTAGTTTTCTGTAAATAATATCATCATGAAGGGAAAAGGTATTTAAGTGACTGGGTAATTATGGTCCATTATTTTCATCCTCAGGGTTTTTTAATGAATATCTTATTACATTCATCATAGAATCCGTTTGCTAATGTTTAGGAACCGTATTAAGGTCAAAGTCCATGGGTGTCCTCGGAACTAAAGGACACGATGATTGTTTAAGGGATCTGCTACTTTATTAATCGTCCTGGAAGGTATTTAATATCTATATGTGGGAGAAATTCCTGTCTTGTTAGATATTATCTGGCTAATTTTTCCGTTAGGGTTAGAGGTTATAGTAAGCCAAGGATCGTTTGGTAATTCGCGAAAACTTGTAAAGGATAGCCTAATACGATTTCTCTAAAAGTACGAAGTGCCCATAATATTGCTTAAATTTCCTGTTTTGTTACAGAGTAACGAGTTCCCTGCGCATTTAATATACTCTAAGCATTAGCACATACCTGATATCGACCCCTAGCTATCTCTTACATAAGTACAGCGCCTAAGCCTACTGAAGAAGCATCTGTACACTTGATAAAAGTTAATGAATACTTGGAAACGCAAAAATTGGAGCTGACATTAATTAACCTTTAATAATTCAAAGCTCAGCTGTTTTTTCTGGCCTCCATACAAAATCTCGAGTTTATTATTTAGGGGTTTAGCTACTTGGGAAAAATACTGTACCAAGATTCTATAATAAGAACCTAAACCCAAGAATTATTTTACGTTAGTAGCATTCATTAGGAATAGTGAATACTTTCATTGCTCGTATTTTACCAGATTGTGTATGGAGCACAGTGGCGGGTAATGTATAACCTAAAATTATAATTTCCTGGTTAAGAAAATGACACATAGGCAGTTAAAGTTTGAGGCCTACCTAATGTAATCTCTGGATAAGCTTCTTTATTGTTACTTATTATGAATGTACGTCTATAGAAAAATAATCAAATCGTTGAGATTAGCGATGACTACGTTATTAATAACGCCAATACGAAAATTGACCATATGCTGAAATATGGATGAAACATTACATAACCCAAATGGTCTACGAATGTATTCATAATAACCATGGGAAGTACTAAATGTTGTAATGGGTTGACTTTTATCATCTAATGCTACTTGCCAGTTTCCACTGACCAAGTTTAAGGTGGAGAATATCATAGGCTTTGATTTACCAATGTTAGACAAAACATCTTAAAGGAGGGAGGGGATATTTATCTTTAATTGTAGCATTATTTATTTGTCTGTAATCAATTACTGGCGTAAATTCACCATTATTATTGAAACCAAAAACATTGGGTTGTTAAAAGGGGAGTTAGAATTCTAAATAATGCCTTCATCCATCATTTCATTAATAATTTTCTCTACAACTTTCTGCCTACTATGAGGTATGGTAGTCTATATGCTCGATTAAATGGGTTTAGGAGATGTTAGTGTAATGGCATGCTTTATAATGTTGGTTCATCCTAAGGAGTCACCAAGTAGGGCAATCGCATTTCAATATGTGGCTAGTATGGTGATAAGATTATCACGATAAAGTGGAAAATCGCGTCCACTGACAAAATTTCTAAGTTGCTCCCTTATGTGAGTATCACTTTATCCCTCGGTAAGAACCGATACAATATTTCCTTGTGGTATTGGTCTAACTTCCATCTGTACAGATCACATAGATATGTTCCTTTCTTTACATGAATATTGGTAGATGTTTTATTAATATCAGTGAAATTTTCACTGTTTACATTGGTTAAAGTAAATTAATCCCTGGTTATATATTATTGTACTAGTTCTATTAAGGATAGAATGGTAGTTTGTGACTGTACATGAGATGGAAGCTCTACTTTCAATTAATGGACGAAATTTGAAGTTAATATAGTATTCCAATATGCAGCAATGGCCTTTATGACAATGGAGTCGTTTCCCTCATTTTCAATATGTATAGAGTTAACATTACATGGACTTATATATTGGCCTGGACAATCCTGTATTGGAATACATTAATTCCTAAAATGTATTATTTTATATTTAGGGTTAATTATTATGGTTTGTTTGATAAGGTATGATAAACCTAGTTTATAATTTCGTATTATATAAAATTCAATATGTATATGGTTAGTTCCCTTGTCTAACCGTACAGGAAGGGTTAAAGTGTCCCTAATACCTGTAATTTATTGCCTGTCATGGTTGACAATGCTATGTCACCTGTTCAATCTTGGTTTATAAATGCGGTTGGGGACCTAATTTGCATAATTTGTTAAAGGAATTATCCGATAACAAGGAAACTGCCGCGCCTGTGTCTATCATTAAGTTGGTGTTACTATGTGATACTAGGACAGGGAATTATAGTATATTAACAGTAAATGCGACGACAGGGCCTACAGTTTTATTTTCGGGACGTTTTAATATTGTGGCGGTCTCGTTTCATACATCATATTTCGATTGTGCAAGTCCCATTTCATTCTGTTAAGGATCATGCATTCATCTAAGGAATGCGACTTTGATTCATGTAAATGACTGTATTTATTATTACTTTTCCCTTGATCATTTCCTTTAGTATTATGTAAGTAATAACAATCACTGGTAATATTATTATTTCCGTTACAGTGTTTGCAACGTTTTCCCTGTGATTCCCCTTGAGTAGGTGTGGCATCAAAATTAAAATTCTTCGTCCCTATGGTTTGAGTAATCTGTAATTCACGATGTATGATACGAGATTCCTTCGAATTTAAAGTTAGAGACCCTGATAATGCAAGTGCTTTTGCTGGTTCACTTGTAGTTATGTTTTCTGCCTTTGTTATAATCATTCTCTGAACCCATGATAATGAATTATGTAGTTTACCATCCCCAAAAACATCAATAAGTGACTGTCTGAATGTAGCATATGACGTTAAATTCTCTGGGTCAGAAAAAGCACTTGTAGTTATCATATAGCTGGCTGGACTATCTGGTGCAATATGCTCTCTCACGAATCTGATCTTATGTAAGTCCTGCTCTATATTAGTTTGGTTAAACACATCCTCCAAATGACGCAAGAAGAGATCAATCCCATATCTTGGATTATCTCCCGTATAATACTTTAAATACTTGTGGGTGGGTAAGATTGTCATTGTATGCATAGAGGAGGTAGTGGGGCTAGAAGAAGTTGTATGAAGAGCAGAGACAGTAGGAGATTTTGGAGGAGTAGCCATTGTTGGAGAAAATACAGGTTAATATAGTATACCATATTAAGTTTTTAATGGGGGTAAGGTAGAAGCAGAAAATGTACTCGAATGTGTTGGCACCACAAACGAGGCTTAGGGAGGCAGGGAAATCTAGCTTGGAGACTAATGAATCATTATCAGGGATATTCGAAGTTAGTTATGATACCTTTGGAGTAATGGGGGAGAATACCTTTACCTTTGTTGTAATTTGGCACTTCTTTTCTTTTTTTCTGGGCTGTAACTGAGGAACCTAATCTATTCTAACGTGTTCGTGGACAAGTGAAAAATAATGTAATGTAACATGTAATGTGTACCTACTTTTAGTTGACTCTAGTTGCAACGACGATGACGACGAGTTGAAGTCTAGTTGGGGTGGTGTCTGACGAGGCGACGATGTGGTGAAGAGGCGACGTCGGTGGAGAGGCGAAGCGATTATTAGTTAGCTCGCACACTAACACACTAACAGTCGTTATTGGAGTGAAGATGATGAACGTTGACTTGCCTTTACGAGAGAATTTACGTAACGAGGCGTCAGCGTGGAGGTGATGGAGGTCGTGGCGTTGTCCTGACAAGAGAATTTATGCAGGGCCGCCGATATGGTAGTGATGAAGTGATGATTGTTTGTTGTAAAGTAGATGAGGACCCCTTGTAGGTCAGTTGCAGGTATGTTGAAGCAGGTGCCTCTTGTAGGTGAAGAATTTGTGGTTTATCTCCCTCGTTAGAGGTCGTAAGATTATACCCACAGAAGAAATTACTTGAGAGGATTTACAAGTAAATTCCTTCAACTTGTCCTTGAACAATGTTAGTCACTGTACTCCCGTGAAGTCTATACCTTGCAATTTGCCTTATTGCAAAAACACCGCTGCCATCAAATGTACCAGTTCTAAAGGCTTGAACTCTGGGCAGAACCTGGTAAGTTACTTGTGTGTAATTCTTGGAGTTGTAGTTGTAGTAGTTGTTGTTGTTGTGGTTTTAGGTAACGTGGAAGACGGGGTGCTTTCTTAGGTTTGCTTAGGTGATTGACTTCACAATTTTCTTAAGGCTTAATTTATTAATATGTGTACTTATCTATACAGGGCATTATCGTGATGTGCCTTGTCTTATATGGTATTATGTCTCTCTCTATGGAGACAGTTTATAGCCCTTAGGGAGTCAGTGTGGTATCCTAAATCCTAGTGTATCTCCTCTGCTTATATACATTTCAAACTCAATAGTTTACAGAATGGCTAGAGTGTGACTGTGTTGCCTGTGAATGGTCAGTTTGATTCTGTACCTACTTCTCTCTTCTCGTGTGAAAGGGAAAGTGGGACAACCCTTTCCTATCTCTCTCTCTCTCTCTCTCTCTCTCTCTCATTTACTCTCTTTCCTACTCTCCTTCGAAGGGGAGGTAGGAATGGTTAATAATGTCTTTGTATGACCTGAAGCCGCACCTGTGTGTGTGTGTGTGTGTCCAACCTGCCCAGGTGGCCTGTTTCTGATTTGTAAACAGATTAGAAGTAGTGACCCTTTTCTAAATGGTTTTATGGTGTGTACACACCTAAAATATCGATTTTTAGCATGTTTTAGGCCTGTATTTTGAAAATATTCTAGCACTGCGTAGGCATGTACAGATCGCTTCTGGGAACCCAAAATATCGAATTTTCGGGTGTTTTGAGCCTGAATTTGAGATATAAACGGGTACAGAAGATGCATGCACATATCGACTTTTGGGCACCAAAAATATCGATTTTGAGCATGTTTTGGGTCTGTATCTTGAAAACATTCTAACTAGGAGTAGGTATGTACAGATCGCTTCTAGGACCCAAAAATATAGAATTTTCGGGTGTTTTGAGCCTGAATTTGAGATATAAACGGGTACAGAAGATACATGCACATATCGACTTTAGACACTTAAAATATCGATTTTTAGCATGTTTTGAGCCTATATTTTGAAAATATTCTAGCACTGAGTAGGCATGTACAGATCGCTTCTGGGACCGAAAAATATCGAATTTTCGGGTGTTTTGTGGTTGAATTTGAGATATAAACGGGTGCAGAAGATGAATACACATATTGACTTTGGGCACCTAAAATATCGATTTTCAGCATGTTTTGGGCCTGTATCTGAGTAGGCATGTACAGATCGCTTCTGGGACCCCAAAATATCGAATTTTCAGGTGTTTGGAGCCTGAATTTGAGATATAAACGGGTACAGAAGATGCATGGACATATCGACTTTGGACACTTAAAATATCGATTTTTAGCATGTTTTGAGCCAATATTTTGAAAATATTCTAGCACAAAGTAGATATGTACAGATCACTTCTGGGACCCCAAAATATCGAATTTTCGGGTGGTTTAAGCCTGAATTTGAGATATAAACGGGTACAGAAGATGCATGGACATATCGACTTTGGACACTTAAAATATCGATTTTTAGCATGTTTTGAGCCAATATTTTGAAAATATTCTAGCACAAAGTAGATATGTACAGATCACTTCTGGGACCCCAAAATATCGAATTTTCGGGTGGTTTAAGCCTGAATTTGAGATATAAACGGGTACAGAAGATGCATGCACATATCGACTTTGGTCACTTAAAATATCGATTTTTAGCATGTTTTGAGCCTATATTTTGAAAACATTCTAGCACTGAGTAGGCATGTACAGATCGCCTCTGGGACCCAAAAATATCGAATTTTCGGGTGTTTTGAGGTTGAATTTGGGATATAAACGGGTGCAGAAGATGTATACACATATCGTCTTTTGGGCACCTAAAAGATCGATTTTCAGTATGTTTTGGGCCTGTATATTAAAAATACTCTAACACGGAGTAGGCTTGTACAGATCGCTTCTAGGACCCAAAAATATAGAATTTTCGGGTGTTTTGAGCCTGAATTTGAGATAGAAACCGGTACTGAAGATACATGTACATATCGACTTTGGTCACCTGAAGTATCGATTTTCAGGAAGTTTTGGCCCTATATTTTCAATGTATTCTAGCATTGTGTAAGCATGTTCAGATTGCTTCTGAGACCCAAAAATATCGAATTTTCGGGTGTTTTGAGCCTGAATTTGGGATATAAACGGGTACAGAAGATGAATGAACATTTCGACTTTGGGCACCTAAAATATCAATTTTTAGTATGTTTTGGCCCTATATATTGAATTTAATCTAACACTGGGTAAGCATGTACAGAGCGCTTCTAAGACCCAAAAATACCGAATTTTCTGGTGTTTTGAGAATGAATTTGGGATATAAACGGGTACAGAAGATGCATGCACATATCGACTTTCTTCACAAAAAAAAAACTATTTTCAGCATGTTTTAGGCCTATATATTGTAAAATATTCTAGCACAGAGTGAGCATGCACAGATCGCTTCTGGGACCCAAAAATATTGAATTTTCGGGTGTTTTGAACCTCAATTTGGAATGTAAACGGGTACTGAAGATGCATGCACATATCGACTTTGGGCACCCAAAATATCGATTTTGAGCATGTTTTTGGCCTGTATTTTGAATATACTCTAACACGGAGTAGGCATGTACAGATCGCTTCTGGGACCCAAAAATATCGAATTTTCGGGTGTTTTGAGCCTGAATTTGAGATATAAACGAGTACAGAAAATGCATGCACATATCGACTTTGGGCACCCACAATATCGATTTTTAGCATGTTTTGGGCCAATATTTGGAAAATACTCTAACATGGAGGAGGCATGTACAGATCGCTTCTGGGACCCAAAAATATCGAATTTTCGGGTGTTTTGGGCCTGAATTTGAGATATCGACTTTGGGCACCTAAAATATCGATTTTTAGCATGTTTTGGGCCTGTATTTTGAAAATATTCTAGCACTGCGTAGGCATGTACAGATCGCTTCTGGGACCCCAAAATATCGAATTTTCGGGTGTTTTGAGCCTGAATTTGAGATATAAACGGGTACAGAAGATGCATGCACATATTGACTTTTGGGCACCAAAAATATCGATTTTGAGCATGTTTTGGGTCTTTATCTTGAAAACATTCTAACTAGGAGTAGGCATGTACAGATCGCTTCTAGGACCCAAAAATATAGAATTTTCGGGTGTTTTGAGCCTGAATTTGAGATAGAAACCGGTACTGAAGATACATGCACCGATCGACTTTGGTCACTTGAAGTATCGATTTTCAGGATGTTTTGGCCCTATATTTTGAATGTATTCTAGCATTGTGTAAGCATGTTCAGATTGCTTCTGAGACCCAAAAATATCGAATTTTCGGGTGTTTTGAGCCTGAATTTGGGACATAAACGGGTACAGAAGATGAATGCACATATGGATTTTGGGCACATAAAATATCGGTTTTCAGCTTGTTTTGGGTCTGTACTTTGAAAATATTTTAACATTGAGTAGGCATTTACAGATCCCTTCTGGAAACAAAAAGTATCGAATTTTAAGGTGTTTTAAGCCTGAATTTGGGATACAAGCGAGTGCTGATGATTCATGCACATATCGATTTTGTGCACCAAAAATTGCGATTTTCAGCTTATTTTGGGCCTGTATATTGAAAATATTCTAACACTGAGTAGGCATGTACAGATCGCTTCTGGGACCCCAAAAAATCAAATTTTCAGGTGTTTTTAGCCTGAATTTGGGATATAAACGGGAACAGAAGATGCATGCAGATATCGACTTTGATCACCTATAATATCGATTTTAAGCATGTTTTTGGCCTGTAATTTGAAAATATTCTAGCACTGACTATGCATGTGGTGATTGCTTCTGGGATCCAAAAATATCGAATTTTCAGGTGTTTTGAGCCTGAATTTGGGATATAAACGGGTACAGAAGAAGAATGAACATTTCGACTTTGGGCACCTAAAATATCAATTTTTAGTATGTTTTGGCCCTATATATTGAATTTAATCTAACACTGGGTAAGCATGTACAGAGCGCTTCTAAGACCCAAAAATACCGAATTTTCTGGTGTTTTGAGAATGAATTTGGGATATAAACGGGTACAGAAGATGCATGCACATATCGACTTTCTTCACAAAAAAAAAACTATTTTCAGCATGTTTTAGGCCTATATATTGTAAAATATTCTAGCACAGAGTGAGCATGCACAGATCGCTTCTGGGACCCAAAAATATTGAATTTTCGGGTGTTTTGAACCTCAATTTGGAATGTAAACGGGTACTGAAGATGCATGCACATATCGACTTTGGGCACCCAAAATATCGATTTTGAGCATGTTTTTGGCCTGTATTTTGAATATACTCTAACACGGAGTAGGCATGTACAGATCGCTTCTGGGACCCAAAAATATCGAATTTTCGGGTGTTTTGAGCCTGAATTTGAGATATAAACGAGTACAGAAAATGCATGCACATATCGACTTTGGGCACCCACAATATCGATTTTTAGCATGTTTTGGGCCAATATTTGGAAAATACTCTAACATGGAGGAGGCATGTACAGATCGCTTCTGGGACCCAAAAATATCGAATTTTCGGGTGTTTTGGGCCTGAATTTGAGATATCGACTTTGGGCACCTAAAATATCGATTTTTAGCATGTTTTGGGCCTGTATTTTGAAAATATTCTAGCACTGCGTAGGCATGTACAGATCGCTTCTGGGACCCCAAAATATCGAATTTTCGGGTGTTTTGAGCCTGAATTTGAGATATAAACGGGTACAGAAGATGCATGCACATATTGACTTTTGGGCACCAAAAATATCGATTTTGAGCATGTTTTGGGTCTTTATCTTGAAAACATTCTAACTAGGAGTAGGCATGTACAGATCGCTTCTAGGACCCAAAAATATAGAATTTTCGGGTGTTTTGAGCCTGAATTTGAGATAGAAACCGGTACTGAAGATACATGCACCGATCGACTTTGGTCACTTGAAGTATCGATTTTCAGGATGTTTTGGCCCTATATTTTGAATGTATTCTAGCATTGTGTAAGCATGTTCAGATTGCTTCTGAGACCCAAAAATATCGAATTTTCGGGTGTTTTGAGCCTGAATTTGGGACATAAACGGGTACAGAAGATGAATGCACATATGGATTTTGGGCACATAAAATATCGGTTTTCAGCTTGTTTTGGGTCTGTACTTTGAAAATATTTTAACATTGAGTAGGCATTTACAGATCCCTTCTGGAAACAAAAAGTATCGAATTTTAAGGTGTTTTAAGCCTGAATTTGGGATACAAGCGAGTGCTGATGATTCATGCACATATCGATTTTGTGCACCAAAAATTGCGATTTTCAGCTTATTTTGGGCCTGTATTTTGAAAATATTCTAACACTGAGTAGGCATGTACAGATCGCTTCTGGGACCCAAAAAAATCAAATTTTCAGGTGTTTTTAGCCTGAATTTGGGATATAAACGGGAACAGAAGATGCAGGCAGATATCGACTTTGATCACCTATAATATCGATTTTAAGCATGTTTTGGGCCTGTATTTTGAAAATATTCTAGCACTGACTATGCAAGTGGAGATTGCTTCTGGGATCCAAAAATATCGAATTTTCAGGTGTTTTGAGACTGAATTTGGGATATAAACGGGTACTGAAGATGCATGAACATTTCGACTTGGGCACCTAAAATATCGATTTTTAGTATGTTTTGGCCCTATATTTTGAATTTAATCTAGCACTTGGTAAGCATGTACAGATCGCTTCTGGGACCCAAATATATCGAATTTTCGGGTGTTTTGAGCCTAAATTTGAGATATAAACGGGTACAGAAAATGCATGCACATATCGACTTTCTTCACAAAAAAAAATGATTTTCAGCATGTTTTAGGCCTATATTTTGTAAAATATTCTAGCACAGAGTGAGCATGTACAGACCGCTTCTGGTACCCAAAAATATTGAATTTTCGGGTGTTTTGAACCTCAATTTGGAATGTAAACGGGTACTGAAGATGCATGCACATATCGACTTTGGGCACCCAAAATATCGATTTTGAGCATGTTTTTGGCCTGTATTTTGAAAATACTCTAACACGGAGTAGGCATGTACAGATCGCTTCTGGGACCCAAAAATATCGAATTTTCGGGTGTTTTGAGCCTGAATTTGAGATATAAACGGGTACCGAAAATGCATGCACATATCGACTTTGGGCACCCACAATATCGATTTTTAGCATGTTTTGGGCCAATATTTGGAAAATACTCTAACATGGAGGAGGCATGTACAGATCGCTTCTGGGACCCAAAAATATCGAATTTTCGGGTGTTTTGGGCCTGAATTTGAGATATCGACTTTGGGCACCTAAAATATCGATTTTTAGCATGTTTTGGGCCTGTATTTTGAAAATATTCTAGCACTGCGTAGGCATGTACAGATCGCTTCTGGGACCCCAAAATATCGAATTTTCGGGTGTTTTGAGCCTGAATTTGAGATATAAACGGGTACAGAAGATGCATGCACATATTGACTTTTGGGCACCAAAAATATCGATTTTGAGCATGTTTTGGGTCTTTATCTTGAAAACATTCTAACTAGGAGTAGGCATGTACAGATCGCTTCTAGGACCCAAAAATATAGAATTTTCGGGTGTTTTGAGCCTGAATTTGAGATAGAAACCGGTACTGAAGATACATGCACCGATCGACTTTGGTCACTTGAAGTATCGATTTTCAGGATGTTTTGGCCCTATATTTTGAATGTATTCTAGCATTGTGTAAGCATGTTCAGATTGCTTCTGAGACCCAAAAATATCGAATTTTCGGGTGTTTTGAGCCTGAATTTGGGACATAAACGGGTACAGAAGATGAATGCACATATGGATTTTGGGCACATAAAATATCGGTTTTCAGCTTGTTTTGGGTCTGTACTTTGAAAATATTTTAACATTGAGTAGGCATTTACAGATCCCTTTTGGAAACAAAAAGTATCGAATTTTAAGGTGTTTTAAGCCTGAATTTGGGATACAAGCGAGTGCTGATGATTCATGCACATATCGATTTTGTGCACCAAAAATTGCGATTTTCAGCTTATTTTGGGCCTGTATTTTGAAAATATTCTAACACTGAGTAGGCATGTACAGATCGCTTCTGGGACCCAAAAAAATCAAATTTTCAGGTGTTTTTAGCCTGAATTTGGGATATAAACGGGAACAGAAGATGCAGGCAGATATCGACTTTGATCACCTATAATATCGATTTTAAGCATGTTTTGGGCCTGTATTTTGAAAATATTCTAGCACTGACTATGCAAGTGGAGATTGCTTCTGGGATCCAAAAATATCGAATTTTCAGGTGTTTTGAGACTGAATTTGGGATATAAACGGGTACTGAAGATGCATGAACATTTCGACTTGGGCACCTAAAATATCGATTTTTAGTATGTTTTGGCCCTATATTTTGAATTTAATCTAGCACTTGGTAAGCATGTACAGATCGCTTCTGGGACCCAAATATATCGAATTTTCGGGTGTTTTGAGCCTAAATTTGAGATATAAACGGGTACAGAAAATGCATGCACATATCGACTTTCTTCACAAAAAAAAATGATTTTCAGCATGTTTTAGGCCTATATTTTGTAAAATATTCTAGCACAGAGTGAGCATGTACAGACCGCTTCTGGTACCCAAAAATATTGAATTTTCGGGTGTTTTGAACCTCAATTTGGAATGTAAACGGGTACTGAAGATGCATGCACATATCGACTTTGGGCACCCAAAATATCGATTTTGAGCATGTTTTTGGCCTGTATTTTGAAAATACTCTAACACGGAGTAGGCATGTACAGATCGCTTCTGGGACCCAAAAATATCGAATTTTCGGGTGTTTTGAGCCTGAATTTGAGATATAAACGGGTACCGAAAATGCATGCACATATCGACTTTGGGCACCCACTATATCGATTTTTAGCATGTTTTGGGCCAATATTTGGAAAATACTCTAACACGGAGGAGGCATGTACAGATCGCTTCCGGGACCCAAGAATATCGAATTTTCGGGTGTTTTGAGCCTGAATTTGGGATATAAACGGGTGCAGAAGATACATGCACATATCGACTTTGGACACTTAAAATATCGATTTTTAGCATGTTTTGAGCCTGTATCTGAGTAGGCATGTACAGATCGCTTCTGGGACCCAAATATATCGAATTTTCGGGCGTTTTGAGCCTGAATTTGAGATATAAACGGGTACAGAAGATGCATGCACATATCGACTTTAGGCACCCAAAATATCAATTTTTAGCATGTTATAGGCAAATATTTTGAAATTATTCTAACACGGAGTAGGCATGTACAGATCGCTTCTGGGACCCCAAAATATCGAATTTTCGGGTGTTTTGAGCCTGAATTTGAGATATAAACGGGTGCAGAAGATGCATGCACATATTGACTTTGTGCACCCAAAATATCGATTTTGAGCATGTTTTCGGCCTGTATTTTTAAAACATACTCTAACACGGAGTAGGCATGTACAGATCGCTTTTGTAGCACTGAGTAGACATGTACAGATAGGTTCTGGAACCCAAAAATATCGATTTTTCGGGTGTTTTGAGCCTGAATTTGAGATATAAACGGGTACATAAGATGCATGCACATATCGTCATTTGGCACCTAAAATATCGATTTTTAGCATGTTTTAGGCCTATATTTTGAAAATATTCTATCACTGAGTAGGCATGTACAGATCGCTTCTGGGACCCAAAAATATCGAATTTTCGGGTATTTTGAGCCTGAATTTGGGATATAAACGGGTGCAGAAGATGCATGCACATATCGACTTTGGACACTTAAAATATCGATTTTTAGCATGTTTTGAGCTGTATCTGAGTAGGCATGTATAGATCGCTTCTGGGACCCAAATATATCGAATTTTCGGGCGTTTTGAGCCTGAATTCGAGATATAAACGGGTACAGAAGATGCATGCACATATCGACTTTAGGCACCCAAAAAATCAATTTTTAGCATGTTATAGGCCAATATTTTGAAATTATTCTAACACGGAGTAGGCATGTACAGATCGCTTCTGGGACCCCAAAATATCGAATTTTCGGGTGTTTTGAGCCTTAATTTGAGATATAAACGGGTACCGAAAATGCATGCACATATCTACTTTGGACACTTAAAATATCGATTTTTAGCATGTTTTGAGCCTGTACTTTAAAAATACTCCAACACGAAGTAGTCATGTACAGATCGCGTCTGGGACACACAAAAATCGAATTTTCCGTTGTTTTGAGCCTGAATTTGAGATATAAACGGGTACAGAAGATGCATGCACATATTGACTTGGGACACCTAAATTATCAATTTTTAGCATGTTTTGAGCCTATATTTTGAAAACATTCTGGCACTGAGTAGGCATGTTTGTACTGTATATATCGCTTCTGGGACCCAAAAATATTGAATTTTCCGTTGTTTTGAGCCTGAATTTGAGATATAAACGGGTACAGAAGTTGCATGCACATATTGACTTTGGGCACCCAAAATATCGATTTTTATCATATTTTGGGCCTGTATTTTTAAAACATTCTCTAACACGGAGTAGGCATGTACAGATCGCTTCTGAAACCCAAAAATTTTGAATTTTCGGGTGTTTTGAGCATGAATTTGGGATATAAACAGGTACAAAAGATGTATGTATATATCGAGTTTGGACACGTAAAATATTGATTTATAGCATGTTTTAAGCCTATATTTTAAAACATTCTAGCACTGAGTAGACATGTACATACAGATCGCTTCGGGGACCCAAGAATATTGAATTTTTGGGAGTTTTAAGCCTGAATTTAAGATGTAAACGGGCACTGAAGATGCAAGCACATATCGACTTTTTGCACCTAAAATATCGATTTTGAGCATGTTTTGGGTCTGTATCTTGAAAACATTCTAGCATGGAGTAGGGATGTACAGATCGCTTCTGGGACACAAAAATACCGAATTTTAGGATGTTTTGAGCCTGAATTTGAGATATAAACGGGTACAGATAATGCATGCACAAATCGACTTTGGGCACCAAAAATATCGATTTTTAGCATGTTTTGGGCCTTTATTTAGAAAATACTTTAACACGAAGTAGGCATGTACAGATCGCTTCTGGGACCCAATATATCGATCTTTCGGATATTTTGAGCCCGAATTTGAGATATAATCGGGTACAGAAGAAGCATGCACATATTGTCTTTGGGCGCCTAAAATATTGATTTTCAGCATGTTTTCGGCCTGTATTTTGAAAATGCTGTAACACGGAGTAGGCATGTACAAATCGCTTATGGGACCCAAAAATATCGAATTTTCTGGTGTTTTGAGCCTGATTTTTAGATATAAACGGGTACAGAAGATGTATGCACAAATCGACTTTGGGCACCTAAAATATCGATTTTCAGCATGTTTTGGGCCCGTATTTTGAAAATACTCTAACACGGAGTAGGCATGTACAAATCGCTTCTGGGACCCAAAAATATCGAATTTTCGGGTGTTTTGAGCCTAAATTTAAGATATAAACGGGTACAGATGCACATATCGACTTTGGAAACCTAAAATATATATTTTTAGCATGTTTTAAACCTATATTTTAAAAACATTCTAGCACTGAGTAGGCATGTACAGATCGCTTCTGGAACCCAAAAATATTGACTTTTCGGGTGTTTAGATCTTGAATTTGAAATATAAACGGGTACAGAGCATGCATGCACACTTCGACTTTGGGCACACAAAATATCGATTTTTAGCATGTTTTGGGCCAATATCTTAAAATTATTCTAGCACTGAGTAGGCATGTACAGATCGCTTCTGGGACCCAAAAATATCGAATTTTCGGGTGTTTTGAGCCTGAATTTGAGATATAAACGGATACTGAAGATGCATGCACATATCGACTTGGGACACCTATAATATAAATTTTTAGCATGTTTTAAAACCTATATTTTAAAAACATTCTAGCACTGAGTAGACATGTACAGATCGCTTCTGGAACCTAAAACTATTGAATATTCAGGTGTTTTTGAGCCTGAATTTGAGATATAAACCGGTACTGAAGATACATGCACATATCGACTTTTTGCACCTAAAATATCGATTTTCAGCTTGTTTTGGGTCTGTATCTTGAAAACATTCTAGCTAGAAGTAGGCATGTACAGATCGCTTCTGGGACCCAAAAATAACGAATTTTCGGGCGTTTTGAGCCTGAATTTGAGATATAAACGGATACTGAAGATGCATGCACATATCGACTTCTTGCACCTAAAATATCGATTTTGGGCATGTTTTGGGTCTGTATCTTGAAAACATTCTAGCATGGAGTAGGCATATACAGGTCGCTTTTGGGACCAAAAAATATCGAATTTTCGGGTGTTTTGAGACTGAATTTGATATATAAACGAGTACAGAAGATGCATGCACATATCGACTTATGACACCTAAAATATAAATTCTTAGCATGTTTTAAACCTATACTTTAAAAACATTCTAGCACTGAGTAGACATGTACAGATCGCTTCTGGAACCTAAAACTATTGAATATTCGGGTGTTTTGAGCCTGAATTTGAGATAAAAACCGGTACTGAAGATACATGCACATAATATATCGATTTTGAGCATGTTTTGGGTATGTATCTTGAAAACATTCTATCATGGAGTAGGCATGTACAGATCGCTTCTGGGACACAACAATACCGAATTTTCGGATATTTTGAGCCCGAATTTGAGATATAATCGGGTACAGAAGAAGCATGCACATATTGACTTTGGGCACCAAAAATATTGATTTTCAGCAATTTTTCGGTCTGTATTTTGAAAATACTTTAACACTGAGTAAGCATGTACAGATCACTTCTGGGACCCAAAATTGTCGAATTTTCGGGTGTTTTGAGCCTGAATTTGAGTTATAAACGGGTACAGAAGATGCATGCACATATTGTCTTTGGGCACCCGAAATATCGATTTTTATCATGTTTTGGGCCTGTATTTTTAAAACATTCTCTAACACGGAGTAGGCATGTACAGATCGCTTCTGTAGCACTGAGTAGACATGTACAGATCGGTTCTAGAACCCAAAAATATCGATATTTCGGGTGTTTTGAGCCTGAATTTGAGATATAAACGGGTACAGAAGATACATGCACATATCGACATTGGGCACCTAAAATATCGATTTTTAGCATGTTTTGGGCCTATATTTTGAAAATATTCTATCACTGAGTAGGCATGTACAAATTGATTCTGGGACCCAAAAATTTTGAATTTTCGGGTGTTTTGAGCATGAATTTGGGATATAAACAGGTACAAAAGATGTTTGCACATATCGACTTTGGATAAGTAAAATATTGATTTTTAACATGTTTTAAGCATATATTTTAAAACATTCCAGCACTGAGTAGACATGTACAGATCGCTTTGGGGACCCAAGAATATTGAATTTTTTGGTGTTTTAAGCCTGAATTTAAGATATAAACGGGCACTGAAGATGCAAGCACATATCGACTTTTTGCACCTAAAATATCGATTTTGAGCATGTTTTGGGCATGTATTTTGAAAATACTTTAACACGGAGTAAGCATGTACAGATCGCTTCTTGGACCCAAAATTTTCGAATTTTCGGGTGTTTTGAGCCTGAATTTGAGTTATAAACGGGTACAGAATATGCATGCACATATTGTCTTTGGGCACCTAAAATATCGATTTTCAGCATATATTGGGCCTGTATTTTGAAAATACTCTAACACGGAGTATGCATGTACAGATCGCTTCTGGGCCCCAAAAATATCGAATTTTTGGGTGTTTTGAGCCTAAATTTAAGATATAAACGGGTACAGAAGATGCATGCACATATCGACTTGGGAAACCTAAAATATATATTTTTAGCATGTTTTAAACCTATAATTTAAAAACATTCTAGCACTGAGTAGGCATGTACAGATCGCTTCTGGAACCCAAAAATATTGACTTTTCGGGTGTTTAGAGCTTGAATTTGAAATATAAACGGGTACAGAGCATGCATGCACACTTCGACTTTGGGCACCCAAAATATCGATTTTTAGCATGTTTTTAGCCAATATCTTGAAATTATTCTAGCACTGAGTAGGCATGTACAGATCGCTTCTGGGACCCAAAAATATCGAATTTTCGGGTGTTTTGAGCCTGAATTTGAGATATAAACGAATACTGAAGATGCATGCACATATCTACTTGGGACACCTATAATATAAATTGTTTGCATGTTTTAAACCTATATTTTATAAACATTCTAGCACTGAGTAGACATGTACAGATCGCTTCTTGAACCTAAAACTATTGAAATTTCGGGTGTTTTGAGCCTGAATTTGAGATATAAACGAGTACTGAAGATGCATTCACATATCGACTTCTTGCACCTAAAATATCGATTTTGGGCATGTTTTGGGTCTGTATCTTGAAAACATTCTAGCATGGAGTAGGCATATACAGGTCGCTTCTGGAACCAAAAAATATCGAATTTTCGGGTGTTTTGAGACTGAATTTAAGATATAAACGGATACTGAAGATGCATGCACATATCGACTTTTGACACCTAAAATATAAATTTTTAGCATGTTTTAAACCTATATTTTAAAAACATTCTAGCACTGAGTAGACATATACAGATAGCTTCTGGAACCTAAAACTATTGAATATTCGGGTGTTTTAAGCCTGAATTTGAGATATAAACCGGTACTGAAGATACATGCACATATCGACTTTTTGCACCTAAAATATCGATTTTGAGCATGTTTTGGGTCTGTATCTTGAAAACATTCTAGCATGGAGTAGGGATGTACAGATCGCTTCTGGGACACAAAAATACCGAATTTTAGGATGTTTTGAGCCTGAATTTGAGATATAAACGGGTACAGATAATGCATGCACATATCGACTTTTGGCACCAAAAATATTGATTTTTAGCATGTTTTGGGCCTTTATTTTGAAAATACTCTAACACGAAGTAGGCATGTACAGATCGCTTCTGGGACCCAAAATATCGAATTTTCGGATATTTTAAGCCCGAATTTGAGATATAATCGGGTACAGAAGAAGCATGCCCATATTGACTTTGTGCACGTAAAATATTGATTTTCAGCATGTTTTCGGCCTGTATTTTGAAAAGACTCTAACACGGAGTAGGCATGTACAGATCTCTTCTGGGACCCAAAAATATCGAATTTTCGGGTGTTTTGAGCCTGATTTTGAGATATAAACGGGTACAGAAGATGCATGCACAAATCGACTTTGGGCACCTAAAATATCGATTTTCAGCATATATTGGGCCTGTATTTTGAAAATACTCTAACACGGAGTAGGCATGTACAGATTGCTTCTGGGACCCAAAAATATCGAATTTTCGGGTGTTTTGAGCCTAAATTTAAGATATAAACGGGTACAGAAGATGCATGCACATATCGACTTGTGAAACCTAAAATATATATTTTTAGCATTTTTTAAACCTATATTTTAAAAACATTCTAGCAATGAGTAGGCATGTACAGATCGCTTCTGGAACCCAAAAATATTGACTTTTCGGGTGTTTAGAGCTTGAATTTGAAATATAAACGGGTACAGAGCATACATGCACACTTCGACTTTGGACACCCAAAATATCGATTTTTAGCATGTTTTGTGCCAATATCTTGAAATTATTCTAGCACTGAGTAGGCATGTACAGATCGCTTCTGGGACCCAAAAATATTGAATTTTCCGTTGTTTTGAGCCTGAATTTGAAATATAAACGGATACAGAAGTTGCATGCACATATTGACTTTGGGCACCCGAAATATCGATTTTTATCATGTTTTGGGCCTGTATTTTTAAAACATTCTCTAACACGGAGTAGGCATGTACAGATCGCTTCTATAGCACTGAGTAGACATGTACAGATCGGTTCTGGAACCCAAAAATATCGATTTTTCAGGTGTCTTTAGCCTGAATTTGAGATATAAACGGGTACAGAAGATGCAAGCACATATCGACATTGGGCACCTAAAATATCGATTTTTAGCATGTTTCACGCCTATATTTTGAAAATATTCTATCACTGAGTAGGCATGTACAGATTGCTTCTGGGACCCAAAAATTTTGAATTTTCGGGTGTTTTGAGCATGAATTTGGGATATAAACAGGTACAAAAGATGTATGCACATATCGACTTTGGACACATAAAATATTGATTTTTAGCATGTTTTAAGCCTATAATTTAAAACATTCTAGCACTGAGTAGACATGTACAGATCGCTTCGGGGACCCAAGAATATTGAATTTTTTGGTGTTTTAAGCCTGAATTTAAGATATAAACGGGCACTGAAGATGCAAGCACATATCGACTTTTTGCACCTAAAATATCGATTTTGAGCATGTTTTGGTTCTGTATTTTGAAAACATTCTATCATGGAGTAGGGATGTACAGATCGCTTCTGGGACACAAAAATACCGAATTTTAGGATTTTTTGAGCCTGAATTTGAGATATAAAAGGGTACAGATAATGCATGCACATATCGACTTTGGGCACCAAAAATATCGATTTTTAGCATTTTTGGGGCCTTTATTTTGAAAATACTCTAACACGAAGTAGGCATGTACAGATCGCTTCAGTGACCCAAAATATCGCATTTTCGGATATTTTGAGCCCGAATTTGAGATATAATCGTGTACAGAAGAAGCATGCACATATTGACTTTGGGCACCTAAAATATTGATTTTTAGCATGTTTTCGGTCTGTATTTTTAAAATGCTCTAACACGGAGTAGGCATGTACAGATCGCTTCTGGGACCCAAAAATATCGAATTTTCGGGTGTTTTGAGCCTGATTTTGAGATATAAACGGGTACAGAAGATGCATGCACAAATCGACTTTGGGCACCTAAAATATCGATTTTCAGCATGTTTTGGTCATGTATTTTGAAAATACTCTAACACGGAGTAGGCATGTACAAATCGCTTCTGGGACCCAAAAATATCGAATTTTCGGGTGTTTTGAGCCTAAATTTAAGATATAAACGGGTACAGAAGATGCATGCACAAATCGACTTTGGGCACCTAAAATATCGATTTTCAGCATGTTTTAAACCTATATTTTAAAAACATTCTAGCACTGAGTAGGCATGTACAGATCGCTTCTGGAACCCAAAAATATTGACTTTTCGGGTGTTTAGAGCTTGAATTTGAAATATAAACGGGTACAGAGCATGCATGCACACTTCGACTTTGGGAACCCAAATTATCGATTTTTAGCATGTTTTGGGCCAATATCTTGAAATTATTCTAGCACTGAGTAGGCATGTACAGATCGCTTCTGGGACCCAAAAATATCGAATTTTCGGGTGTTTTGAGCCTGAATTTGAGATATAAACGAATACTGAAGATGCATGCACATATCGACTTGGGACACCTATAATATAAATTTTTAGCATGTTTTAAACCTATATTTTATAAACATTCTAGCTCTGAGTAGACATGTACAGATCGCTTCTTGAACCTAAAACTATTGAAATTTCGGGTGTTTTGAGCCTGAATTTGAGATATAAACGAGTACTGAAGATGCATTCACATATCGACTTCTTGCACCTAAAATATCGATTTTGGGCATGTTTTGGGTCTGTATCTTGAAAACATTCTAGCATGGAGTAGGCATATACAGGTCGCTTCTGGGACCAAAAAATATCGAATTTTCGGGTGTTTTGAGACTGAATTTAAGATATAAACGGATACTGAAGATGCATGCACATATCGACTTTTGACACCTAAAATATAAATTTTTAGCATGTTTTAAACCTATATTTTAAAAACATTCTAGCACTGAGTAGACATATACAGATCGCTTCTGGAACCTAAAACTATTGAATATTCGGGTGTTTTGAGCCTGAATTTGAGATATAAACCGGTACTGAAGATACATGCACATATCGACTTTTTGCACCTAAAATATCGATTTTGAGCATGTTTTGGGTCTGTATCTTGAAAACATTCTAGCATGGAGTAGGGATGTACAGATCGCTTCTGGGACACAAAAATACCGAATTTTAGGATGTTTTGAGCCTGAATTTGAGATATAAACGGGTACAGATAATGCATGCACATATCGACTTTGGGCACCAAAAATATTGATTTTAAGCATGTTTTGGGCCTTTATTTTGAAAATACTCTAACACGAAGTAGGCATGTACAGATCACTTCTGGGACCCAAAATATCGAATTTTCGGATATTTTGAGCCCGAATTTGAGATATAATCGGGTACAGAAGAAGCATGCACATATTGACTTTGGGCACCTAAAATATCGATTTTCAGCTTGTTTTGGGCATGTATTTTGAAAATACTTTAACACGGAGTAAGCATGTACAGATCGCTTCTGGGACCCAAGAATATTGAATTTTTTGGTGTTTTAAGCCTGAATTTAAGATATAAACGGGCACTGAAGATGCAAGCACATATCGACTTTTTGCACCTAAAATATCGATTTTGAGCATGTTTTGGGTCTGTTTTTTGAAAACATTCTATCATGGAGTAGGGATGTACAGATCGCTTCTGGGACACAAAAATACCGAATTTTAGGATTTTTTGAGCCTGAATTTGAGATATAAACGGGTACAGATAATGCATGCACATATCGACTTTGGGCACCAAAAATATCGATTTTTAGCATTTTTTGGGCCTTTATTTTGAAAATACTCTAACACGAAGTAGGCATGTACAGATCGCTTCTGGGACCCAAAATATCGAATTTTCGGATATTTTGAGCCCGAATTTGAGATATAATCGTGTACAGAAGAAGCATGCACATATTGACTTTGGGCACCTAAAATATTGATTTTTAGCATGTTTTCGGTCTGTATTTTGAAAATGCTCTAACACGGAGTAGTCATGTACAGATCGCTTTTGGGACCCAAAAATATCGAATTTTCGGGTGTTTTGAGCCTGATTTTGAGATATAAACGGGTACAGAAGATGCATGCACAAATCGACTTTGGGCACCTAAAATATCGATTTTCAGCATGTTTTGGGCATGTATTTTGAAAATACTCTAACACGGAGTAGGCATGTACAGATCGCTTCTGGGACCTAAAAATATCGAATTTTCGGGTGTTTTGAGCCTAAATTTAAGATATAAACGGGTACAGAAGATGCATGCACATATCGACATGGGAAACCTGAAATATATATTTTTAGCATGTTTTAAACCTATATTTTAAAAACATTCTAGCACTGAGTAGGCATGTACAGATCGCTTCTGGAACCCAAAAATATTGACTTTTCGGGTGTTTAGAGCTTGAATTTGAAATATAAACGGGTATAGAGCATGCATGCACACTTCGACTTTGGGCACCCAAAATATCGATTTTTAGCATGTTTTGGGCCAATATCTTGAAATTATTCTAGCACTGAGTAGGCATGTACAGATCGCTTCTGGGACCCAAAAATATTGAATTTTCCGTTGTTTTGAGCCTGAATTTGAGATATAAACGGATACAGAAGTTGCATGCACATATTGACTTTGGGCACCCGAAATATCGATTTTTATCATGTTTTGGGCCTGTATTTTTAAAACATTCTCTAACACGGAGTAGGCATGTACAGATCGCTTCTATAGCGCTGAGTAGACATGTACAGATCGGTTCTGGAACCCAAAAATATCGATTTTTCGGGTGTCTTTAGCCTGAATTTGAGATATAAACGGGTACAGAAGATGCAAGCACATATCGACATTGGGCACCTAAAATATCGATTTTTAGCATGTTTTGGGCCTATATTTTGAAAATATTCTATCACTGAGTAGGCATGTACAGATTGCTTCTGTGACCCAAAAATTTTGAATTTTCGGGTGTTTTGAGCATGAATTTGGGATATAAACAGGTACAAAAGATGTATGCACATATCGACTTTGGACACATAAAATATTGATTTTTAGCATGTTTTAAGCCTATAATTTAAAACATTCTAGCACTGAGTAGACATGTACAGATCGCTTCGGGGACCAAAGAATATTGAATTTTTTGGTGTTTTAAGCCTGAATTTAAGATATAAACGGGCACAGAAGATGCAAGCACATATCGACTTTTTGCACCTAAAATATCGATTTTGAGCATGTTTTGGGTCTGTATTTTGAAAACATTCTATCATGGAGTAGGGATGTACAGATCGCTTCTGGGACACAAAAATACCGAATTTTAGGATTTTTTGAGCCTGAATTTGAGATATAAAAGGGTACAGATAATGCATGCACATATCGACTTTGGGCACCAAAAATATCGATTTTTAGCATTTTTTGGGCCTTTATTTTGAAAATACTCTAACACGAAGTAGGCATGTACAGATCGCTTCAGGGACCCAAAATATCGCATTTTCGGATATTTTGAGCCCGAATTTGAGATATAATCGTGTACAGAAGAAGCATGCACATATTGACTTTGGGCACCTAAAATATTGATTTTTAGCATGTTTTCGGTCTGTATTTTTAAAATGCTCTAACACGGAGTAGGCATGTACAGATCGCTTCTGGGACCCAAAAATATCGAATTTTCGGGTGTTTTTGAGCCTGATTTTGAGATATAAACGGGTACAGAAGATGCATGCACAAATCGACTTTGGGCACCTAAAATATCGATTTTCAGCATGTTTTTGGCATGTATTTTGAAAATACTCTAACACGGAGTAGGCATGTACAAATCGCTTCTGGGACCCAAAAATATCGAATTTTCGGGTGTTTTGAGCCTAAATTTAAGATATAAACGGATACAGAAGATGCATGCACAAATCGACTTTGGGCACCTAAAATATCGATTTTCAGCATGTTTTAAACCTATATTTTAAAAACATTCTAGCACTGAGTAGGCATGTACAGATCGCTTCTGGAACCCAAAAATATTGACTTTTCGGGTGTTTAGAGCTTGAATTTGAAATATAAACGGGTACAGAGCATGCATGCACACTTCGACTTTGGGCACCCAAATTATCGATTTTTAGCATGTTTTGGGCCAATATCTTGAAATTATTCTAGCACTGAGTAGGCATGTACAGATCGCTTCTGGGACCCAAAAATATCGAATTTTTGGGTGTTTTGAGCTTGAATTTGAGATATAAACGAATACTGAAGATGCATGCACATATCGACTTGGGACACCTATAATATAAATTTTTAGCATGTTTTAAACCTATATTTTATAAACATTCTAGCACTGAGTAGACATGTACAGATCGCTTCTTGAACCTAAAACTATTGAAATTTCGGGTGTTTTGAGCCTGAATTTGAGATATAAACGAGTACTGAAGATGCATTCACATATCGACTTCTTGCACCTAAAATATCGATTTTGGGCATGTTTTGGGTCTGTATCTTGAAAACATTCTAGCATGGAGTAGGCATATACAGGTCGCTTCTGGGACCAAAAAATATCGAATTTTCGGGTGTTTTGAGACTGAATTTAAGATATAAACGGATACTGAAGATGCATGCACATATCGACTTTTGACACCTAAAATATAAATTTTTAGCATGTTTTAAACCTATATTTTAAAAACATTCTAGCACTGAGTAGACATATACAGATCGCTTCTGGAACCTAAAACTATTGAATATTCGGGTGTTTTAAGCCTGAATTTGAGATATAAACCGGTACTGAAGATACATGCACATATCGACTTTTTGCACCTAAAATATCGATTTTGAGCATGTTTTGGGTCTGTATCTTGAAAACATTCTAGCATGGAGTAGGGATGTACAGATCGCTTCTGGGACACAAAAATACCGAATTTTAGGATGTTTTGAGCCTGAATTTGAGATATAAACGGGTACAGATAATGCATGCACATATCGACTTTGGGCACCAAAAATATTGATTTTTAGCATGTTTTGGGCCTTTATTTTGAAAATACTCTAACACGAAGTAGGCATGTACAGATCGCTTCTGGGACCCAAAATATCGAATTTTCGGATATTTTGAGCCCGAATTTGAGATATAATCGGGTACAGAAGAAGCATGCACATATTGACTTTGGGCACCTAAAATATCGATTTTCAGCATGTTTTCGGCCTGTATTTTGAAAAGACTCTAACACGGAGTAGGCATGTACAGATCGCTTCTGGGACCCAAAAATATCGAATTTTCGGGTGTTTTGAGCCTGATTTTGAGATATAAACGGGTACAGAAGATGCATGCACAAATCGACTTTGGGCACCTAAAATATTGATTTTCAGCATGTTTTGGGCATGTATTTTGAAAATACTTTAACACGGAGTAAGCATGTACAGATCGCTTCTGGGACCCAAGAATATTGAATTTTTTGGTGTTTTAAGCCTGAATTTAAGATATAAACGGGCACTGAAGATGCAAGCACATATCGACTTTTTGCACCTAAAATATCGATTTTGAGCATGTTTTGGGTCTGTATTTTGAAAACATTCTATCATGGAGTAGGGATGTACAGATCGCTTCTGGGACACAAAAATACCGAATTTTAGGATTTTTTGAGCCTGAATTTGAGATATAAACGGGTACAGATAATGCATGCACATATCGACTTTGGGCACCAAAAATATCGATTTTTAGCATTTTTTGGGCCTTTATTTTGAAAATACTCTAACACGAAGTAGGCATGTACAGATCGCTTCTGGGACCCAAAATATCGAATTTTCGGATATTTTGAGCCCGAATTTGAGATATAATCGTGTACAGAAGAAGCATGCACATATTGACTTTGGGCACCTAAAATATTGATTTTTGGAATGTTTTCGGTCTGTATTTTGAAAATGCTCTAACACGGAGTAGTCATGTACAGATCGCTTCTGGGACCCAAAAATATCGAATTTTCGGGTGTTTTGAGCCTGATTTTGAGATATAAACGGGTACAGAAGATGCATGCACAAATCGACTTTGGGCACCTAAAATATCGATTTTCAGCATGTTTTGGGCATGTATTTTGAAAATACTCTAACACGGAGTAGGCATGTACAGATCGCTTCTGGGACCTAAAAATATCGAATTTTCGGGTGTTTTGAGCCTAAATTTAAGATATAAACGGGTACAGAAGATGCATGCACATATCGACTTGGGAAACCTGAAATATATATTTTTAGCATGTTTTAAACCTATATTTTAAAAACATTCTAGCACTGAGTAGGCATGTACAGATCGCTTCTGGAAACCAAAAATATTGACTTTTCGGGTGTTTAGAGCTTGAATTTGAAATATAAACGGGTATAGAGCATGCATACACACTTCGACTTTGGGCACCCAAAATATCGATTTTTAGCATGTTTTGGGCCAATATCTTGAAATTATTCTAGCACTGAGTAGGCATGTACAGATCGCTTCTGGGACCCAAAAATATCGAATTTTCCGGTGTTTTGAGCCTGATTTTGAGATATAAACGGATACTGAAGATGCATGCACATATCGACTTGGGACACCTATAATATAAATTTTTAGCATGTTTTAAACCTATATTTTAAAAATATTCTAGCACTGAGTAGACATGTACAAATCGCTTCTGGAACCTAAAACTATTAAATATTCGGGTGTTTTGAGCCTGAATTTGAGATATAAACCGGTACTGAAGATACATGCACATATCGACTTTTTGCACCTAAAATATCGAGTTTCAGCTTGTTTTGAGTCTGTATCTTGAAAACATTCTAGCAAGAAGTAGGCATGTACAGATCGCTTCTGGGAATCAAAAATACCGAATTTTCGGTGGTTTTGAGCTTGAATTTGAGATATTAACGGATACTGAAGATGCATGTACATATCGACTATGGGCACCTAAAATATCGATTTTGAGCATATTTTGGGCCTGTATTTTAAAAATATTCTAACACGGAGTAGGCATGTTCAGATCGCTTCTGGGATTAAAAAATATCGAATTTTCGGGTATTTTGAGACTGAATTTGAGATATAAACGGGTACTGAAGATGCATCCACATATCGACTTCTTGCATCTAAAATATCGATTTTGGGCATGTTTTGGGTCTGTATCTTGAAAACATTCTAGCATGGAGTAGGGATGTACAGATCGCTTCTGGGACACAAAAATACCGAATTTTAGGATGTTTTGAGCCTGAATTTGAGATATAAACGGGTACAGATAATGCATGCACATATCGACTTTGGGCACCAAAAATATTGATTTTCAGCATGTTTTCGGCTAGTATTTTGAAAATACTCTAACACGGAGTAGGCATGTACAGATCGCTTCTGGCCCCAAAAATTTCGAATATTCGGGTGTTTCGAGCCTGATTTTGAGATATAAACGGGTACAGAAGATGCATGCACAAATCGACTTTGGGCACCTAAAATATCGATTTTCAGCATGTTTTAGGCATGTATTTTGAAAATACTTTAACACGGAGTAAGCATGTACAGATCGCTTCTTGGACCTAAAATTATCGAATTTTCGGGTGTTTTGAGCCTGAATTTGAGTTATAAATGGGTACAGAAGATGCATGCACATATTGTCTTTGGGCACCTAAAATATCGATTTTTTGCATATTTTGGGCCTGTATTTTGAAAATACTCTAACACGGAGTAGGCATGTTCAGATCGCTTCTGGGACCCAAAAATATCGAATTTTCGGGTGTTTTGAGCCTAAATTTAAGATATAAACGGGTACAGAAGATGCATGCACATATCGACTTGGGAAACCTAAAATATATATTTTTAGCATGTTTTAAACCTATATTTTAAAAACATTCTAGCACTGAGTAGGCATGTACAGATCGCTTCTGGAACCCAAAAATATTGACTTTTCGGGTGTTTAGAGCTTGAATTTGAAATATAAACGGGTACAGAGCATGCATGCACACTTCGACTTTGGGAACCCAAATTATCGATTTTTAGCATGTTTTGGGCCAATATCTTGAAATTATTCTAGCACTGAGTAGGCATGTACAGATCGCTTCTGGGACCCAAAAATATCGAATTTTCGGGTGTTTTGAGCCTGAATTTGAGATATAAACGAATACTGAAGATGCATGCACATATCGACTTGGGACACCTATAATATAAATTTTTAGCATGTTTTAAACCTATATTTTATAAACATTCTAGCTCTGAGTAGACATGTACAGATCGCTTCTTGAACCTAAAACTATTGAAATTTCGGGTGTTTTGAGCCTGAATTTGAGATATAAACGAGTACTGAAGATGCATTCACATATCGACTTCTTGCACCTAAAATATCGATTTTGGGCATGTTTTGGGTCTGTATCTTGAAAACATTCTAGCATGGAGTAGGCATATACAGGTCGCTTCTGGGACCAAAAAATATCGAATTTTCGGGTGTTTTGAGACTGAATTTAAGATATAAACGGATACTGAAGATGCATGCACATATCGACTTTTGACACCTAAAATATAAATTTTTAGCATGTTTTAAACCTATATTTTAAAAACATTCTAGCACTGAGTAGACATATACAGATCGCTTCTGGAACCTAAAACTATTGAATATTCGGGTGTTTTGAGCCTGAATTTGAGATATAAACCGGTACTGAAGATACATGCACATATCGACTTTTTGCACCTAAAATATCGATTTTGAGCATGTTTTGGGTCTGTATCTTGAAAACATTCTAGCATGGAGTAGGGATGTACAGATCGCTTCTGGGACACAAAAATACCGAATTTTAGGATGTTTTGAGCCTGAATTTGAGATATAAACGGGTACAGATAATGCATGCACATATCGACTTTGGGCACCAAAAATATTGATTTTAAGCATGTTTTGGGCCTTTATTTTGAAAATACTCTAACACGAAGTAGGCATGTACAGATCGCTTCTGGGACCCAAAATATCGAATTTTCGGATATTTTGAGCCCGAATTTGAGATATAATCGGGTACAGAAGAAGCATGCACATATTGACTTTGGGCACCTAAAATATCGATTTTCAGCTTGTTTTGGGCATGTATTTTGAAAATACTTTAACACGGAGTAAGCATGTACAGATCGCTTCTGGGACCCAAGAATATTGAATTTTTTGGTGTTTTAAGCCTGAATTTAAGATATAAACGGGCACTGAAGATGCAAGCACATATCGACTTTTTGCACCTAAAATATCGATTTTGAGCATGTTTTGGGTCTGTTTTTTGAAAACATTCTATCATGGAGTAGGGATGTACAGATCGCTTCTGGGACACAAAAATACCGAATTTTAGGATTTTTTGAGCCTGAATTTGAGATATAAACGGGTACAGATAATGCATGCACATATCGACTTTGGGCACCAAAAATATCGATTTTTAGCATTTTTTGGGCCTTTATTTTGAAAATACTCTAACACGAAGTAGGCATGTACAGATCGCTTCTGGGACCCAAAATATCGAATTTTCGGATATTTTGAGCCCGAATTTGAGATATAATCGTGTACAGAAGAAGCATGCACATATTGACTTTGGGCACCTAAAATATTGATTTTTAGCATGTTTTCGGTCTGTATTTTGAAAATGCTCTAACACGGAGTAGTCATGTACAGATCGCTTTTGGGACCCAAAAATATCGAATTTTCGGGTGTTTTGAGCCTGATTTTGAGATATAAACGGGTACAGAAGATGCATGCACAAATCGACTTTGGGCACCTAAAATATCGATTTTCAGCATGTTTTGGGCATGTATTTTGAAAATACTCTAACACGGAGTAGGCATGTACAGATCGCTTCTGGGACCTAAAAATATCGAATTTTCGGGTGTTTTGAGCCTAAATTTAAGATATAAACGGGTACAGAAGATGCATGCACATATCGACATGGGAAACCTGAAATATATATTTTTAGCATGTTTTAAACCTATATTTTAAAAACATTCTAGCACTGAGTAGGCATGTACAGATCGCTTCTGGAACCCAAAAATATTGACTTTTCGGGTGTTTAGAGCTTGAATTTGAAATATAAACGGGTATAGAGCATGCATGCACACTTCGACTTTGGGCACCCAAAATATCGATTTTTAGCATGTTTTGGGCCAATATCTTGAAATTATTCTAGCACTGAGTAGGCATGTACAGATCGCTTCTGGGACCCAAAAATATTGAATTTTCCGTTGTTTTGAGCCTGAATTTGAGATATAAACGGATACAGAAGTTGCATGCACATATTGACTTTGGGCACCCGAAATATCGATTTTTATCATGTTTTGGGCCTGTATTTTTAAAACATTCTCTAACACGGAGTAGGCATGTACAGATCGCTTCTATAGCACTGAGTAGACATGTACAGATCGGTTCTGGAACCCAAAAATATCGATTTTTCGGGTGTCTTTAGCCTGAATTTGAGATATAAACGGGTACAGAAGATGCAAGCACATATCGACATTGGGCACCTAAAATATCGATTTTTAGCATGTTTTGGGCCTATATTTTGAAAATATTCTATCACTGAGTAGGCATGTACAGATTGCTTCTGTGACCCAAAAATTTTGAATTTTCGGGTGTTTTGAGCATGAATTTGGGATATAAACAGGTACAAAAGATGTATGCACATATCGACTTTGGACACATAAAATATTGATTTTTAGCATGTTTTAAGCCTATAATTTAAAACATTCTAGCACTGAGTAGACATGTACAGATCGCTTCGGGGACCAAAGAATATTGAATTTTTTGGTGTTTTAAGCCTGAATTTAAGATATAAACGGGCACAGAAGATGCAAGCACATATCGACTTTTTGCACCTAAAATATCGATTTTGAGCATGTTTTGGGTCTGTATTTTGAAAACATTCTATCATGGAGTAGGGATGTACAGATCGCTTCTGGGACACAAAAATACCGAATTTTAGGATTTTTTGAGCCTGAATTTGAGATATAAAAGGGTACAGATAATGCATGCACATATCGACTTTGGGCACCAAAAATATCGATTTTTAGCATTTTTTGGGCCTTTATTTTGAAAATACTCTAACACGAAGTAGGCATGTACAGATCGCTTCAGGGACCCAAAATATCGCATTTTCGGATATTTTGAGCCCGAATTTGAGATATAATCGTGTACAGAAGAAGCATGCACATATTGACTTTGGGCACCTAAAATATTGATTTTTAGCATGTTTTCGGTCTGTATTTTTAAAATGCTCTAACACGGAGTAGGCATGTACAGATCGCTTCTGGGACCCAAAAATATCGAATTTTCGGGTGTTTTTGAGCCTGATTTTGAGATATAAACGGGTACAGAAGATGCATGCACAAATCGACTTTGGGCACCTAAAATATCGATTTTCAGCATGTTTTTGGCATGTATTTTGAAAATACTCTAACACGGAGTAGGCATGTACAAATCGCTTCTGGGACCCAAAAATATCGAATTTTCGGGTGTTTTGAGCCTAAATTTAAGATATAAACGGATACAGAAGATGCATGCACAAATCGACTTTGGGCACCTAAAATATCGATTTTCAGCATGTTTTAAACCTATATTTTAAAAACATTCTAGCACTGAGTAGGCATGTACAGATCGCTTCTGGAACCCAAAAATATTGACTTTTCGGGTGTTTAGAGCTTGAATTTGAAATATAAACGGGTACAGAGCATGCATGCACACTTCGACTTTGGGCACCCAAATTATCGATTTTTAGCATGTTTTGGGCCAATATCTTGAAATTATTCTAGCACTGAGTAGGCATGTACAGATCGCTTCTGGGACCCAAAAATATCGAATTTTCGGGTGTTTTGAGCTTGAATTTGAGATATAAACGAATACTGAAGATGCATGCACATATCGACTTGGGACACCTATAATATAAATTTTTAGCATGTTTTAAACCTATATTTTATAAACATTCTAGCACTGAGTAGACATGTACAGATCGCTTCTTGAACCTAAAACTATTGAAATTTCGGGTGTTTTGAGCCTGAATTTGAGATATAAACGAGTACTGAAGATGCATTCACATATCGACTTCTTGCACCTAAAATATCGATTTTGGGCATGTTTTGGGTCTGTATCTTGAAAACATTCTAGCATGGAGTAGGCATATACAGGTCGCTTCTGGGACCAAAAAATATCGAATTTTCGGGTGTTTTGAGACTGAATTTAAGATATAAACGGATACTGAAGATGCATGCACATATCGACTTTTGACACCTAAAATATAAATTTTTAGCATGTTTTAAACCTATATTTTAAAAACATTCTAGCACTGAGTAGACATATACAGATCGCTTCTGGAACCTAAAACTATTGAATATTCGGGTGTTTTAAGCCTGAATTTGAGATATAAACCGGTACTGAAGATACATGCACATATCGACTTTTTGCACCTAAAATATCGATTTTGAGCATGTTTTGGGTCTGTATCTTGAAAACATTCTAGCATGGAGTAGGGATGTACAGATCGCTTCTGGGACACAAAAATACCGAATTTTAGGATGTTTTGAGCCTGAATTTGAGATATAAACGGGTACAGATAATGCATGCACATATCGACTTTGGGCACCAAAAATATTGATTTTTAGCATGTTTTGGGCCTTTATTTTGAAAATACTCTAACACGAAGTAGGCATGTACAGATCGCTTCTGGGACCCAAAATATCGAATTTTCGGATATTTTGAGCCCGAATTTGAGATATAATCGGGTACAGAAGAAGCATGCACATATTGACTTTGGGCACCTAAAATATCGATTTTCAGCATGTTTTCGGCCTGTATTTTGAAAAGACTCTAACACGGAGTAGGCATGTACAGATCGCTTCTGGGACCCAAAAATATCGAATTTTCGGGTGTTTTGAGCCTGATTTTGAGATATAAACGGGTACAGAAGATGCATGCACAAATCGACTTTGGGCACCTAAAATATTGATTTTCAGCATGTTTTGGGCATGTATTTTGAAAATACTTTAACACGGAGTAAGCATGTACAGATCGCTTCTGGGACCCAAGAATATTGAATTTTTTGGTGTTTTAAGCCTGAATTTAAGATATAAACGGGCACTGAAGATGCAAGCACATATCGACTTTTTGCACCTAAAATATCGATTTTGAGCATGTTTTGGGTCTGTATTTTGAAAACATTCTATCATGGAGTAGGGATGTACAGATCGCTTCTGGGACACAAAAATACCGAATTTTAGGATTTTTTGAGCCTGAATTTGAGATATAAACGGGTACAGATAATGCATGCACATATCGACTTTGGGCACCAAAAATATCGATTTTTAGCATTTTTTGGGCCTTTATTTTGAAAATACTCTAACACGAAGTAGGCATGTACAGATCGCTTCTGGGACCCAAAATATCGAATTTTCGGATATTTTGAGCCCGAATTTGAGATATAATCGTGTACAGAAGAAGCATGCACATATTGACTTTGGGCACCTAAAATATTGATTTTTGGAATGTTTTCGGTCTGTATTTTGAAAATGCTCTAACACGGAGTAGTCATGTACAGATCGCTTCTGGGACCCAAAAATATCGAATTTTCGGGTGTTTTGAGCCTGATTTTGAGATATAAACGGGTACAGAAGATGCATGCACAAATCGACTTTGGGCACCTAAAATATCGATTTTCAGCATGTTTTGGGCATGTATTTTGAAAATACTCTAACACGGAGTAGGCATGTACAGATCGCTTCTGGGACCTAAAAATATCGAATTTTCGGGTGTTTTGAGCCTAAATTTAAGATATAAACGGGTACAGAAGATGCATGCACATATCGACTTGGGAAACCTGAAATATATATTTTTAACATGTTTTAAACCTATATTTTAAAAACATTCTAGCACTGAGTAGGCATGTACAGATCGCTTCTGGAAACCAAAAATATTGACTTTTCGGGTGTTTAGAGCTTGAATTTGAAATATAAACGGGTATAGAGCATGCATACACACTTCGACTTTGGGCACCCAAAATATCGATTTTTAGCATGTTTTGGGCCAATATCTTGAAATTATTCTAGCACTGAGTAGGCATGTACAGATCGCTTCTGGGACCCAAAAATATCGAATTTTCCGGTGTTTTGAGCCTGATTTTGAGATATAAACGGATACTGAAGATGCATGCACATATCGACTTGGGACACCTATAATATAAATTTTTAGCATGTTTTAAACCTATATTTTAAAAATATTCTAGCACTGAGTAGACATGTACAAATCGCTTCTGGAACCTAAAACTATTAAATATTCGGGTGTTTTGAGCCTGAATTTGAGATATAAACCGGTACTGAAGATACATGCACATATCGACTTTTTGCACCTAAAATATCGAGTTTCAGCTTGTTTTGAGTCTGTATCTTGAAAACATTCTAGCAAGAAGTAGGCATGTACAGATCGCTTCTGGGAATCAAAAATACCGAATTTTCGGTGGTTTTGAGCTTGAATTTGAGATATTAACGGATACTGAAGATGCATGTACATATCGACTATGGGCACCTAAAATATCGATTTTGAGCATATTTTGGGCCTGTATTTTAAAAATATTCTAACACGGAGTAGGCATGTTCAGATCGCTTCTGGGATTAAAAAATATCGAATTTTCGGGTATTTTGAGACTGAATTTGAGATATAAACGGGTACTGAAGATGCATCCACATATCGACTTCTTGCATCTAAAATATCGATTTTGGGCATGTTTTGGGTCTGTATCTTGAAAACATTCTAGCATGGAGTAGGGATGTACAGATCGCTTCTGGGACACAAAAATACCGAATTTTAGGATGTTTTGAGCCTGAATTTGAGATATAAACGGGTACAGATAATGCATGCACATATCGACTTTGGGCACCAAAAATATTGATTTTCAGCATGTTTTCGGCTAGTATTTTGAAAATACTCTAACACGGAGTAGGCATGTACAGATCGCTTCTGGCCCCAAAAATTTCGAATATTCGGGTGTTTCGAGCCTGATTTTGAGATATAAACGGGTACAGAAGATGCATGCACAAATCGACTTTGGGCACCTAAAATATCGATTTTCAGCATGTTTTAGGCATGTATTTTGAAAATACTTTAACACGGAGTAAGCATGTACAGATCGCTTCTTGGACCTAAAATTATCGAATTTTCGGGTGTTTTGAGCCTGAATTTGAGTTATAAATGGGTACAGAAGATGCATGCACATATTGTCTTTGGGCACCTAAAATATCGATTTTTTGCATATTTTGGGCCTGTATTTTGAAAATACTCTAACACGGAGTAGGCATGTTCAGATCGCTTCTGGGACCCAAAAATATCGAATTTTCGGGTGTTTTGAGCCTAAATTTAAGATATAAACGGGTACAGAAGATGCATGCACATATCGACTTGGGAAACCTAAAATATATATTTTTAGCATGTTTTAAACCTATATTTTAAAAACATTCTAGCACTGAGTAGGCATGTACAGATCGCTTCTGGAACCCAAAAATATTGACTTTTCGGGTGTTTAGAGCTTGAATTTGAAATATAAACGGGTACAGAGCATGCATGCACACTTCGACTTTGGGCACCCAAAATATCGATTTTTAGCATGTTTTGGGCCAATATCATGAAATTATTCTTGCACTGAGTAGGCATGTACAGATGGCTTCTGGGACCCAAAAATATCGAATTTTCCGGTGTTTTGAGCCTGATTTTGAGATATAAACGGATACAGAAGATGCATGCACAAATCGACTTTGGGCACCAAAAATATTGATTTTCAGCATGTTTTCGGCCTGTATTTTGAAAATACTCTAACACGGAGTAGGCATGTACAGATCGCTTCTGGGCCCAAAAATATCGAATATTCGGGTGTTTCGAGCCTGATTTTGAGATATAAACGGGTACAGAAGATGCATGCACAAATCGACTTTGGGCACCTAAAATATCGATTTTCAGCATGTTTTAGGCATGTATTTTGAAAATACTTTAACACGGAGTAAGCATGTACAGATCGCTTCTTGGACCCAAAATTATCGAATTTTCGGGTGTTTTGAGCCTGAATTTGAGTTATAAATGGGTACAGAAGATGCATGCACATATTGTCTTTGGTCACCTAAAATATCGATTTTTTGCATATTTTGGGCCTGTATTTTGAAAATACTCTAACACGGAGTAGGCATGTTCAGATCGCTTCTGGGACCCAAAAATATCGAATTTTCGGGTGTTTTGAGACTGAATTTGAGATATAAACGGGTACAGAAGATGCATGCACACTTCGACTTTGGGCACCCAAAATATCGATTTTTAGCATGTTTTGGGCCAATATCTTGAAATTATTCTAGCACTGAGTAGGCATGTACAGATCGCTTCTGTGACCCAAAAATATCGAATTTTCCGGTGTTTTGAGCCTGAATTTGAGATATAAACGGATACTGAAGATGCATGCACATATCGACTTGGGACACCTATAATATAAATTTTTAGCATGTTTTAAACCTATATTTTAAAAATATTCTAGCACTGAGTAGACATGTACAAATCGCTTCTTGAACCTAAAACTATTAAATATTCGGGTGTTTTGAGCCTGAATTTGAGATATAAACCGGTACTGAAGATACATGCACATATCGACTTTTTGCACCTAAAATATCGAGTTTCAGCTTGTTTTGAGTCTGTATCTTGAAAACATTCTAGCAAGAAGTAGGCATGTACAGATCGCTTCTGGGACCCAAAAATACCGAATTTTCGGTGGTTTTGAGCTTGAATTTGAGATATTAACGGATACTGAAGATGCATGTACATATCGACTATGGGCACCTAAAATATCGATTTTGAGCATATTTTGGGCCTGTATTTTAAAAATATTCTAACACGGAGTAGGCATGTTCAGATCGCTTCTGGGATTAAAAAATATCGAATTTTCGGGTATTTTGAGACTGAATTTGAGATATAAACGGGTACTGAAGATGCATCCACATATCGACTTCTTGCATCTAAAATATCGATTTTGGGCATGTTTTGGGTCTGTATCTTGAAAACATTCTAGCATGGAGTAGGGATGTACAGATCGCTTCTGGGACACAAAAATACCGAATTTTAGGATGTTTTGAGCCTGAATTTGAGATATAAACGGGTACAGATAATGCATGCACATATCGACTTTGGGCACCAAAAATATTGATTTTCAGCATGTTTTCGGCCAGTATTTTGAAAATACTCTAACACGGATTAGGCATGTACAGATCGCTTCTGGCCCCAAAAATTTCGAATATTCGGGTGTTTCGAGCCTGATTTTGAGATATAAACGGGTACAGAAGATGCATGCACAAATCGACTTTGGGCACCTAAAATATCGATTTTCAGCATGTTTTAGGCATGTATTTTGAAAATACTTTAACACGGAGTAAGCATGTACAGATCGCTTCTTGGACCCAAAATTATCGAATTTTCGGGTGTTTTGAGCCTGAATTTGAGTTATAAATGGGTACAGAAGATGCATGCACATATTGTCTTTGGGCACCTAAAATATCGATTTTTTGCATATTTTGGGCCTGTATTTTGAAAATACTCTAACACGGAGTAGGCATGTTCAGATCGCTTCTGGGACCCAAAAATATCGAATTTTCGGGTGTTTTGAGCCTAAATTTAAGATATAAACGGGTACAGAAGATGCATGCACATATCGACTTGGGAAACCTAAAATATATATTTTTAGCATGTTTTAAACCTATATTTTAAAAACATTCTAGCACTGAGTAGGCATGTACAGATCGCTTCTGGAACCCAAAAATATTGACTTTTCGGGTGTTTAGAGCTTGAATTTGAAATATAAACGGGTACAGAGCATGCATGCACACTTCGACTTTGGGCACCCAAAATATCGATTTTTAGCATGTTTTGGGCCAATATCATGAAATTATTCTTGCACTGAGTAGGCATGTACAGATCGCTTCTGGGACCCAAAAATATCGAATTTTCCGGTGTTTTGAGCCTGATTTTGAGATATAAACGGGTACAGAAGATGCATGCACAAATCGACTTTGGGCACCTAAAATATCGATTTTCAGCATGTTTTGGGCATGTATTTTGAAAATACTCTAACACGGATTAGGCATGTACAGATCGCTTCTGGGACCCAAAAATATCGAATTTTCGGGTGTTTTGAGCCTAAATTTAAGATATAAACGGGTACAGAAGATGCATGCACATATCGACTTAGGAAACCTAAAATATATATTTTTAGCATGTTTTAAACCTATATTTTAAAAACATTCTAGCACTGAGTAGGCATGTACAGATCGCTTCTGGAACCCAAAAATATTGACTTTTCGGGTTTTTAGAGCTTGAATTTGAAATATAAACGGGTACAGAGCATGCATGCACACTTCGACTTTGGGCACCCAAAATATCGATTTTTAGCATGTTTTGGGCCAATATCTTGAAATTATTCTAGCACTGAGTAGGCTTGTACAGATCGCTTCTGGGACCCAAAAATATCGAATTTTCCGGTGTTTTGAGCCTGAATTTGAGATATAAACGGATACTGAAGATGCATGCACATATCGACTTGGGACACCTATAATATAAATTTTTAGCATGTTTTAAACCTATATTTTAAAAACATTCTAGCACTGAGTAGACATGTACAGATCGCTTCTGGAACCTAAAACTATTGAATATTCGGGTGTTTTGAGCCTGAATTTGAGATATAAACCGGTACTGAAGATACATGCACATATCGACTTTTTGCACCTAAAATATCGAGTTTCAGCTTGTTTTGAGTCTGTATCTTGAAAACATTCTAGCAAGAAGTAGGCATGTACAGATCGCTTCTGGGAACGAAAAATACTGAATTTTCGGTGGTTTTGAGCTTGAATTTGAGATATTAACGGATACTGAAGATGCATGTACATATCGACTATGGGCACCTAAAATATCGTTTTTGAACATATTTTGGGCCTGTATTTTAAAAATATTCTAACACGGAGTACGCATGTTCAGATCGCTTCTGGGATTAAAAAATATCGAATTTTCGGGTGTTTTGAGCCTGAATTTGAGATATAAACGGGTACAGAAGATGCATGCACAAATCGACTTTGGGCACCTAAAATATCGATTTTCAGCATGTTTTATGGCCTGTATTTATAAAGTACTCTAACACTGAGTAGGCATGTACACCAGATCGCTTCTGGGACCCAAAAATATCGAATTCTCGCGTGTTTTGAGCCTGATTTTGGGATATAAACAGGTACAGAAGATGCATGCACAAATCGACTTTGGGCACCTAAAATATCGATTTTCAGCATGTTTTAGGCATGTATTTTGAAAATACTTTAACACGGAGTAAGCATGTACAGATCGCTTCTTGGACCCAAAATTATTGAATTTTCGTGTGTTTTGAGCCTGAATTTGAGTTATAAATGGGTACAGAAGATGCATGCTCATATTGTCTTTGGGCACCTAAAATATCGATTTTTTGCATATATTGGGCTTGTATTTTGAAAATACTCTAACACGGAGTAGGCATGTACAGATCGCTTCAGGGACCCAAAAATATCGAATTTTCGGGTGTTTTGAGCCTAAATTTAAGATATAAACGGGTACAGAAGATGCATGCACATATCGACTTGGGAAACCTAAAAAATATATTTTTAGCATGTTTTAAACCTATATTTTAAAAACATTCTAGCACTGAGTAGGCATGTACAGATCGCTTCTGAAACCCAAAAATATTGACTTTTCGGGTGTTTAGAGCTTGAATTTGAAATATAAACGGGTACAGAGCATGCATGCACACTTCGACTTTGGGCACCCAAAATATCGATTTTTAGCATGTTTTGGGCCAATATCTTGAAATTATTCTAGCACTGAGTAGGCTTGTACAGATCTCTTCTGGGACCCAAAAATATCGAATTTTCCGGTGTTTTGAGCCTGAATTTGAGATATAAACGGATACTGAAGATGCATGCACATATCGACTTGGGACACCTATAATATAAATTTTTAGCATGTTTTAAACCTATATTTTAAAAACATTCTAGCACTGAGTAGACATGTACAGATCGCTTCTGGAACCTAAAACTATTGAATATTCGGGTGTTTTGAGCCTGAATTTGAGATATAAACCGGTACTGAAGATACATGCACATATCGACTTTTTGCACCTAAAATATCGAGTTTCAGCTTGTTTTGAGTCTGTATCTTGAAAACATTCTAGCAAGAAGTAGGCATGTACAGATCGCTTCTGGGACCCAAAAATACTGAATTTTCGGTGGTTTTGAGCTTGAATTTGAGATATTAACGGATACTGAGGATGCATGTACATATCGACTATGGGCACCTAAAATATCGTTTTTGAACATATTTTGGGCCTGTATTTTAAAAATATTCTAACACGGAGTACGCATGTTCAGATCGCTTCTGGGATTAAAAAATATCGAATTTTCGGGTGTTTTGAGCCTGAATTTGAGATATAAACGGGTACAGAAGATGCATGCACAAATCGACTTTGGGCACCTAAAATATCGATTTTCAGCATGTTTTATGGCCTGTATTTATAAAGTACTCTAACACTGAGTAGGCATGTACACCAGATCGCTTCTGGGACCCAAAAATATCGAATTCTCGCGTGTTTTGAGCCTGATTTTGAGATATAAACAGGTACAGAAGATGCATGCACAAATCGACTTTGGGCACCTAAAATATCGATTTTCAGCATGTTTTAGGCATGTATTTTGAAAATACTTTAACACGGAGTAAGCATGTACAGATCGCTTCTTGGACCCAAAATTATTGAATTTTCGTGTGTTTTGAGCCTGAATTTGAGTTATAAATGGGTACAGAAGATGCATGCTCATATTGTCTTTGGGCACCTAAAATATCGATTTTTTGCATATATTGGGCTTGTATTTTGAAAATACTCTAACACGGAGTAGGCATGTACAGATCGCTTCAGGGACCCAAAAATATCGAATTTTCGGGTGTTTTGAGCCTAAATTTAAGATATAAACGGGTACAGAAGATGCATGCACATATCGACTTGGGAAACCTAAAAAATATATTTTTAGCATGTTTTAAACCTATATTTTAAAAACATTCTAGCACTGAGTAGGCATGTACAGATCGCTTCTGAAACCCAAAAATATTGACTTTTCGGGTGTTTAGAGCTTGAATTTGAAATATAAACGGGTACAGAGCATGCATGCACACTTCGACTTTGGGCACCCAAAATATCGATTTTTAGCATGTTTTGGGCCAATATCTTGAAATTATTCTAGCACTAAGTAGGCATGTACAGATCGCTTCTGGTACCCAAAAATATTGAATTTTCCGTTGTTTTGAGCCTGAATTTGAGATATAAACGGGTACAGAAAATGCATGCACATATTGACTTTTGGCACCCAAAATATCGATTTTTATCATGTTTTGGGCCTGTATTTTTAAAACATTCTCTAACACGGAGTAGGCATGTACAGATCGCTTCTGTAGCACTAAGTAGACATGTACAGATCGGTTTTGGAACCCAAAAATATCGATTTTTCGGGTGTTTTGAGCCTGAATTTGAGATATAAACGGGTACAGAAGATGCATGCACATATCGACATTGGGCACCTAAAATATCGATTTTTAGCATGTTTTGGGCCTATATTTTGAAAATATTCTATCACTGAGTAGGCATGTACAGATTACTTCTGGGACCCAAAAATTTTGAATTTTCGGGTGTTTTGAGCATGAATTTGGGATATAAACAGGTACAAAAGATGTATGCACATATCGACTTTAAACAAGTAAAATATTGATTTTTAACATGTTTTAAGCATATATTTTAAATCATTCTAGCACTGAGTAGACATGTACAGATCGCTTTGGGGACCCAAGAATATTGAATTTTTGGGTGTTTTAAGCCTGAATTTAAGATATAAACGGGCACTGAAGATGCAAGCACATATCGACTTTTTGCACCTAAAATATCGATTTTGAGCATGTTTTGGGTCTGTATCTTGAAAACATTCTAGCATGGAGTAGGGATGTACAGATCGCCTCTAGGTCACAAAAATATCGAATTTTAGGTTGTTTTGAGCCTTAATTTGAGATATAAACGGGTACAGATAATGCATGCACATATCGACTTTGGGCACCAAAAATATCGATTTTTAGCATGTTTTGGGCCTTTATTTTGAAAATACTCTAACACGAAGTAGGCATGTACAGATCGCTTCAGGGACCCAAAATATCGAATTTTCGGATATTTTGAGCCCGAATTTGAGATATAATCGTGTACTGAAGAAGCATGCACATATCGACTTTGGGCACCTAAAATATTGATTTTCAGCATGTTTTCGGCCTGTATTTTGAAAATGCTCTAACACGGAGTAGGCATGTACAGATCGCTTCTGGGACCCAAAAATATCGAATTTTCGGGTGTTTTGAGCCTGATTTTGAGATATAAACGGGTACAGAAGATGCATGCACAAATTGACTTTGGGCACCTAAAATATCGATTTTCAGCATGTTTTGGGCATGTATTTTGAAAATACTCTAACAGGGAGTAGGCATGTACACATCGCTTCTGGCCCCCAAAAATATCGAATTTTCGGGTGTTTTGAGACTGAATTTAAGATATAAACGGATACTGAAGATGCATGCACATATCGACTTTTGACACCTAAAATATAAATTTTTAGCATGTTTTAAACCTATATTTTAAAAACATTCTAGCACTGATTAGACATATACAGATCGCTTCTGGAACCTAAAACTATTGAATATTCGGGTGTTTTGAGCCTGAATTTGAGATATAAACCGGTACTGAAGATACATGCACATATCGACTTTCTGCACCTAAAATATCGATTTTGAGCATGTTTTGGGTCTGTATCTTGAAAACATTCTAGCATGGAGTAGGGATGTACAGATCGCTTCTGGGACACAAAAATACCGAATTTTAGGATGTTTTGAGCCTGAATTTGAGATATAAACGGGTACAGATAATGCATGCACATATCGACTTTAGGCACAAAAAATATCGATTTTTAGCATGTTTTGGGCCTTTATTTTGAAAATACTCTAACACGAAGTAGGCATGTACAGATCGCTTCTGGGACCCAAAATATCGAATTTTCGGATATTATGAGCCCGAATTTGAGATATAATCGGGTACAGAAGAAGCATGCACATATTGACTTTGGGCACCTAAAATATTGATTTTCAGCATGTTTTGGGCCTGTATTTTGAAAATACTCTAACACGTAGTAGGCATGTACAGATCGCTTCTGGGACCCAAAAATATCGAATTTTCGGGTGTTTTGAGCCTGATTTTGAGATATAAACGGGTACAGAAGATGCATGCACAAATCGACTTTGGGAACCTAAAATATCGATTTTCAGCATGTTTTGGGCATGTATTTTGAAAATACTTTAACACGGAGTAAGCATGTACAGATCGCTTCTTGGATCCAAAATTATCGAATTTTCGGGTGTTTTGAGCCTGAATTTGAGTTATAAACGGGTACAGAAGATGCATGCACATATTGTCTTTGTGCACCTAAAATATCGATTTTCTGCATATATTGGGCCTGTATTTTGAAAATACTCTAACACGGAGTAGGCATGTACAGATCGCTTTTGGGACCCAAAAATATCGAATTTTCGGGTGTTTTGAGCCTAAATTTAAGATATAAACGGGTACAGAAGATGCATGCACATATCGACTTGGGAAACCTAAAATATATATTTTTAGCATGTTTTAATCCTATATTTTAAAAACATTCTAGCAATGAGTAGGCATGTGCAGATCGCTTCTGGAACCCAAAAATATTGACTTTTCGGGTGTTTAGAGCTTGAATTTGAAATATAAACGGGTACAGAGCATACATGCACACTTCGACTTTGGACACCCAAAATATCGATTTTTAGCATGTTTTGTGCCAATATCTTGAAATTATTCTAGCACTGAGTAGGCATGTACAGATCGCTTCTGGGACCCAAAAATATTGAATTTTCCGTTGTTTTGAGCCTGAATTTGAGATATAAACGGATACAGAAGTTGCATGCACATATTGACTTTGGGCACCCGAAATATCGATTTTTATCATGTTTTGGGCCTGTATTTTTAAAACATTCTCTAACACGGAGTAGGCATGTACAGATCGCTTCTGTAGCACTGAGCAGACATGTACAGATCGGTTCTGGAACCCAAAAATATCGATTTTTCGGGTGTTTTGAGCCTGAATTTGAGATATAAACGGGTACAGAAGAAGCATGCACATATTGACTTTGGGCACCTAAAATATTGATTTTCAGCATGTTTTCGGCCTGTATTTTGAAAATGCTCTAACACGGAGTAGGCATGTACAGATCGCTTCTGGGACCCCAAAATATCGAATTTTCGGGTGTTTTAAGCCTGATTTTGAGATATAAACGGGTACAGAAGATGCATGCACAAATTGACTTTGGGCACCTAAAATATCGATTTTCAGCATATATTGGGCCTGTATTTTGAAAATACTCTAACACGGAGTATACATGTTCAGATCGCTTATGGGACCCAAAAATATCGAATTTTCGGGTGTTTTGAGCCTAAATTTAAGATATAAACGGGTACAGAAGATGCATGCACATATCGACTTGGGAAACCTGAAATATATATTTTTAGCATGTTTTAAACCTATATTTTAAAAACATTCTAGCACTGAGTAGGCATATACAGATCGCTTCTGGAAACCAAAAATATTGACTTTTCGGGTGTTTAGAGCTTGAATTTGAAATATAAACGGGTATAGAGCATGCATGCACACTTCGACTTTGGGCACCCAAAATATCGATTTTTAGCATGTTTTGGGCCAATATCTTGAAATTATTCCAGCACTGAGTAGGCATCTACAGATCGCTTCTGGGACCCAAAAATATCGAATTTTCCGGTGTTTTGAGCCTGATTTTGAGATATAATCGTGTACAGAAGAAGCATGCACATATTGACTTTGGGCACCTAAAATATTGATTTTCAGCATGTTTTCGGCCTGTATTTTGAAAATGCTCTAACACGGAGTAGGCATGTACAGATCGCTTCTGGGACCCAAAAATATCGAATTTTCGGGTGTTTTAAGCCTGATTTTGAGATATAAACGGGTACAGAAGATGCATGCACAAATTGACTTTGGGCACCTAAAATATCGATTTTCAGCATATATTGGGCCTGTATTTTGAAAATACTCTAACACGGAGTATACATGTTCAGATCGCTTCTGGGCCCCAAAAATATCGAATTTTCGGGTGTTTTGAGCCTAAATTTAAGATATAAACGGGTACAGAAGATGCATGCACATATCGACTTGGGAAACCTAAAATATATATTTTTAGCATGTTTTAAACCTATATTTTAAAAACATTCTAGCACTGAGTAGGCATGTACAGATCGCTTCTGGAACCCAAAAATATTGACTTTTCGGGTGTTTAGAGCTTGAATTTGAAATATAAACGGGTACAGAGCATGCATGCACACTTCGACTTTGGGCACCCAAATTATCGATTTTTAGCATGTTTTGGGCCAATATCTTGAAATTATTCTAGCACTGAGTAGGCATGTACAGATCGCTTCTGGGACCCAAAAATATCGAATTTTCGGGTGTTTTGAGCCTGAATTTGACATATAAACGAATACTGAAGATGCATGCACATATCGACTTGGGACACCTATAATATAAATTTTTAGCATGTTTTAAACCTATATTTTATAAAAATTCTAGCACTGAGTAGACATGTACAGATCGCTTCTTGAACCTAAAACTATTGAAATTTCGGGTGTTTTGAGCCTGAATTTGAGATATAAACGAGTACTGAAGATGCATTCACATATCGACTTCTTGCACCTAAAATATCGATTTTGGGCATGTTTTGGGTCTGTATCTTGAAAACATTCTAGCATGGAGTAGGCATATACAGGTCGCTTCTGGGACCAAAAAATATCGAATTTTCGGGTGTTTTGAGACTGAATTTAAGATATAAACGGATACTGAAGATGCATGCACATATCGACTTTTGACACCTAAAATATAAATTTTTAGCATGTTTTAAACCTATATTTTAAAAACATTCTAGCACTGAGTAGACATATACAGATAGCTTCTGGAACCTAAAACTATTGAATATTCGGGTGTTTTAAGCCTGAATTTGAGATATAAACCGGTACTGAAGATACATGCACATATCGACTTTTTGCACCTAAAATATCGATTTTGAGCATGTTTTGGGTCTGTATCTTGAAAACATTCTAGCATGGAGTAGGGATGTACAGATCGCTTCTGGGACCCAAAAATACCGAATTTTAGGATGTTTTGAGCCTGAATTTGAGATATAAACGGGTACAGATAATGCATGCACATATCGACTTTGGGCACCAAAAATATTGATTTTTAGCATGTTTTGGGCCTTTATTTTGAAAATACTCTAACACGAAGTAGGCATGTACAGATCGCTTCTGGGACCCAAAATATCGAATTTTCGGATATTTTGAGCCCGAATTTGAGATATAATCGGGTACAGAAAAAGCATGCACATATTGACTTTGGGCACGTAAAATATTGATTTTCAGCATGTTTTGGGCATGTATTTTGAAAATACTTTAACACGGAGTAAGCATGTACAGATCGCTTCTTGGACCCAAAATTATCGATTTTTCGGGTGTTTTGAGCCTGAATTTGAGTTATAAACGGGTACAGAAGATGCATGCACATATTGTCTTTGGGCACCTAAAATATCGATTTTCAGCATATATTGGGCCTGTATTTTGAAAATACTCTAACACGGAGTAGGCATGTACAGATCGCTTCTGGGACCCAAAAATATCGAATTTTCGGGTGTTTTGAGCCTAAATTTAAGATATAAACGGGTACAGAAGATGCATGCACATATCGACTTGTGAAACCTAAAATATATATTTTTAGCATGTTTTAAACCTATATTTTAAAAACATTCTAGCAATGAGTAGGCATGTACAGATCGCTTCTGGAACCCAAAAATATTGACTTTTCGGGTGTTTAGAGCTTGAATTTGAAATATAAACGGGTACAGAGCATACATGCACACTTCGACTTTGGACACCCAAAATATCGATTTTTAGCATGTTTTGTGCCAATATCTTGAAATTATTCTAGCACTGAGTAGGCATGTACAGATCGCTTCTGGGACCCAAAAATATTGAATTTTCCGTTGTTTTGAGCCTGAATTTGAGATATAAACGGATACAGAAGTTGCATGCACATATTGACTTTGGGCACCCGAAATATCTATTTTTATCATGTTTTGGGCCTGTATTTTTAAAACATTCTCTAACACGGAGTAGGCATGTACAGATCGCTTCTGTAGCACTGAGTAGACATGTATAGATCGGTTCTGGAACCCAAAAATATCGATTTTTCGGGTGTTTTGAGCCTGAATTTGAGATATAAACGGGTACAGAAGATGCATGCACATATCGACATTGGGCACCTAAAATATCGATTTTTAGCATGTTTTGCGCCTATATTTTGAAAATATTCTATCACTGAGTAGGCATGTACAGATTGCTTCTGGGACCCAAAAATTTTGAATTTTCGGGTGTTTTGAGCATGAATTTGGGATATAAACAGGTACAAAAGATGTATGCACATATCGGCTTTGGACACATAAAATATTGATTTTTAGCATGTTTTAAGCCTATAATTTAAAACATTCTAGCACTGAGTAGACATGTACAGATCGCTACGGGGACCCAAGAATATTGAATTTTTTGGAGTTTTAAGCCTGAATTTAAGATATAAACGGGCACTGAAGATGCAAGCACATATCGACTTTTTGCACCGAAAATATCGATTTTGAGCATGTTTTGGGTCTGTATTTTGAAAACATTCTATCATGGAGTAGGGATGTACAGATCGCTTCTGGGACACAAAAATACCGAATTTTAGGATTTTTTGAGCCTGAATTTGAGATATAAACGGGTACAGATAATGCATGCACATATCGACTTTGGGCACCAAAAATATCGATTTTTAGCATTTTTTGGGCCTTTATTTTGAAAATACTCTAACACGAAGTAGGCATGTACAGATCGCTTCTGGGACCCAAAATATCGAATTTTCGGATATTTTGAGCCCGAATTTGAGATATAATCGTGTACAGAAGAAGCATGCACATATTGACTTTGGGCACCTAAAATATTGATTTTTAGCATGTTTTCGGTCTGTATTTTGAAAATGCTCTAACACGGAGTAGGCATGTACAGATCGCTTCTGGGACCCAAAAATATCGAATTTTCGGGTGTTTTGAGCCTGATTTTGAGATATAAACGGGTACAGAAGATGCATGCACAAATCGACTTTGGGCACCTAAAATATCGATTTTCAGCATGTTTTGGGCATGTATTTTGAAAATACTCTAACACGGAGTAGGCATGTACAGATCGCTTCTGGGACCTAAAAATATCGAATTTTCGGGTGTTTTGAGCCTAAATTTAAGATATAAACGGGTACAGAAGATGCATGCACATATCGACTTGGGAAACCTGAAATATATATTTTTAGCATGTTTTAAACCTATATTTTAAAAACATTCTTGCACTGAGTAGGCATGTACAGATCGCTTCTGGAAACCAAAAATATTGACTTTTCGGGTGTTTAGAGCTTGAATTTGAAATATAAACGGGTATAGAGCATGCATGCACACTTCGACTTTGGGAACCCAAAATATCGATTTTTAGCATGTTTTGGGCCAATATCTTGAAATTATTCTAGCACTGAGTAGGCATGTACACATCGCTTCTGGGACCCAAAAATATCGAATTTTCCGGTGTTTTGAGCCTGATTTTGAGATATAAACGGATACTGAAGATGCATGCACATATCGACTTGGGACACCTATAATATAAATTTTTAGCATGTTTTAAACCTATATTTTAAAAACATTCTAGCACTGAGTAGACATGTACAGATCGCTTCTGGAACCTAAAACTATTGAATATTCGAGTGTTTTGAGCCTGAATTTGAGATATAAACCGGTACTGAAGATACATGCACATATCGACTTTTTGCACCTAAAATATCGAGTTTCAGCTTGTTTTGAGTCTGTATCTTGAAAACATTCTAGCAAGAAGTAGGCATGTACAGATCGCTTCTGGGACCCAAAAATACCGAATTTTCGGTGGTTTTGAGCTTGAATTTGAGATATTAACGGATACTGAAGATGCATGTACATATCGACTATGGGCACCTAAAATATCGATTTTGAGCATATTTTGGGCCTGTATTTTAAAAATATTCTAACACGGAGTAGGCATGTTCAGATCGCTTCTGGGATTAAAAAATATCGAATTTTCGGGTATTTTGAGACTGAATTTGAGATATAAACGGGTACTGAAGATGCATCCACATATCGACTTCTTGCATCTAAAATATCGATTTTGGGCATGTTTTGGGTCTGTATCTTGAAAACATTCTAGCTTGGAGTAGGGATGTACAGATCGCTTCTGGGACACAAAAATACCGAATTTTAGGATGTTTTGAGCCTGAATTTGAGATATAAACGGGTACAGATAATGCATGCACATATCGACTTTGGGCACCAAAAATATTGATTTTCAGCATGTTTTCGGCCTGTATTTTGAAAATACTCTAACACGGAGTAGGCATGTACAGATCGCTTCTGGGCCCAAAAATATCGAATATTCGGGTGTTTCGAGCCTGATTTTGAGATATAAACGGGTACAGAAGATGCATGCACAAATCGACTTTGGGCACCTAAAATATCGATTTTCAGCATGTTTTAGGCATGTATTTTGAAAATACTTTAACACGGAGTAAGCATGTACAGATCGCTTCTTGGACCCAAAATTATCGAATTTTCGGGTGTTTTGAGCCTGAATTTGAGTTATAAATGGGTACAGAAGATGCATGCACAAAATTGTCTTTGGGCACCTAAAATATCGATTTTTTGCATATTTTGGGCCTGTATTTTGAAAATACTCTAACACGGAGTAGGCATGTTCAGATCGCTTCTGGGACCCAAAAATATCGAATTTTCGGATGTTTAGAGCTTGAATTTGAAATATAAACGGGTACAGAGCATGCATGCACACTTCGACTTTGGGCACCCAAATTATCGATTTTTAGCATGTTTTGGGCCAATATCTTGAAATTATTCTAGCACTGAGTAGGCATGTACAGATCGCTTCTGGGACCCAAAAATATCAAATTTTCGGGTGTTTTGAGCCTGAATTTGACATATAAACGAATACTGAAGATGCATGCACATATCGACTTGGGACACCTATAATATAAATTTTTAGCATGTTTTAAACCTATATTTTAAAAACATTCTAGCACTGAGTAGACATGTACAGATCGCTTCTGGAACCTAAAACTATTGAATATTCGGGTGTTTTGAGCATGAATTTGAGATATAAACCGGTACTGAAGATACATGCACATATCGACTTTTTGCACCTAAAATATCGAGTTTCAGCTTGTTTTGAGTCTGTATCTTGAAAACATTCTAGCAAGAAGTAGGCATGTACAGATCGCTTCTGGGACCCAAAAATACCGAATTTTCGGTGGTTTTGAGCTTGAATTTGAGATATTAACGGATACTGAAGATGCATGTACATATCGACTATGGGCACCTAAAATATCGATTTTGAGCATATTTTGGGCCTGTATTTTAAAAATATTCTAACACGGAGTAGGCATGTTCAGATCGCTTCTGGGATTAAAAAATATCGAATTTTCGGGTATTTTGAGACTGAATTTGAGATATAAACGGGTACTGAAGATGCATCCACATATCGACTTCTTGCATCTAAAATATCGATTTTGGGCATGTTTTGGGTCTGTATCTTGAAAACATTCTAGCATGGAGTAGGGATGTACAGATCGCTTCTGGGACACAAAAATACCGAATTTCAGGATGTTTTGAGCCTGAATTTGAGATATAAACGGGTACAGATAATGCATGCACATATCGACTTTGGGCACCAAAAATATTGATTTTCAGCATGTTTTCGGCCTGTATTTTGAAAATACTCTAACACGGAGTAGGCATGTACAGATCGCTTCTGGGCCCAAAAATATCGAATATTCGGGTGTTTCGAGCCTGATTTTGAGATATAAACGGGTACAGAAGATGCATGCACAAATCGACTTTGGGCACCTAAAATATCGATTTTCAGCATGTTTTAGGCATGTATTTTGAAAATACTTTAACACGGAGTAAGCATGTACAGATCGCTTCTTGGACCCAAAATTATCGAATTTTCGGGTGTTTTGAGCCTGAATTAGAGTTATAAATGGGTACAGAAGATGCATGCACATATTGTCTTTGGGCACCTAAAATATCGATTTTTTGCATATTTTGGGCCTGTATTTTGAAAATACTCTAACGCGGAGTAGGCATGTTCAGATCGCTTCTGGGACCCAAAAATATCGAATTTTCGGGTGTTTTGAGCCTGAATTTGAGATATAAACGGGTACAGAAGATGCATGCACACTTCGACTTTGGGCACCCAAAATATCGATTTTTAGCATGTTTTGGGCCAATATCTTGAAATTATTCTAGCACTGAGTAGGCATGTACAGATCGCTTCTGTGACCCAAAAATATCGAATTTTCCGGTGTTTTGAGCCTGAATTTGAGATATAAACGGATACTGAAGATGCATGCACATATCGACTTGGGACACCTATAATATAAATTTTTAGCATGTTTTAAACCTATATTTTAAAAACATTCTAGCACTGAGTAGACATGTACAGATCGCTTCTGGAACCTAAAACTATTGAATATTCGGGTGTTTTGAGCCTGAATTTGAGATATAAACCGGTACTGAAGATACATGCACATATCGACTTTTTGCACCTAAAATATCGAGTTTCAGCTTGTTTTGAGTCTGTATCTTGAAAACATTCTAGCAAGAAGTAGGCATGTACAGATCGCTTCTGGGACCCAAAAATACTGAATTTTCGGTGGTTTTGAGCTTGAATTTGAGATATTAACGGATACTGAAGATGCATGTACATATCGACTATGGGCACCTAAAATATCGATTTTGAGCATATTTTGGGCCTGTATTTTAAAAATATTCTAACACGGAGTAGGCATGTTCAGATCGCTTCTGGGATTAAAAAATATCGAATTTTCGGGTATTTTGAGACTGAATTTGAGATATAAACGGGTACTGAAGATGCATCCACATATCGACTTCTTGCATCTAAAATATCGATTTTGGGCATGTTTTGGGTCTGTATCTTGAAAACATTCTAGCATGGAGTAGGGATGTACAGATCGCTTCTGGGACACAAAAATACCGAATTTTAGGATGTTTTGAGCCTGAATTTGAGATATAAACGGGTACAGATAATGTATGCACATATCGACTTTGGGCACCAAAAATATTGATTTTCAGCATGTTTTCGGCCAGTATTTTGAAAATACTCTAACACGGAGTAGGCATGTACAGATCGCTTCTGGCCCCAAAAATATCGAATATTCGGGTGTTTCGAGCCTGATTTTGAGATATAAACGGGTACAGAAGATGCATGCACAAATCGACTTTGGGCACCTAAAATATCGATTTTCAGCATGTTTTAGGCATGTATTTTGAAAATACTTTAACACGGAGTAAGCATGTACAGATCGCTTTTTGGACCCAAAATTATCGAATTTTCGGGCGTTTTGAGCCTGAATTTGAGTTATAAATGGGTACAGAAGATGCATGCACATATTGTCTTTGGGCACCTAAAATATCGATTTTTTGCATATTTTGGGCCTGTAATTTGAAAATACTCTAACACGGAGTAGGCATGTTCAGATCGCTTCTGGGACCCAAAAATATCGAATTTTCGGGTGTTTTGATCCTAAATTTAAGATATAAACGGGTACAGAAGATGCATGCACATATCGACTTGGGAAACCTAAAATATATATTTTTAGCATGTTTTAAACCTATATTTTAAAAACATTCTAGCACTGAGTAGGCATGTACAGATCGCTTCTGGAACCCAAAAATATTGACTTTTCGGGTGTTTAGAGCTTGAATTTGAAATATAAACGGGTACAGAGCATGCATGCACACTTCGACTTTGGGCACCCAAAATATCGATTTTTAGCATGTTTTTGGCCAATATCATGAAATTATTCTTGCACTGAGTAGGCATGTACAGATCGCTTCTGGTACCCAAAAATATCGAATTTTCCGGTGTTTTGAGCCTGATTTTGAGATATAAACGGATACAGAAGATGCATGCACAAATCGACTTTGGGCACCTAAAATATCGATTTTCAGCATGTTTTGGGCATGTATTTTGAAAATACTCTAACACGGATTAGGCATGTACAGATCGCTTCTGGGACCCAAAAATATCGAATTTTCGGGTGTTTTGAGCCTAAATTTAAGATATAAACGGGTACAGAAGATGCATGCACATATCGACTTGGGAAACCTAAAATATATATTTTTAGCATGTTTTAAACCTATATTTTAAAAACATTCTAGCACTGAGTAGGCATGTACAGATCGCTTCTGGAACCCAAAAATATTGACTTTTCGGGTGTTTAGAGCTTGAATTTGAAATATAAACGGGTACAGAGCATGCATGCACACTTCGACTTTGGGCACCCAAAATATCGATTTTTAGCATGTTTTTGGCCAATATCATGAAATTATTCTTGCACTGAGTAGGCATGTACAGATCGCTTCTGGTACCCAAAAATATCGAATTTTCCGGTGTTTTGAGCCTGATTTTGAGATATAAACGGATACAGAAGATGCATGCACAAATCGACTTTGGGCACCTAAAATATCGATTTTCAGCATGTTTTGGGCATGTATTTTGAAAATACTCTAACACGGATTAGGCATGTACAGATCGCTTCTGGGACCCAAAAATATCGAATTTTCGGGTGTTTTGAGCCTAAATTTAAGATATAAACGGGTACAGAAGATGCATGCACATATCGACTTAGGAAACCTAAAATATATATTTTTAGCATGTTTTAAACCTATATTTTAAAAACATTCTAGCACTGAGTAGGCATGTACAGATCGCTTCTGGAACCCAAAAATATTGACTTTTCGGGTTTTTAGAGCTTGAATTTGAAATATAAACGGGTACAGAGCATGCATGCACACTTCGACATTGGGCACCCAAAATATCGATTTTTAGCATGTTTTGGGCCAATATCTTGAAATTATTCTAGCACTGAGTAGGCTTGTACAGATCGCTTCTGGGACCCAAAAATATCGAATTTTCCGGTGTTTTGAGCCTGAATTTGAGATATAAACGGATACTGAAGATGCATGCACATATCGACTTGGGACACCTATAATATAAATTTTTAGCATGTTTTAAACCTATATTTTAAAAACATTCTAGCACTGAGTAGACATGTACAGATCGCTTCTGGAACCTAAAACTATTGAATATTCGGGTGTTTTGAGCCTGAATTTGAGATATAAACCGGTACTGAAGATACATGCACATATCGACTTTTGCACCTAAAATATCGAGTTTCAGCTTGTTTTGAGTTTGTATCTTGAAAACATTCTAGCAAGAAGTAGGCATGTACAGATCGCTTCTGGGACCCAAAAATACTGAATTTTCGGTGGTTTTGAGCTTGAATTTGAGATATTAACGGATACTGAAGATGCATGTACATATCGACTATGGGCACCTAAAATATCGTTTTTGAGCATATTTTGGGCCTGTATTTTAAAAATATTCTAACACGGAGTAGGCATGTTCAGATCGCTTCTGGGATTAAAAAATATCGAATTTTCGGGTGTTTTGAGCCTGAATTTGAGATATAAACGGGTACAGAAGATGCATGCACAAATCGACTTTGGGCACCTAAAATATCGATTTTCAGCATGTTTTATGGCCTGTATTTATAAAGTACTCTAACACTGAGTATGCATGTACACCAGATCGCTTCTGGGACCCAAAAATATCGAATTCTCGCGTGTTTTGAGCCTGATTTTGAGATATAAACGGGTACAGAAGATGCATGCACAAATCGACTTTGGGCACCTAAAATATCGATTTTCAGCATGTTTTAGGCATGTATTTTGAAAATACTTTAACACGGAGTAAGCATGTACAGATCGCTTCTTGGACCCAAAATTATCGAATTTTCGGGTGTTTTGAGCCTGAATTAGAGTTATAAATGGGTACAGAAGATGCATGCTCATATTGTCTTTGGGTACCTAAAATATCGATTTTTTGCATATATTGGGCTTGTATTTTGAAAATACTCTAACACGGAGTAGGCATGTACAGATCGCTTCTGGGACCCAAAAATATCGAATTTTCGGGTGTTTTGAGCCTAAATTTAAGATATAAACGGGTACAGAAGATGCATGCACATATCGACTTGGGAAACCTAAAAAATATATTTTTAGCATGTTTTAAACCTATATTTTAAAAACATTCTAGCACTGAGTAGGCATGTACAGATCGCTTCTGGAACCCAAAAATATTGACTTTTCGGGTGTTTAGAGCTTGAATTTGAAATATAAACGGGTACAGAGCATGCATGCACACTTCGACTTTGGGCACCCAAAATATCGATTTTTAGCATGTTTTGGGCCAATATCTTGAAATTATTCTAGCACTGAGTAGGCATGTACAGATCGCTTCTGGTACCCAAAAATATTGAATTTTCCGTTGTTTTGAGCCTGAATTTGAGATATAAACGGGTACAGAAAATGCATGCACAAATCGACTTTGGGCACCTAAAATATCGATTTTCAGCATGTTTTGGGCATGTATTTTGAAAATACTCTAACACGGATTAGGCATGTACAGATCGCTTCTGGGACCCAAAAATATCGAATTTTCGGGTGTTTTGAGCCTAAATTTAAGATATAAACGGGTACAGAAGATGCATGCACATATCGACTTAGGAAACCTAAAATATATATTTTTAGCATGTTTTAAACCTATATTTTAAAAACATTCTAGCACTGAGTAGGCATGTACAGATCGCTTCTGGAACCCAAAAATATTGACTTTTCGGGTTTTTAGAGCTTGAATTTGAAATATAAACGGGTACAGAGCATGCATGCACACTTCGACATTGGGCACCCAAAATATCGATTTTTAGCATGTTTTGGGCCAATATCTTGAAATTATTCTAGCACTGAGTAGGCTTGTACAGATCGCTTCTGGGACCCAAAAATATCGAATTTTCCGGTGTTTTGAGCCTGAATTTGAGATATAAACGAATACTGAAGATGCATGCACATATCGACTTGGGACACCTATAATATAAATTTTTAGCATGTTTTAAACCTATATTTTAAAAACATTCTAGCACTGAGTAGACATGTACAGATCGCTTCTGGAACCTAAAACTATTGAATATTCGGGTGTTTTGAGCCTGAATTTGAGATATAAACCGGTACTGAAGATACATGCACATATCGACTTTTGCACCTAAAATATCGAGTTTCAGCTTGTTTTGAGTTTGTATCTTGAAAACATTCTAGCAAGAAGTAGGCATGTACAGATCGCTTCTGGGACCCAAAAATACTGAATTTTCGGTGGTTTTGAGCTTGAATTTGAGATATTAACGGATACTGAAGATGCATGTACATATCGACTATGGGCACCTAAAATATCGTTTTTGAGCATATTTTGGGCCTGTATTTTAAAAATATTCTAACACGGAGTAGGCATGTTCAGATCGCTTCTGGGATTAAAAAATATCGAATTTTCGGGTGTTTTGAGCCTGAATTTGAGATATAAACGGGTACAGAAGATGCATGCACAAATCGACTTTGGGCACCTAAAATATCGATTTTCAGCATGTTTTATGGCCTGTATTTATAAAGTACTCTAACACTGAGTATGCATGTACACCAGATCGCTTCTGGGACCCAAAAATATCGAATTCTCGCGTGTTTTGAGCCTGATTTTGAGATATAAACGGGTACAGAAGATGCATGCACAAATCGACTTTGGGCACCTAAAATATCGATTTTCAGCATGTTTTAGGCATGTATTTTGAAAATACTTTAACACGGAGTAAGCATGTACAGATCGCTTCTTGGACCCAAAATTATCGAATTTTCGGGTGTTTTGAGCCTGAATTAGAGTTATAAATGGGTACAGAAGATGCATGCTCATATTGTCTTTGGGTACCTAAAATATCGATTTTTTGCATATATTGGGCTTGTATTTTGAAAATACTCTAACACGGAGTAGGCATGTACAGATCGCTTCTGGGACCCAAAAATATCGAATTTTCGGGTGTTTTGAGCCTAAATTTAAGATATAAACGGGTACAGAAGATGCATGCACATATCGACTTGGGAAACCTAAAAAATATATTTTTAGCATGTTTTAAACCTATATTTTAAAAACATTCTAGCACTGAGTAGGCATGTACAGATCGCTTCTGGAACCCAAAAATATTGACTTTTCGGGTGTTTAGAGCTTGAATTTGAAATATAAACGGGTACAGAGCATGCATGCACACTTCGAATTTGGGCACCCAAAATATCGATTTTTAGCATGTTTTGGGCCAATATCTTGAAATTATTCTAGCACTGAGTAGGCATGTACAGATCGCTTCTGGTACCCAAAAATATTGAATTTTCCGTTGTTTTGAGCCTGAATTTGAGATATAAACGGGTACAGAAAATGCATGCACATATTGACTTTTGGCACCCAAAATATCGATTTTTATCATGTTTTGGGCCTGTATTTTTAAAACATTCTCTAACACGGAGTAGGCATGTACAGATCGCTTCTGTAGCACTAAGTAGACATGTACAGATCGGTTCTGGAACCCAAAAATATCGATTTTTCGGGTGTTTTGAGCCTGAATTTGAGATATAAACGGGTACAGAAGATGCATGCACATATCAACATTGGGCACCTAAAATATCGATTTTTAGCATGTTTTGGGCCTATATTTTGAAATTATTCTATCACTGAGTAGGCATGTACAGATTACTTCTGGGACCCAAAAATTTTGAATTTTCGGGTGTTTTGAGCATGAATTTGGGATATAAACAGGTACAAAAGATGTATGCACATATCGACTTTGGACAAGTAAAATATTGATTTTTAACATGTTTTAAGCATATATTTTAAATCATTCTAGCACTGAGTAGACATGTACAGATCGCTTTGGGGACCCAAGAATATTGAATTTTTGGGTTTTTTAAGCCTGAATTTAAGATATAAACGGGCACTGAAGATGCAAGCACATATCGACTTTTTGCACCTAATATATCGATTTTGAGCATGTTTTGGGTCTGTATCTTGAAAACATTCTAGCATGGAGTAGGGATGTACAGATCGCCTCTAGGACACAAAAATACCGAATTTTAGGTTGTTTTGAGCCTTAATTTGAGATATAAACGGGTACAGATAATGCATGCACATATCGACTTTGGGCACCAAAAATATCGATTTTTAGCATGTTTTGGGCCTTTATTTTGAAAATACTCTAACACGAAGTAGGCATGTACAGATCGCTTCAGGGACCCAAAATATCGAATTTTCGGATATTTTGAGCCCGAATTTGAGATATAATCGTGTACAGAAGAAGCATGCACATATCGACTTTGGGCACCTAAAATATTGATTTTCAGCATGTTTTCGGCCTGTTTTTTGAAAATGCTCTAACACGGAGTAGGCATGTACAGATCGCTTCTGGGACCCAAAAATATCGAATTTTCGGGTGTTTTGAGCCTGATTTTGAGATATAAACGGGTACAGAAGATGCATGCACAAATTGACTTTGGGCACCTAAAATATCGATTTTCAGCATGTTTTGGGCATGTATTTTGAAAATACTCTAACAGGGAGTAGGCATGTACAGATCGCTTCTGGGCCCCAAAAATATCGAATTTTCGGGTGTTCTGAGCCTAAATTTAAGATATAAACGGGTACAGAAGATGCATGCACATATCGACTTGGGAAACCTAAAATATATATTTTTAGCATGTTTTAAACCTATATTTTAAAAACATTCTAGCACTGAGTAGGCATGTACAGATTGCTTCTGGAACCCAAAAATATTGACTTTTCGGGTGTTTAGAGCTTGAATTTGAAATATAAACGGGTACAGAGCATGCATGCACACTTCGACTTTGGGCACCCAAAATATCGATTTTTAGCATGTTTTGGGCCAATATCTTGAAATTATTCTAGCACTGAGTAGGCATGTACAGATCGCTTCTGGGACCCAAAAATATCGAATTTTCGGGTGTTTTGAGACTGAATTTGAGATATAAACGGATACTGAAGATGCATGCACATATCGACTTTTTGCACCTAAAATATCAATTTTCAGCTTGTTTTGGGTCTGTATCTTGAAAACATTCTAGCATGGAGTTGGCATATACAGGTCGCTTCTGGGACCAAAAAATATCGAATTTTCGGGTGTTTTGAGACTGAATTTAAGATATAAACGGATACTGAAGATGCATGCACATATCGACTTTTGACACCTAAAATATAAATTTTTAGCATGTTTTAAACATATATTTTAAAAACATTCTAGCACTGATTAGACATATACAGATCGCTTCTGGAACCTAAAACTATTGAATATTCGGGTGTTTTGAGCCTGAATTTGAGATATAAACCGGTACTGAAGATACATGCACATATCGACTTTCTGCACCTAAAATATCGATTTTGAGCATGTTTTGGGTCTGTATCTTGAAAACATTCTAGCATGGAGTAGGGATGTACAGATCGCTTCTGGGACACAAAAATACCGAATTTTAGGATGTTTTGAGCCTGAATTTGAGATATAAACGGGTACAGATAATGCATGCACATATCGACTTTAGGCACAAAAAATATCGATTTTTAGCATGTTTTGGGCCTTTATTTTGAAAATACTCTAACACGAAGTAGGCATGTACAGATCGCTTCTGGGACCCAAAATATCGAATTTTCGGATATTTTGAGCCCGAATTTGAGATATAATCGGGTACAGAAGAAGCATGCACATATTGACTTTGGGCACCTAAAATATTGATTTTCAGCATGTTTTGGGCCTGTATTTTGAAAATACTCTAACACGGAGTAGGCATGTACAGATCGCTTCTGGGACCCAAAAATATCGAATTTTCGGGTGTTTTGAGCCTGATTTTGAGATATAAACGGGTACAGAAGATGCATGCACAAATCGACTTTGGGCACCTAAAATATCGATTTTCAGCATGTTTTGGGCATGTATTTTGAAAATACTTTAACACGGAGTAAGCATGTACAGATCGCTTCTTGGACCCAAAATTATCGAATTTTCGGGTGTTTTGAGCCTGAATTTGAGTTATAAACGGGTACAGAAGATGCATGCACATATTGTCTTTGGGCACCTAAAATATCGATTTTCAACATATATTGGGCCTGTATTTTGAAAATACTCTAACACGGAGTAGGCATGTACAGATCGCTTTTGGGACCCAAAAATATCGAATTTTCGGGTGTTTTGAGCCTGATTTTGAGATATAAACGGGTACAGAAGATGCATGCACAAATCGACTTTGGGCACCTAAAATATCGATTTTCAGCATGTTTTGGGCATGTATTTTTTAAAATACTTTAACACGGAGTAAGCATGTACAGATCGCTTCTTGGACCCAAAATTATCGAATTTTCGGGTGTTTTGAGCCTGAATTTGAGTTATAAACGGGTACAGAAGATGCATGCACATATTGTCTTTGGGCACCTAAAATATCGATTTTCAGCATATATTGGGCCTGTATTTTGAAAATACTCTAACACGGAGTAGGCATGTACAGATCGCTTTTGGGACCCAAAAATATCGAATTTTCGGGTGTTTTGAGCCTAAATTTAAGATATAAACGGGTACAGAAGATGCATGCACATATCGACTAGGGAAACCTAAAATATATATTTTTAGCATGTTTTAAACCTATATTTTAAAAACATTCTAGCAATGAGTAGGCATGTGCAGATCGCTTCTGGAACCCAAAAATATTGACTTTTCGGGTGTTTAGAGCTTGAATTTGAAATATAAACGGGTACAGAGCATACATGCACACTTCGACTTTGGACACCCAAAATATCGATTTTTAGCATGTTTTGTGCCAATATCTTGATATTATTCTAGCACTGAGTAGGCATGTACAGATCGCTTCTGGGACCCAAAAATATTGAATTTTCCGTTGTTTTGAGCCTGAATTTGAGATATAAACGGATACAGAAGTTGCATGCACATATTGACTTTGGGCACCCGAAATATCGATTTTTATCATGTTTTGGGCCTGTATTTTTAAAACATTCTCTAACACGGAGTAGGCATGTACAGATCGCTTATGTAGCACTGAGTAGACATGTACAGATCGGTTCTGGAACCCAAAAATATCGATTTTTCGGGTGTTTTGAGCCTGAATTTGAGATATAAACGGGTACAGAAGATGCAACCACATATCGACATTGGGCACCTAAAATATCGATTTTTAGCATGTTTTGCGCCTATATTTTGAAAATACTCTAACACGGAGTAGGCATGTACAGATCGCTTCTGGGACCCAAAAATATCGAATTTTCGGGTGTTTTGAGCTTGATTTTGAGATATAAACGGGTACAGAAGATGCATGTACAAATCGACTTTGGGCACCTAAAATATCGATTTTCAGCATGTTTTGGGCATGTATTTTGAAAATAGTTTAACACGGAGTAAGCATGTACAGATCGCTTCTTGGACCCAAAATTATCGATTTTTCGGGTGTTTTGAGCCTGAATTTGAGTTATAAACGGGTACAGAAGATACATGCACATATTGTCTTTGGGCACCTAAAATATCGATTTTCAGCATATATTGGGCCTGTATTTTGAAAATACTCTAACACGGAGTAGGCATGTACAGATCGCTTCTGAGACCCAAAAATATCGAATTTTCGGGTGTTTTGAGCCTAAATTTAAGATATAAACGGGTACAGAAGATGAATGCACATATCGACTTGGGAAACCTAAAATATATATTTTTAGCATGTTTTAAACATATATTTTAAAAACATTCTAGCAATGAGTAGGCATGTACAGATCGCTTCTGGAACCCAAAAATATTGACTTTTCGGGTGTTTAGAGCTTGAATTTGAAATATAAACGGGTACAGAGCATACATGCACACTTCGACTTTGGACACCCAAAATATCGATTTTTAGCATGTTTTGTGCCAATATCTTGAAATTATTCTAGCACTGAGTAGGCATGTACAGATCGCTTCTGTGACCCAAAAATATTGAATTTTCCGTTGTTTTGAGCCTGAATTTGAGATATAAACGGATACAGAAGTTGCATGCACATATTGACTTTGGGCACCCGAAATATCGATTTTTATCATGTTTTGGGCCTGTATTTTTAAAACATTCTCTAACACGGAGTAGGCATGTACAGATCGCTTCTATAGCACTGAGTAGACATGTACAGATCGGTTCTGGAACCCAAAAATATCGATTTTTCGGGTGCTTTGAGCCTGAATTTGAGATATAAACGGGTACAGAAGATGCAAGCACATATCGACATTTGTCACCTAAAATATCGATTTTTAGCATGTTTTGCGCCTATATTTTGAAAATATTCTATCACTGAGTAGGCATGTACAGATTGCTTCTGGGACCCAAAAATTTTGAATTTTCGGGTGTTTTGAGCATGAATTTGGGATATAAACAGGTACAAAAGATGTATGCACATATCGACTTTGGACACGTAAAATATTGATTTTTACCATGTTTTAAGCCTATATTTTAAAACATTCTAGCACTGAGTAGACATGTACAGACCGCTTCGGGGACCCAAGAATATTGAATTTTTGGGTGTTTTAAGCCTGAATTTAAGATATAAACGGGCACTGAAGATGCAAGCACATATCGACTTTTTGCACCTAAAATATCGATTTTGAGCATGTTTTGAGTCTTTATTTTGAAAACATTCTATCATGGAGTAGGGATGTACAGATCGCTTCTGGGACACAAAAATACCGAATTTTAGGATATTTTGAGCCTGAATTTGAGATATAAACGGGTACAGATAATGCATGCACATATCGACTTTGGGCACCAAAAATATCGATTTTTAGCATTTTTTTGGCCTTTATTTTGAAAATACTCTAACACGAAGTAGGCATGTACAGATCGCTTCAGGGACCCAAAATATCGAATTTTGGGATATTTTGAGCCCGAATTTGAGATATAATCGTGCACAGAAGAAGCATGCACATATTGACTATGGGCACCTAAAATATTGATTTTTAGCATGTTTTCAGTCTGTATTTTGAAAATGCTCTAACACGGAGTAGGCATGTACAGATCGCTTCTGGGACCCAAAAATATCGAATTTTCGGGTGTTTTGAGCCTAAATTTAAGATATAAACGGGTACAGAAGATGCATGCACATATCGACTTGGGAAACCTAAAATATATATTTTTAGCATGTTTTAAACCTATATTTTAAAAACATTCTAGTACTGAGTAGGCATGTACAGATCGCTTCTGGAACCCAAAAATATTGACTTTTCGGGTTTTTAGAGCTTGAATTTGAAATATAAACGGGTACAGAGCATGCATGCACACTTCGACTTTGGGCACCCAAAATATCGATTTTTAGCATGTTTTGGGCCAATATCTTGAAATTATTCTAGCACTAAGTAGGCATGTACAGATCGCTTCTGGGACCCAAAAATATCGAATTTTCCGGTGTTTTGAGCCTGAATTTGAGATATAAACGGATACTGAAGATGCATGCACATATCGACTGGGGACACCTATAATATAAATTTTTAGCATGTTTTAAACCTATATTTTAAAAACATTCTAGCACTGAGTAGACATGTACAGATCGCTTCTGGAACCTAAAACTATTGAATATTCGGGTGTTTTGAGCCTGAATTTGAGATATAAACCGGTACTGAAGATACATGCACATATCGACTTTTTGCACCTAAAATATCGAGTTTCAGCTTGTTTTGAGTCTGTATCTTGAAAACATTCTAGCAAGAAGTAGGCATGTACAGATCGCTTCTGGGACCCAAATATACCAAATTTCGGTGGTTTTGAGCTTGAATTTGAGATATTAACGGATACTGAAGATGCATGTACATATCGACTATGGGCACCTAAAATATCGATTTTGAGCATATTTTGGGCCTGTATTTTAAAAATATTCTAACACGGAGTAGGCATGTACAGATCGCTTCTGGGATTAAAAAATATCGAATTTTCGGGTGTTTTGAGCCTGAATTTGAGATATAAACGGGTACAGAAGATGCATGCTCAAATCGACTTTGGGCACCTAAAATATCGATTTTCAGCATGTTTTATGGCCTGTATTTATAAAGTACTCTAACACTGAGTAGGCATGTATACCAGATCGCTTCTGGGACCCAAAAATACCGAATTTTCGGGTGTTTTGAGCCTCAATTTAAGATATAAACGGGTACAGAAGATGCATGCACAAATTGACTATGGGCAACTAAAATATCGGTTTTCAGCATGTTTTAGGCATGTATTTTGAAAATACTTAAAAACGGTGTAGGCATATACAGATCGATTCTCGGACACAAAAATATCAAATTTTCGGGTGTTTTGAGCCTGAATTTGAAATATAAACGGGTACAGAGCATGCATGCACATTTCGACTTTGGGCACCCAAAATATCGATTTTTAACATGTTTTGGGCCAATATCTTGAAAATATTCTAGCACTGAGTAGGCATGTACAGATCGCTTCTGGGACCCAAAAATATCGAATTTTCGGGCGTTTTGAGCCTGAATTTGAGATATAAACGGGTACTGAAGATGCCTCCACATATCGACTTCTTGTATCTAAAATATCGATTTTGGGCATGTTTTGGGTCTGTATGTTGAAAACATACTAGCATGGAGTAGGCATATACAGGTCGCTTCTGGGACCAAAAAATATCGAATTTTCGGGTATTTTGAGACTGAATTTAAGATATAAACGAGTACAGAAGATGCATGCACATATCGACTTTTGACACCTAAAATATAAACTTTTAGCATGTTTTAAACCTATATTTTAAAAACATTCTAGCAATGAGTAGACATGTACAGATCGCTTCTGGAACCTAAAACTATTGAATATTCGGGTGTTTTGAGCCTGAATTTGAGATATAAACCGGTACTGAAGATACATTCACATATCGACTTTTTGCACCTAAAATATCGATTTTGAACATGTTTTGGGTCTGTATCTTGAAAACATTCTAGCATGGAGTAGGCATATACGGGTCGCTTCTGGGACCAAAAAATATCGAATTTTCGTGTGTTTTGAGACTGAATTTGAGATATAAACGAGTACAGAAGATGCATGCAAATATCGACTTTTGACACCTAAAATATAAATTTATAGCGTGTTTTAAACCTATATTTTAAATACATTCTAGCACTGAGTAGACATGTACAGATCGCTTCTGGGACCCAAAAATATCGAATTTTCGGGCGTTTTGAGCCTAAATTTGAGATATAAACGGGTACAGAACATGCATGCACATATTGACTTTGGGCACCCAAAATATCGATTTTTAGCATGTTCTGAGCCTCTATTTTAAAAATATTCTAGCACTGAGTAGGCATGTACAGATCGCTTCTGGGACCCAAAAATATTGAATTTTCGGGTGTTTTGAGCCTGAATTTGAGATATAACCGGGTACAGCGAATGCATACACATATTGACTTTGTGCACCTAAAATATCAATTTTCAGCATTATTTGGGCCTGTATATAAAAACACTGTAACACGGAGTATGCATGTACAGATCGCTTCTGGGACCCAAAAATATAGAATTTTCGGAGTTTTGAGCCTGAATTTGAGATATAAACGGGTACAGAAGATGCATACTCATATCGACTTTTTGCACCTAAAATATCGATTTTTAAACATGTTTTGGGTCTGTATCTTAAAACTTTCTAGCAAGAAGTAGGCATGTACAGATTGCTTCTGGGACCCAAAAATATCGAATTTTCGAGTGTTTTGAACCTGAATTTGGGATATAGACGGGTACCGAAGATGCATACACATATTGACTTTGGGCAGCTAAAATATCGATTTACAGCATGTTTTAGGCCTGTATTTTGAAAATACTCTAACACGGAGTAGGCATGTACAGATCGCTTTTGGGACCCAAAAATATCGAATTTTTGGGTGTTTTGAGCCTGAATTTGAGATATAAACGGGTACAGAAGATGCATGCACATATCGACTTCGGGCACCTAAAATATCGATTTTTAGAATGTTCTGAGCCTCTATTTTGAAAACATTCTAGCACTGAGTAGGCATGTACAGATCGCTTCTGGGACCCAAAAATATTGAATTTTCGGGTGTTTTGAGCCTGAATTTGAGATATAACCGGGTACAGAGAATGCATGCACATATTGACTTTGTGCACCTAAAATATCAATTTTCAACATGTTTTGGGCCTGTATTTAAAAAACACTCTAACACGGAGTATGCAGGTACAGATCGCTTCTGGGACACAAAAATATCGAATTTTCGGAGTTTTGAGCCTGAATTTGAGATATAAACGGGTACAGAAGATGCATGCACATATCGACTTTTTGCACCTAAAATATCGATTTTGAGCATGTTTTTGGTCTGTATCTTGAAAACTTTCTAGCAAGAAGTAGGCATGTACAGACTGCTTCTGGGACCCAAAAATATCGAATTTTCGAGTGTTTTGAACCTGAATTTGGGATATAGACGGGTACAGAAGATGCATACACATATTGACTTTGGGCAACTAAAATATCGATTTACTGCATGTTTTAGGCCTGTATTTTGAAAATACTCTAACACGGAGTATGCATGTACAGATGGCTTTTGGGACCCAAAAATATCGAATAATCGGGTGTTTTGAGTCTGAATTTGAGATATAAACGGGTACAGAAGATGCATGCACATATCGACTTTGGGGACCTAAATTATCGATTTTGAGCATGTTTTTGGCCTATATTTTAAAAACACTCAAACACGGAGTATGCACGTACAGATCGCTTCTGGGACCTAAATAAATCGAATTTTCGGGGGTTTTGAGCCAGAATTTGGGATATAACCGGGTACACAGGATGCATGCACATATCGACTTTTTGCACCTAAAATATCGATTTTTAAGCATGTTTTGGGTCTGTATCTTGAAAACATTCTAGCAAGGAGTAGGCACGTACAGATCGCTTCTGGGACCCCAAAAAATTGAATTTTCGGGAGTTTTGAGCCTGAATTTGAGATATAAACGGGTACAGAAGATGCATGCACATATCGACTTTGGGCACCTAAAATATCGATTTTTAGTATGTTTTGGGCCTGTATTTAAAAAATACTCTAACACGGAGTAGACATGTACAGATCGCTTTTGGGACCAAAAAATATTGAATTTTCGGGTGTTTTGAGCCTGAATTTGAGATATAAACGGGTACAGAAGAAGCATGCACATATCGACTTTGGTCACCTAAAATATCGATTTTTAGCATGTTTTGAGCCTATATTTTGAAAACATTCTACCACTGAGTATGCATGTACAGATCGCTTAAGGGACCCCAAACTATTGAATATTCGGGTGTTTTGAGCCTGAATTTGAGATATAAACCGATACTGAAGATACATGCACATATCGACTTTTTGCACCTAAAATATCGATTTTGAGCATGTTTTGGGTCTGTATCTTGAAAACATTCTAGCATGGAGAAGGGATGTACAGATCGCTTCTGGGACACAAAAATACCTTATTTTAGGATGTTTTGAGCCTGAATTTGAGATATAAACGGGTACAGATAATGCATGCACAAATCGACTTTGGGCACCTAAAATATCGATTTTCAGCATGTTTTAGGCATGTATTTTGAAAATACTTTAACACGGAGTAAGCATGTACAGATCGCTTCTTGGACCCAAAATTATCGAATTTTCGGGTGTTTTGAGCCTGAATTTGAGTTATAAATGGGTACAGAAGATGCATGCACATATTGTTTTTGGGCACCTAAAATATCGATTTTTTGCATATATTGTGCCTGTATTTTGAAAATACTCTAACACGGAGTAGGCATGTACAGATCGCTTCTGGGACCCAAAAATATCGAATTTTCGGGTGTTTTGAGCCTAAATTTAAGATATAAACGGGTACAGAAGATGCATGCACATATCGACTTGGGAAACCTAAAATATATATTTTTAGCATGTTTTAAACCTATATTTTAAAAACATTCTAGCACTGAGTAGGCATGTACAGATCGCTTCTGGAACCCAAAAATATTGACTTTTCGGGTGTTTAGAGCTTGAATTTGAAATATAAACGGGTACAGAGCATGCATGCACACTTCGACTTTGGGCACCCAAAATATCGATTTTTAGCATGTTTTGGGCCAATATCTTGAAATTATTCTAGCACTGAGTAGGCATGTACAGATCGCTTCTGGGACCCAAAAATATTGAATTTTCCGTTGTTTTGAGCCTGAATTTGAGATATTAACGAGTACTGAAGATGTATGCACATATCGACTTGGGACACCTATAATATAAATTTTTAGCATGTTTTTAACCTATATTTTAAAAACATTCTAGCACTGAGTAGACATGTACAGATCGCTTCTGGAACCTAAAACTATTGAATATTCGGGTGTTTTGAGCCTGAATTTGAAATATAAACCGGTACTGAAGATACATGCACATATCGACTTTTTGCACCTAAAATATCGATTTTAAGCTTGTTTTGGGTCTGTATCTTGGAAACATTCTAGCAAGAAGTAGGCATGTACAGATTGCTTCTGGGACCCAAAAATACCGAATTTTCGGGTGTTTTGAGCTTGAATTTGAGATATTAACGGATACTGAAGATGCATGCACATATCGACTATGGGCACCTAAAATATCGATTTTGAGCATATTTTGGGCCTGTATTTTAAAAATATTCTAACACGGAGTAGGCATGTACAGATCGCTTCTGGGATTCAAAAATATCGAATTTTCGGGTGTTTTGTGCATGAATTTGAGATATAAACGGGTACAGAAGATGCATGCACATATCGACATTGGACACCAAAAATATCGATTTTTAGCATGTTTTGAGTCTATATTTTGAAAACATTCTAGCACTGCGTAGGCATGTACAGATCGCTTCTGGGACCCAAAAATATCGAATTTTCGGGTGTTTTGAGCCTGAATTTGAGATATAAACGGGTACTGAAGATGCATGCACATATCGACTTTTTGCTCCTAAAATATCGATTTTGGGCATGTTTTGGGTCTGTATCTTGAAAACATTCTAGCATGGAGTAGGCATGTACAGATCGCTTCTGAGACCCACAAATATTAAATTTTCGGGTGTTTTGAGCCTGAATTTGAGATATAAACGGATACAGCATATGCATGCACATATCGACATTTGGCACCTATAATATCGATTTTTAGCTTGTTTTGGGCCTATATTTTAAAAATATTCTATCTCTGAATAGGCATGTACAGATCGCTTCTGGGACCCAAAAATATCGAATTTTCGGGTGTTTTGAGCCTGAATTTGGGATATAAACGGGTACAAAAGATGTATGCACATATCGACTTTGGACACGTAAAATATCGATTTTTAGCATGTATTAGGCCAATATTTTGAAAACATTGTAGCACTGAGTAGACATGTACAGATCGCTTCTGGGACCCAAAAATATCGAATTTTCGGGTGTCTTGAGTCTGAATTTGAGATATAAACAGGTACAGAAGATGCATGCACATATCGACTTTGGACACCTAAATTATCGATTTTTAGCATGTTTTGTGCCTTTATTTTAAAAAAATACACTATCACAAAGTAGGCATGTACAGATCGCTTCTGGGACCCAAAAATATTGAATTTTCGGGTGTTTTGAGAATGAAATTGAGATATAAACGGGTACAGAAGATGCATGCATATATCGACTATGTGGAGCTAAAATATCGATTTTCAGCATGTTTTCGGCCTGAATTTTGAAAATACTCTAACACGGACTGGGCATGTACAGATCGCTTCTGGGACCCAAAAACCTCGAATTTTCGGGTGTTTTGAGCCTGAATTCTAGATATAAACGGGTACAGAAGATGCATACACATATTGACTTTGGGCACCTAAAATATCGATTTTCAGCATGTTTTATGGCCTGTATTTTGAAAGTACTCTAACACGGAGTAGGCATGTACAGATCGCTTCTGAGACCCAAAAATATTAAATTTTCGGGTGTTTTGAGCCTGAATTTGAGATATAAACGGGTACAGAACATGCATGCACATATCGACTTGGGACACATTAAATATCGATTTTTAGCATGTTTTGACCCTATATATTGAAAACATTCTAGCACAGACTAGGCATGTACAGATCACTTCTTGGACAAAAAAATATCGAATTTTCGGGTGTTTTGAGCCTGAATTTGGGATATAAACGGGTACAAAAGATGAATGCACATATCGACTTTGGACACCTAAAATATCGATTTTGAGCATGTTTTGGGCCTGTATTTTGAAAACATTCTAGCACTAAGTAGACATGTACAGATCGCTTTGGGGACCCAAAAATATTGAATTTTTGGGTGTTTTGAGCCTGCATTTAAGATATAAAAGGGTACTGAAGATGCATGCACATATCGACTTTTTGTACCTAAAATATCGATTTTGAGCATATTTTGGGTCTGTATCTTGAAAACATTCTAGCAAAGAGTAGGCATGTACAAGTCGCTTCTGGGACCCCAAAATATCGAATTTACGGGTGTTTTGAGCCTGAATTTGAGATATAAACGGGTACTGAAGATGGATGCACACACCGACTATGTGGAGCTAAAATATTGATTTTCACCATGTTTTGGGCATGTATTTTGAAAATACTCTAACACGGAGTAGGCATGTACAGATAGCTTCTGGGAGCCAAAAATATCGAATTTTCGGGTGTTTTGAGCCTAAATTTCAGATATAAACGGTTACTGAACATGCATGCACATATCGACATTGGGCACCTAAAATATCGATTTTTAGCATGTATTGGGCCTATATTTTGAAAATATTCTAGCACTGAGTAGGCATGTACAGATCGCTTCTGGGACCCAAAAATATCGAATTTTCGGGTGTTTTGAGACTAAATTTGGGATATAAACTGGTACAAAAGATGTATGCACATATCGACTTTGGACACCTAAAATGTCGATTTTTAGCATGTTTTAAGCCAATATTTTAAAAACAATCTAGCACTGAGTAGACATGTACAGATAGCTTCTGGGACCCAAAAATATTGAATTTTTGGCTGTTTTGAGCCTGAATTTGAGATATAAACGGGTACTGAAGATGCAGGCACATATCGACTTTTTGCACCCAAAATATTGATTTTGAGCTTGTTTTGGATCTGTATCTTAAAAACATTCTAGTAAGGAGTAGGCATGTACAGATTGCTTCTGGGACCCAAAAATACCGAATTTTCGGGTGTTTTGAGCCTTATTTTGAGATATAAATGGATACTGAAGATGCAAGCACATATCGACTTTTTGCACCTAATATATCTATTTTTAGCATGTTTTGGGTCTGTATCTTGAAAACATTCTAAGAAGGAGTAGGCATAGACATATCGTTTCTGGGACACAAAAATATCTAATTTTCGGGTGTTTTGAGCCTGAATTTGAGATATAAACGGGTACAGAAGATGCATGGACATATCGACTTTGGGCACCCAAAATATCGATTTTTAGTATGTTTTAAGCCTATAGTTTGAAAATATTCTATCACTGAGTAGGCATGTACAGATCGCTTATGTGACCCAAAAATATCGAATTTTCGGGTGTTTTGAACCTGAATTTGGGATATAAACGGGTACAAAAGACGTATGCATATATTGACTTTGGGCACCCAAAATATCGATTTTTAGTATGTTTTGGGCCAATATTTTGAAAATATTCTATCACTAAGTAAGCATGTACAGATAGCTTCTGGGACTCAAAAAAATTAAATTTTTGGGTGTTTTGAGCCTGAATTTGGGATATAAACGGGTACAAAAGATGTATGCACATATTGACTTTTGACACCTAAAATATCGAATTTTATCATGTTTTAAGCCTATATTTTGAAAACATTCTAGCACTGAGTAGATATGTACAGATCACTTCTGGGATCCAAAAATATCGAATTTTCGGGTGTTTTAAGCCTGAATTTGGGATATAAAAGGGTACACAACATGCATGCACATATCGACTTTGGGCACCTAAAATATTGATTTTCAGCTTGTTTTGGGCCTGTATTTTGAAAGTACTCAAACACGGAGTAGGCATGTACAGATCGCGTTTGGGACCCAAAAATATCGAATTTTCGGGTGTTTTGAGCCTGAATTTGAGATATAAACGGGTACAGAAGACGCATGCACATATCGACTTGGGACACCTAAAATATCGATTTTTAGCATGTTTTTAACCTATATTTTGAAAACATTCTAGCACTGAGTACGCATGTACAGATCGCTTTTGGAACCCAAAAATATTGAATTTTCGGGTGTTTTGAGCCTGAATTTGATATGTAAACAGGTAATGAAGATGCATGCACATATCGATTCTTTGCACCTAAAATATCGATTTTTAGCATGTTTTGGGCCTGTATTTTGAAAATACTCTAAGACTGAGTAGGCATGTACAGATCGCTTCTTGGACCCAAAAATATCGAATTTTTGGGTATTTTGAGCCTGAATTTGAGATATGATCGGGTACAGAAGATGCATGCACATATCGACTTTGGGCACCTAAAATATCGATTTTCAGCATTTTTTATGGCCTGTATTTTGAAAGTACTCTAACACGAAGTAGGCATGTACAGATCGCTTCTATGACCCAAAAATATCGAATTTTCGGGTGTTTTGAGCCTGAATTTGGGATATAAACGGGTACAGAAGATACATGCACATATCGACTATGGGCAGCTAAAATATCGATTTTCAGCATGTTTTGGGCATGTATTTTGAAAATACTCAAACACGGAGTAGGCATATACAGATCGCTTAAGGGACCCAAAAATATGGAATTTTCGGGTATTATGAGCCTGAATTTGAGATATAAACGGGTACAGAAGATGCATGCACATATCGACTTTTTGCTCTTAAAATATCGATTTTGAGCATGTTTTGGGTCTGTATCTTGAAAAAATTCTAGGAAGGAGTAGGTATGTACAGATCGCTTCTGGGACCCAAAAATATCGAATTTTCGGGTGTTTTGAACCTGAATTTGGGATATAGACGGATACAGAAGATGCATGCACATATCGACTTTGGGCACCTACAATATCGATTTTGAGCATGTTTTGGGCCTGTATTTTGAAAATACTCTAACACGGAGTAGGCATGTACCGATCACTTCGGGGACCCAAAAATATCGAATTTTCGGGTGTTTTGAGCCTGAATTTGAGATATAAACAGGTACAGGAGATGCATGCACACATCGACTTTTTGCACCTAAAATATCGATTTTGAGCATGTTTTGGGTGTGTATCTTGAAAACATTCTAGCAAGAAGTAGGCATGTACAGATTGCTTCTGGGACCCAAAAATATAGAATTTTCGAGTGTTTTGAACCTAAATTTGGGATATACACAGGTACAGAAGATGCATACACAAATTGACTTTGGGCACCTAAAATATCGATTTTGAGCATGTTTTGGGCCTGTATTTTAAAAACACTCTAACACGGAGTATGCACGTACAGATCGCTTCTGGGATCCAAAAATATTGAATTTTAGGGTGTTTTGAGCCTGAATTTGTGATATAAACGGGTACAGAAGATGCATGCACATATCGACTTTGGGCACCTAAAATATCGAATTTTAGTATGTTTTGGGCCTGTATTTTAAAAATACTCTAACACGGGGTAGACATGTACATATCGCTTTTGGGACCCAAAAATATCGAATTTTCGGGTGTTTTGAACCTGAATTTGAGATATAAACGGGTACAGAAGAAGCATCCACATATCGACTTTGAACACCTAAAATATCGATTTTTAGCATGTTCTGAGCCTATATTTTGAAAACATTCTAGCACTGAAAATGCATGTACAGATCGCTTAAGGGACCCAAAAATATTGAATTTTCGGGTGTTTTGAGCCTGAATTTGAGATATAAACGGGTACAGAAGATGCATGCACATATCGACTTTGGGCACCTAAAATATCGATTTTTAGTATGTTTTGGGCCTGTATTTTAAAAATACTCTAACACGGAGTAGACATGTACAGATCGCTTTTGGGACACAAAAATATAGAATTTTCGGGTGTTTTGAACCTGAATTTGAGATATAAACGGGTACAGTAGATGCATGCACATATCGACATTTTGCACCTAAAATATCGATTTTGAGCATGTTTTGGGTTTGTATCTTGAAAAAATTCTAGGAAGGAGTAGGTATGTACAGATCGCTTCTGGAACCCAAAAATATCGAATTTTCGGGTGTTTTGAACCTGAATTTGGAATATAGACGGATACAAAAGATGCATGCACATATCGACTTTGGGCACCTAAAATATCGATTTTCAGCATGTTTTGGGCATGTATTTTGAAAATATTCAAACACGGAGTAGGAATATACAGATCGCTTCTGGGACCCAAAAATATCGAATTTTCGGGTGTTTTGAGCCTAAATTTGAGATATAAACGGGTACAGAACATGCATGCACATATTGACTTTGGGCACCCAAAATATCGATTTTTAGCATGTTCTGAGCCTCTATTTTAAAAATATTCTAGCACTGAGTAGGCATGTACAGATCGCTTCTGGGACACAAAAATATTGAATTTTCGGGTGTTTTGAGCCTGAATTTGAGATATAACCGGGTACAGCGAATGCATACACATATTGACTTTGTGCACCTAAAATATCAATTTTCAGCATTATTTGGGCCTGTATATAAAAACACTGTAACACGGAGTATGCATGTACAGATCGCTTCGGGGACCCAGAAATATCGAATTTTCGGAGTTTTGAGCCTGAATTTGAGATATAAACGGGTACAGAAGATGCATGCTCATATCGACTTTTTGCACCTAAAATATCGATTTTAAAGCATGTTTTGGGTCTGTATCTTAAAACTTTCTAGCAAGAAGTAGGCATGTACAGATTGCTTCTGGGACCCAAAAATATCGAATAATCGGGTGTTTTGAGTCTGAATTTGAGATATAAACGGGTACAGAAGATGCATGCACGTATCGACTTTGGGGACCTAAATTATCGATTTTGAGCATGTTTTTGGCCTATATTTTAAAAACACTCTAACACGGAGTATGCACGTACAGATCGCTTCTGGGACCCAAATAAATCGAATTTTCGGGGGTTTTGAGCCAGAATTTGGGATATAACCGGGTACACAGGATGCATGCACATATCGACTTTTTGCTCCTAAAATATCGATTTTGAGCATGTTTTGGGTCTGTATCTTGAAAAAATTCTAGGAAGGAGTAGGTATGTACAGATCGCTTCTGGGACCCAAAAATATCGAATTTTCTGGTGTTTTGAACCTGAATTTGGGATATAGACAGATACAGAAGATGCATGCACATATCGACTTTGGGCACCTACAATATCGATTTTGAGCATGTTTTGGGCCTGTATTTTGAAAATACTCTAACACGGAGTAGGCATGTACAGATCACTTCGGGGACCCCAAAATATCGAATTTTTTGGTGTTTTGAACCTGAATTAGGGATATAAACGGGTACAGAAGATGCATGCACATATCGACTTTTTGCACCTAAAATATCGATTTTGAGCATGTTTTGGGTGTGTATCTTGAAAACATTCTAACAAGAAGTAGGCATGTACGGATTGCTTCTGGGACCGTGAAATATAGAATTTTCCAGTGTTTTGAACCTGAATTTGGGATATACACGGGTACAGAAGATGCATACACATATTGACTTTGGGCACCTAAAATATCGATTTACAGCATGTTTTGGGCCTGAATATTAAAAACACTCTAACACGGAGTATGCACGTACAGATCGCTTCTGGGACCCAAAAATATTGAATTTTCGGGTGTTTTGAGCCTGAATTTGAGATATAAACGGGTACAGAAGAAGCATGCACATATCGACTCTTTGCACCTAAAATATCGATTTTGAGCATGTTTTGGGTCTGTATCTTGAAAACATTCTAGCATGGAGTAGGCATGTACAGATCGCTTCTGGGACCCCAAAATATCGAATTTTTTGGTGTTTTGAACCTGAATTAGGGATATACACGGGTACAGAAGATGCATGCACATATCGACTTTGGGCACCTAAATTATCGATTTTCAGCATTTTTTATGGCCTGTATTTTGAAAGTACTCTAACACGGAGTAGGCATGTACAGATCGCTTCTGGGACCCAAAAATATTAAATTTTCGGGTGTTTTGAGCCTGAATTTGAGATATAAACGGGTACAGAAGATGCATGCACATATCGACTATCGGCAGCTAAAATATCGATTTTCAGCATGTTTTGGGCATGTATTTTGAAAATATTCAAACACGGAGTAGGAATATACAGATCGCTTCTGGGACCCAAAAATATCGAATTTTCGGGTGTTTTGAGCCTAAATTTGAGATATAAACGGGTACAGAACATGCATGAACATATTGACTTTGGGCACCCAAAATATCGATTTTTAGCATGTTCTGAGCCTCTATTTTAAAAACATTCAAGCACTAAGTAGGCATGTACAGATCGCTTCTGGGACAAAAAAATATTGAATTTTCGGGTGTTTTGAGCCTGAATTTGAGATATAACCGGGTACAGAGAATGCATACACATATTGACTTTGTGCACCTAAAATATCAATTTTCAGCATGTTTTGGGCCTGTATTTTGAAAATACTCTAACACGGAGTAGGCATGTACAGATCGCTTCGGGGACCCAAAAATATCGAATTTTCGGTGTTTTGAGCATGAATTTGAGATATAAAAGGGTACAGAAAATGCATGCACATTTCGACTTTTTGCACCTAAAATATCGATTTTAAGCATGTTTTGGGTCTGTATCTTGAAAACATTCTAGCATGAAGTAGGCATGTACAGATTGCTTCTGGGACCCAAAAATATCGAATTTTCGAGTGTTTTGAACCTGAATTTGGGATATAGACGGGTACAGAAGATTAATACACATATTGACTTTGGGCAGCTAAAATATCGATTTACAGCATGTTTTAGGCCTGTATTTTGAAAATACTCTAACACGGAGTATGCATGTACAGATGGCTTTTGGGACCCAAAAATATCGAATAATCGGGTGTTTTGAGTCTGAATTTGAGATATAAACGGGTACAGAAGATGCATGCACATATCGACATTTTGCACCTAAAATATCGATTTTGAGCATGTTTTGGGTCTGTATCTTGAAAAAATTCTAGGAAGGAGTAGGCACGTACAGATCGCTTCTGGGACCCAAATAAATCGAATTTTCGGGGGTTTTGAGCCTGAATTTGGGATATAACCGGGTACACAGGATGCATGCACATATCGACTTTTTACTCCTAAAATATCGATTTTGAGCATGTTTTGGGTCTGTATCTTGAAAACATTCTAGCAAGGAGTAGGCACGTACAGATCGCTTCTGGGACCCAAAAAAATTGAATTTTCGGGTGTTTTGAGCCTGAATTTGAGATATAAACGGGTACAGAAGATGCATGCACATATCGACTTTGGGCACCTAAAATATCGATTTTTAGCATGTTTTGAGCCTATATTTTGAAAACATTCTAGCACTGAGTATGCATGTACAGATCGCTTAAGGGACCCAAAAATACGGAATTTTGGGGTATTATGAGCCTGAATTTGAGATATAAACGGGTACAGAAGATGCATGCACATATCGACTTTGGGCACCTACAATATCGATTTTGAGCATGTTTTGGGCCTGTATTTTGAAAATATTCTAACACGGAGTAGGCATGTACAGATCACTTCGGGGACCCTAAAATATCGAATTTTCGGGTGTTTTGAGCCTGAATTTAAGATATAAACATTTACAGGAGATGCATGCACATATCGACTTTTTGCACCTAAAATATCGATTTTGAGCATGTTTTGGGTGTGTATCTTGAAAACATTCTAGCAAGAAGTAGGCATGTACAGATTGCTTCTGGGACCCAAAAATATAGAATTTTCGAGTGTTTTGAACCTAAATTTGGGATATAGACGGGTACAGAAGATGCATACACATATTGACTTTGGGCACCTAAAATATCGATTTTCAGCATGTTTTGGGCCTGTATTTTATAAACACTCTAACACGGAGTATGCACGTACATATCGCCTTTGGTACCCAAAAATATCGAATTTTCGGGTGTTTTGAGCCTGAATTTGAGATATAAACGGGTACAGAAGAAGCATCCACATATCGACTTTGAACACCTAAAATATCGATTTTTAGCATGTTTTGAGCCTATATTTTGAAAACATTCTAGCACTGAAAATGCATGTACAGATCGCTTAAGGGACCCAAAAATATCGAATTTTCGGGTGTTTTGAGCCTGAATTTGAGATATAAACGGGTACAGAAGATGCATGCACATATCGACATTTTGCACCTAAAATATCGATTTTGAGCATGTTTTGGGTCTGTATCTTGAAAAAATTCTAGGAAGGAGTAGGTATGTACAGATCGCTTCGGGAACCCAAAAATATAGAATTTTCGGGTGTTTTGAACCTGAATTTGGAATATAGACGGATACAAAAGATGCATGCACATATCGACTTTGGGCACCTAAAATATCGATTTTGAGCATGTTTTGGGCATGTATCTTGGAAATACTCTAACACGGAGTAGGCATGTACAAATCGCTTCTGGGACCCAAAAATATTAAATTTTCGGGTGTTTTGAGCCTGAATTTGAGATATAAACGGGTACAGAAGATGCATGCACATATCGACTATGGGCAGCTAAAATATCGATTTTCAGCATGTTTTGGGCATGTATTTTGAAAATACTCAAACACGGAGTAGGCATATACAGATCGCTTCTGGGACCCAAAAATATTGAATTTTCGGGTGTTTTGAGCCTGAATTTGAGATATAACCGGGTACAGAGAATGCATACACATATTGACTTTGTGCACCAAAAATATCGATTTTGAGCATGTTTTGGGCCTGTATTTTGAAAATACTCTAACACGGAGTAGGCATGTACAGATCGCTCTTGGGACCCAAAAATAACGAATTTTTGGGTGTTTTGAGCCTGAATTTGAGATAAAAACGGGTACAGAAGATGCATGCACATATCGACTTCGGGCACCAACAATATCGATTTTTAGCATGTTCTGAGCCTCTATTTTGAAAACATTCTAGCACTGAGTAGGTATGTACAGATCACTTCTGGGACCCAAAAATATTTAATTTTCGGGTGTTTTGAGCCAGAATTTGGGATATAACCGGGTACAGAGAATGCATGCACATATTGACTTCGTGCACCTAAAATATCAATTTTCAACATGTTTTGCGCCTGTATTTAAAAAACACTCTAACACGGAGTATGCAGGTACAGATCGCTTCTGGGACACAAAAATATCGAATTTTCGGAGTTTTGAGCCTGAATTTGAGATATAAACGGGTACAGAAGATGCATGCACATATCGACTTTTTGCACCTAAAATATCGATTTTGAGCATGTTTTTGGTCTGTATCTTGAAAACTTTCTAGCAAGAAGTAGGCATGTACAGACTGATTCTTGGACCCAAAAATATCGAATTTTCGAGTGTTTTGAACATGAATTTGGGATATAGACGGGTACAGAAGATGCATACACATATTGACTTTGGGCAACTAAAATATCGATTTACTGAATGTTTTAGGCCTGTATTTTGAAAATACTCTAACACGGAGTATGCATGTACAGATGGCTTTTGGGACCCCAAAATATCGAATAATCGGGTGTTTTGATTCTGAATTTGAGATATAAACGGGTACAGAAGATGCATGCACATATCGACTTTGGGGACCTAAATTATCGATTTTGAGCATGTTTTTGGCCTATATTTTAAAAACACTCTAACACGGAGTATGCACGTACAGATCGCTTCTGGGACCCAAATAAATCGAATTTTCGGGGGTTTTGAGCCAGAATTTGGGATATAACCGGGTACACAGGATGATTGCACATATCGACTTTTTGCACCTAAAATATCGATTTTGAGCATGTTTTAGGTCTGTATCTTGAAAACATTCTAGGAAGGAGTAGGCACGTACAGATCGCTTCTGGGACCCAAAAAAATTGAATTTTCGGGTGTTTTTAGCCTGAATTTGTGATATAAACGGGTACAGAAGATGCATGCACATATCGACTTTGGGCACCTAAAATATCGATTTTTAGCATGTTTTGAGCCTATATTTTGAAAACATTCTAGCACTGAGTATGCATGTACAGATCGCTTAAGGGACCCAAAAATATGGAATTTTCGGGTATTATGAGCCTGAATTTGAGATATAAACGGGTACAGAAGATGCATGCACATATCGACTTTTTGCTCCTAAAATATCGATTTTGAGCATGTTTTGGGTCTGTATATTGAAAAAATTCTAGGAAGGAGTAGGTATGTACAGATCGCTTCTGGGACCCAAAAATATCGAATTTTCGGGTGTTTTGAACCTGAATTTGGGATACAGACGGATACAGAAGATGCATGCACATATCGACTTCGGGCACCTACAATATCGATTTTGAGCATGTTTTGGGCCTGTATTTTGAAAATACTCTAACACGGAGTAGACATGTACAGATCACTTCGGGGACCCTAAAATATCGAATTTTCGGGTGTTTTGAGCCTGAATTTGAGATATAAACAGGTACAGAGGTGCATGCACATATCGACTTTTTGCACCTAAAATATCGATTTTGAGCATGTTTTGGGTGTGTATCTTGAAAACATTCTAGCAAGATGTAGGCATGTACAGATTGCTTCTGGGACCCAAAAATATAGAATTTTCGAGTGTTTTGAACCTAAATTTGGGATATACACGGGTACAGAAGATGCATACACATATTGACTTTGGGCACCTAAAATATCGATTTTCAGCATGTTTTGGGCCTGTATTTTAAAAACACTCTAACACGGAGTATGCACGTACAGATCGCTTCTGGGACCCAAAAATATTGAATTTTAGGGTGTTTTGAGCCTGAATTTGAGATATAAACGGGTACAGAAGATGCATGCACATATCGACTTTGGGCACCTAAAATATCGATTTTTAGTATGTTTTGGGCCTGTATTTTAAAAATACTCTAACACGGAGTAGACATGTACATATCGCCTTTGGGACCCAAAAATATCGAATTTTCGCGAGTTTTGAGCCTGAATTTGAGATATAAACGGGTACATAAGAAGCATCCACATATCGACTTTGAACACCTAAAATATTGATTTTTAGCATGTTTTGAGCCTATATTTTGAAAACATTCTAGCACTGAAAATGCATGTACAAATCGCTTAAGGGACCCAAAAATATTGAATTTTCGGGTGTTTTGAGCCTGAATTTGAGATATAAACGGGTACAGAAGATGCATGCACATATCGACTTTGGGCACATAAAATATCGATTTTGAGCATGTTTTGGGTCTGTATCTAGAAAAAATTCTAGGAAGGAGTAGGTATGTACAGACAGCTTCAGGAACCCAAAAATATAGAATTTTCGGGTGTTTTGAACCTGAATTTGGAATATCGACGGATACAAAAGATGCATGCACATATCGACTTTGGGAACCTAAAATATCGATTTTGAGCATGTTTTGGGCCTGTATCTTGGAAATACTCTAACACGAAGTAGGCATGTACAAATCGCTGCGGGGAAAAACAAAATATTTAATTTTCGAGTGTTTTGAGCCTGAATTTGAGATATAACCGGGTACAGAGAATGCATACACATATTGACTTTGTGCACCTAAAATATCAATTTTCAGCATGTTTTGGGCCTGTATTTTGAAAATACTCTAACACGGAGTAGGCATGTACAGATCGCTTCGGGGACCCAAAAATATCGAATTTTCGGTGTTTTGAGTATGAATTTGAGATATAAACGGGTACAGAAAATGCATGCACATTTCGACTTTTTGCACCTAAAATATCGATTTTAAGCATGTTTTGGGTCTGTATCTTGAAAACATTCTAGCATGAAGTAGGCATGTACAGATTGCTTCTGGGACCCAAAAATATCGAATTTTCGAGTGTTTTGAACCTGAATTTGGGATATAGACGGGTACAGAAGATTAATACACATATTGACTTTGGGCAGCTAAAATATCGATTTACAGCATGTTTTAGGCCTGTATTTTGAAAATACTCTAACACGGAGTAGGCATGTACAGATCGCTTTTGGGAGCCAAAAATAACGAATTTTCGGGTGTTTTGAGCCTGAATTTGAGATATAAACGGGTACAGAAGATGCATGCACATATCGACTTCGGGCACCTAAAATATCGATTTTTAGCATGTTCTGAGCCTCTATTTTGAAAACATTCTAGCACTGAGTAGGCATGTACAGATCACTTCTGGGACCCAAAAATATTTAATTTTCGGGTGTTTTGAGCCTGAATTTGAGATATAACCGGGTACAGAGAATGCATGCACATATTGACTTTGTGCACCTAAAATATCAATTTTCAACATGTTTTGCGCCTGTATTTAAAAAACACTCTAACACGGAGTATGCAGGTACAGATCGCTTCTGGGACACAAAAATATCGAATTTTCGGAGTTTTGAGCCTGAATTTGAGATATAAACGGGTACAGAAGATGCATGCACATATCGACTTTTTGCACCTAAAATATCGATTTTGAGCATGTTTTTGGTCTGTATCTTGAAAACTTTCTCGCAAGAAGTAGGCATGTACAGACTGCTTCTTGGACCCAAAAATATCGAATTTTCGAGTGTTTTGAACATGAATTTGGGATATAGACGGGTACAGAAGATGCATACACATATTGACTTTGGGCAACTAAAATATCGATTTACTGCATGTTTTAGGCCTGTATTTTGAAAATACTCTAACTCGGAGTATGCATGTACAGATGGCTTTTGGGACCCCAAAATATCGAATAATCGGGTGTTTTGAGTCTGAATTTGAGATATAAACGGGTACAGAAGATGCATGCACATATCGACTTTTTGCTCCTAAAATATCGATTTTGAGCATGTTTTGGGTCTGTATATTGAAAAAATTCAAGGAAGGAGTAGTTATGTACAGTTTGCTTCTGGGACCCAAAAATATCGAATTTTCGGGTGTTTTGAACCTGAATTTGGGATATAGACGGATACAGAAGATGCATGCACATATCGACTTTGGGCACCTACAATATCGATTTTGAGCATGTTTTGGGCCAGTATTTTGAAAATACTCTAACACGGAGTAGGCATGTACAGATCACTTCGGGGACCCTAAAATATCGAATTTTCGGGTGTTTTGAGCCTGAATTTGAGATATAAACAGGTACAGAGGTGCATGCACATATCGACTTTTTGCACCTAAAATATCGATTTTGAGCATGTTTTGGGTGTGTATCTTGAAAACATTCTAGCAAGAAGTAGGCATGTACGGATTGCTTCTGGGACCCAAAAATATAGAATTTTCGAGTGTTTTGAACCTAAATTTGGGATATACACGGGTACAGAAGATGCATACACATATTGACTTTGGGCACCTAAAATATCGATTTTCAGCATGTTTTGGGCCTGTATTTTAAAAACACTCTAACACGGAGTATGCACGTACAGATCGCTTCTGGGACCCAAAAATATTGAATTTTAGGGTGTTTTGAGCCTGAATTTGAGATATAAACGGGTACAGAAGATGCATGCACATATCGACTTTGGGCACCTAAAATATCGATTTTTAGTATGTTTTGAGCCTATATTTTGAAAATACTCTAACACGGAGTAGACATGTACAGATCGCTTTTGGGACCCAATAATATCGAATTTTCGAGTGTTTTGAGCCTGAATTTGAGATATAAACGGGTACAGAAGATGCATGCACATATCGACATTTTGCACCTAAAATATCGATTTTGAGCATGTTTTGGGTCTGTATCTTGAAAAAATTCTAGGAAGGAGTAGGTATGTACAGATCGCTTCTGGAACCCAAAAATATAGAATTTTCGGGTGTTTTGAACCTGAATTTGGAATATAGACGGATGCAAAAGATGCATGCACATATCGACTTTGGGCACCTAAAATATCGATTTTGAGCATGTTTTGGGCCTGTATCTTGGAAATACTCTAACACGGAGTAGGCATGTACAAATCGCTTCGGGAAAAAAAAAAATATTTAATTTTCGGGTGTTTTGACCCTGAATTTGAGATATAAACGGGTACAGAAGATGCATGCACATATCGACTTTTTGCACCTAAAATATCGATTTTGAGCATGTTTTGGGTGTGTATCTTGAAAACATTCTAACAAGAAGTAGGCATGTACGGATTGCTTCTGGGACCCTGAAATATAGAATTTTCGAGTGTTTTGAACCTGAATTTGGGATATACACGGGTACAGAAGATGCATACACATATTGTCTTTGGGCACCTAAAATATCGATTTTCAGCATGTTTTGGGCCTGAATATTAAAAACACTCTAACACGGAGTATGCACGTACAGATCGCTTCTGGGACCCAAAAATATTAAATTTTCGGGTGTTTTGAGCCTGAATTTGAGATATAAACGGGCACAGAAGATGCATGCACATATCGACTTTGGGCACCTAAAATATCGATTTCTAGTATGTTTTGGGCCTGTATTTTAAAAATACTCTAACACTGAGTAGACATGTACAGAACGCTTTTGAGACCCAAAAATATCGAATTTTCGGGTGTTTTGAGCCTGAATTTGAGATATAAACAGGAACAGAAGATGCATACACATATTGACTTTGGGCAGCTAAAATATGGATTTTCAGCATGTTTTAGGCCTGTATTTTAAAAATACTCTAACACGGAATAGACACGTACAGATCGCTCCTGGGACACACAAATATCGATTTTTTGGGTGTTTTGAGCCTGAATTTGAGATATAAACGGGTACAGAAGATGCATTCACATATCGACTTTGAGCACCCAAAATATCGATTCTTAGCATGTTCTGAGCCTCTATTTTGAAAACATTCTAGCACTGAGTAGGCATGTGCAGATCGCTTCTGGGACACAAAAATATTGAATTTTCGGGTGTTTTAAGCCTGAATTTGAGATATAACCGGGTACAGAGAATGCATACACATATTGACTTTGTGCACCTAAAATATCAATTTTCAGCATGTTTTGGGCCTGCATTTTAAAAACACTCTAACACGGAGTATGCATGTACAGATCGCTTCTGGGACACAAAAATATCGAATTTTCGGAGTTTTGAGCCTGAATTTGAGATATAACCGGGTACAGAGGATGCATACACATATTGACTTTGGACACATAAAATATCGATTTTCAGCATGTTTTGGGTCTGTATTTTAAAAACACTCTAACACGGAGTATGCACGTACAGATCGCTTCTGGGACCCAAAAACATTGAATTTTCGGGTGTTTTGAGCCTGAATTTGAGATATAAACGGGTACAGAAGATGCATGCACATATCGACTTTGGGCACCTATAATATCGATTTTGAGCATCTTTTGGGCGTATAATTTGAAAATATTCTAGCACTGAGTAGGCATGTACAGATCGCTTCTGGAACCCAAAAATATTGAATTTTCGGGTGTTTTGAGCCTGAATTTGAGATATAACCGGGTACAGAGAATGCATACAGATATTGACTTTGTGCACCTAAAATATCAATTTTCAGCATGTTTTGGGCCTGCATTTTAAAAACACTCTAACACGGAGTATACATGTACAGATCGCTTCTGGGACACAATAATATCGAATTTTCGGAGTTTTGAGCCTGAATTTGAGATATAACCGGGTACAGAGGATGCATACACATATTGACTTTGGGCACATAAAATATCGATTTTCAGCATGTTTTGGGCCTGCATTTTAAAAACACTCTAACACGGAGTATGCATGTACAGATCGCTTCTGGGACACAAAAATATCGAATTTTCGGAGTTTTGAGCCTGAATTTGAGATATAACCGGGTACAGAGGATGCATACACATATTGACTTTGGGCACATAAAATATCGATTTTCAGCATGTTTTGGGTCTGTATTTTAAAAACACTCTAACACGGAGTATGCACGTACAGATCGCTTCTGGGACCCAAAAACATTGAATTTTCGGGTGTTTTGAGCCTGAATTTGAGATATAAACGGGTACAGAAGATGCATGCACATATCGACTTTGGGCACCTATAATATCGATTTTGAGCATCTTTTTTTTGCGTATAATTTGAAAATATTCTAGCACTGAGTAGGCATGTACAGATCGCTTCTGGAACCCAAAAATATTGAATTTTCGGGTGTTTTGAGCCTGAATTTGAGATATAACCGGGTACAGAGAATGCATACAGATATTGACTTTGTGCACCTAAAATATCAATTTTCAGCATGTTTTGGGCCTGCATTTTAAAAACACTCTAACACGGAGTATACATGTACAGATCGCTTCTGGGACACAATAATATCGAATTTTCGGAGTTTTGAGCCTGAATTTGAGATATAACCGGGTACAGAGGATGCATACACATATTGACTTTGGGCACATAAAATATCGATTTTCAGCATGTTTTGGGCCTGTATTTTAAAAACACTCTAACACGGAGTATGCACGTACAGATCGCTTCTGGGACCCAAAAAACATTGAATTTTCGGGTGTTTTGAGCCTGAATTTGAGATATAAACGGGTACCGAAGATGCATGCACATATCGACTTTGGGCACCTATAATATCGATTTTGAGCATCTTTTGGGCATATAATTTGAAAATATTCTAGCACTGAGTAGGCATGTACAGATCGCTTCTGGAACCAAAAAATATTGAATTTTCGGGTGTTTTGAGCCTGAATTTGAGATATAACCGGGTACAGAGAATGCATACAGATATTGACTTTGTGCACCTAAAATATCAATTTTCAGCATGTTTTGGGCCTGCATTTTAAAAACACTCTAACACGGAGTATACATGTACAGATCGCTTCTGGGACACAATAATATCGAATTTTCGGAGTTTTGAGCCTGAATTTGAGATATAACCGGGTACAGAGGATGCATACACATATTGACTTTGGGCACATAAAATATCGATTTTCAGCATGTTTTGGGCCTGTATTTTAAAAACACTCTAACACGGAGTATGCACGTACAGATCGCTTCTGGGACCCAAAAATATCGAATATTCGGGTGTTTTGAGTCTGAATTTGAGACATAAACGGGTACAGAAGATGCATTCACATATCGACTTTTTGCACCTAAAATATCGATTTTGAGCATGTTTTGGGTCTGTATCTTGAAAACGTTCTAGCAAGAAGTAGGCATGTACAGATTGCTTATGGGACCCAAAAATATCGAATTTTCTGGTGTTTTGAACCTGAATTTGGTATATAGACGGGTACAGAAGATGCATACACATATTGACTTTGGGCACCTAAAATATCGATTTTCAGCATGTTTTGGGCCTGTATTTTAAAAATACATTAACACGGAGTAGGCATGTACAGATCGCTTCTGGGACACAAAAATATCGATTTTTTGGGTGTTTTGAGCCTGAATTTGAGATATAAACGGGTACAGAAGATGCATGCACATATCGACTTTGGGCACCTAAAATATCGATTTTGAGCATTTTTTGGGTCTGTATCTTGAAAAAATTCTAGCAAGGAGTAGGCATGTACGGATCGCTTCTGGGACCCAAAAATATCGAATTTTTGGGTGTTTTCAACATGAATTTGGGATATAGACGGATACAGAAGATGCATGCACATATCGACTTTGTTCACTTAAAATATCGATTTTAAGCATGTTTTGGGCCTGTATTTTAAAAAATACTCTAACACGGAGTATGCATGTACAGATGGCTTTTGGGACCCAAAAATATCGAATATTCGGGAGTTTTGAGTCTGAATTTGAGATATAAACGGGTACAGAAGATGCATGCAAATATCGACTTTGGGCACCTAAAATATCGATTTATAGCATGTTTTGGGTCTGTATTTTTAAAACACTCTAACACGGAGTAGACACGTACAGATCACTTCTGGGACCCAAATAAATCGAATTTTCGGGTGTTCTGAGCCTGAATTTGAGATATAAACGGGTACAGAAGATGCATGCACATATCGACTTTGGGCACCTATAATATCGATTTTGAGCATCTTTTGGGCGTATAATTTGAAAATATTCTAGCACTGAGTAGGCATGTACAGATCGCTTCTGGAACCCAAAAATATTGAATTTTCGGGTGTTTTGAGCCTGAATTTGAGATATAACCGGGTACAGAGAATGCATACAGATATTGACTTTGTGCACCTAAAATATCAATTTTCAGCATGTTTTGGGGCTGCATTTTAAAAACACTCTAACACGGAGTATACATGTACAGATCGCTTCTGGGACACAATAATATCGAATTTTCGGAGTTTTGAGCCTGAATTTGAGATATAACCGGGTACAGAGGATGCATACACATATTGACTTTGGGCACATAAAATATCGATTTTCAGCATGTTTTGGGCCTGCATTTTAAAAACACTCTAACACGGAGTATGCATGTACAGATCGCTTCTGGGACACAAAAATATCGAATTTTCGGAGTTTTGAGCCTGAATTTGAGATATAACCGGGTACAGAGGATGCATACACATATTGACTTTGGGCACATAAAATATCGATTTTCAACATGTTTTGGGTCTGTATTTTAAAAACACTCTAACACGGAGTATGCACGTACAGATCGCTTCTGGGACCCAAAAACATTGAATTTTCGGGTGTTTTGAGCCTGAATTTGAGATATAAACGGGTACAGAAGATGCATGCACATATCGACTTTGGGCACCTATAATATCGATTTTGAGCATCTTTTTTTTGCGTATAATTTGAAAATATTCTAGCACTGAGTAGGCATGTACAGATCGCTTCTGGAACCCAAAAATATTGAATTTTCGGGTGTTTTGAGCCTGAATTTGAGATATAACCGGGTACAGAGAATGCATACAGATATTGACTTTGTGCACCTAAAATATCAATTTTCAGCATGTTTTGGGCCTGCATTTTAAAAACACTCTAACACGGAGTATACATGTACAGATCGCTTCTGGGACACAATAATATCGAATTTTCGGAGTTTTGAGCCTGAATTTGAGATATAACCGGGTACAGAGGATGCATACACATATTGACTTTGGGCACATAAAATATCGATTTTCAGCATGTTTTGGGCCTGTATTTTAAAAACACTCTAACACGGAGTATGCACGTACAGATCGCTTCTGGGACCCAAAAAACATTGAATTTTCGGGTGTTTTGAGCCTGAATTTGAGATATAAACGGGTACCGAAGATGCATGCACATATCGACTTTGGGCACCTATAATATCGATTTTGAGCATCTTTTGGGCGTATAATTTGAAAATATTCTAGCACTGAGTAGGCATGTACAGATCGCTTCTGGAACCCAAAAATATTGAATTTTCGGGTGTTTTGAGCCTGAATTTGAGATATAACCGGGTACAGAGAATGCATACAGATATTGACTTTGTGCACCTAAAATATCGATTTTCAGCATGTTTTGGGCCTGTATTTTAAAAACACTCTAACACGGAGTATGCACGTACAGATCGCTTCTGGGACCCAAAAATATCGAATATTCGGGTGTTTTGAGTCTGAATTTGAGACATAAACGGGTACAGAAGATGCATGCACATATCGACTTTTTGCACCTAAAATATCGATTTTGAGCATGTTTTGGGTCTGTATCTTGAAAACGTTCTAGCAAGAAGTAGGCATGTACAGATTGCTTATGGGACCCAAAAATATCGAATTTTCTGGTGTTTTGAACCTGAATTTGGGATATAGACGGGTACAGAAGATGCATACACATATTGACTTTGGGCACCTAAAATATCGATTTTCAGCATGTTTTGGGCCTGTATTTTAAAAATACATTAACACGGAGTAGGCATGTACAGATCGCTTCTGGGACACAAAAATATCGATTTTTTGGGTGTTTTGAGCCTGAATTTGAGATATAAACGGGTACAGAAGATGCATGCACATATCGACTTTGGGCACCTAAAATATCGATTTTGAGCATTTTTTGGGTCTGTATCTTGAAAAAATTCTAGCAAGTAGTAGGCATGTACGGATCGCTTCTGGGACCCAAAAATATCGAATTTTTGGGTGTTTTCAAAATGAATTTGGGATATAGACGGATACAGAAGATGCATGCACATATCGACTTTGTTCACTTAAAATATCGATTTTAAGCATGTTTTGGGCCTGTATTTTAAAAAATACTCTAACACGGAGTATGCATGTACAGATGGCTTTTGGGACCCAAAAATATCGAATATTCGGGAGTTTTGAGTCTGAATTTGAGATATAAACGGGTACAGAAGATGCATGCAAATATCGACTTTGGGCATCCAAAATATCGATTTATAGCATGTTTTGGGTCTGTATTTTTAAAACACTCTAACACGGAGTAGACACGTACAGATCACTTCTGGGACCCAAATAAATCGAATTTTCGGGTGTTCTGAGCCTGAATTTGAGATATGAACGGGTACAGAAGATGCATGCACATATCGACTTTGGGCACCAAAAATATCGATTTTGAGCATGTTTTGGCCTGTATTTTGAAAATACTATAGCACGGTGTAGACATGTACAGATCGCTTCTGGGACACAAAAATATCGATTTTTTGGGTGTTTTGAGCCTGAATTTGAGATATAAACGGGTACAGAAGATGCATGCACATATCGACTTTGGCACCCAAAATATCGATTTTTAGTATGTTTTAAGCGTATAATTTGAAAATATTCTAGCACTGAGTAGGCATGTACAGATCGCTTCTGGGACCCAAAAATATTGAATTTTCGGGTGTTTTGAGCCAGAATTTGGGATATAACCGGGTACAGAGGATGCATGCACATATCGACTTTTTGCATCTAAAATATCGATTTTAAGCATGTTTTGGGTCTGTATCTTGAAAACATTCTAGCAAGGAGTAGGTATGTACAGGTCGCTTCTGGGACCCAAAAATATCGAATTTTCTGGTGTTTTGAACCTGAATTTGGGATATAGACGGGTACAGAAGATGCATACACATATTGACTTTGGGCACCTAAAATATCGATTTTTAGTATGTTTTGGGCCTGTATTTTGAAAATACATTAACACGGAGTATGCACGTACAGATCGCTTCTGGGACCCAAAAATATCGAATTTTCGGGTGTTTTGAGCCTGAATTTGAGATATAAACGGGTACAGAAGATGCATGCACATATCGATTTTGACACCTAAAATATCGATTTATAGCATGTTTTGGGCCTCTATTTTAAAAACATTCTAGTACTGAGTAGGCATGTGCAGATTGCTTAAGGGACCAAAAAATATCGAATTTTCGGAGTTTTGAGCCTGAATTTGAGATATAAACAGGTACAGAAGATGCATGCACATATCGACTTTTTGCACTTAAAATATCGATTTTGAGCATGTTTTGGGTTCTGTATCTTGAAAACATTCTAGCAAGGAGTAGGCATGTACAGATCGCTTCTGGGACCCCAAAATATCGAATTTTCTGGTGTTTTGAACCTGAATTAGGGATATACACGGGTACAGAAGATGCATACACATATTGACTTTGGGCACATAAAATATCGATTTTTAGCATGTTTTGGGCCTGTATTTTAAAAACACTCTAACACGGAGTATGCACGTACAGATGGATTCTGGGACCCAAAAATATTGAATTTTCGGGTGTTTTGAGCCTTAATTTGAGATATAAACGGGTACAGAAGATGCATGCACATATCGACTTTGGGCACCTAAAATATCGATTTTTAGTATGTTTTGGGCCTGTATTTTAAAAATACTCTAACACGGAGTAGACATGTACAGATCGCTTCTGGGACACAAAAATATCGAATTTTCGGGTGTTTTGAGCCTGAATTTGAGATATAAACGATTACAGAAGATGCATGGACATATCGACTTTTTGCACCTAAAATATCGATTTTCTGCATGTTTTGGGTCTGTATCTTGAAAACTTTCTAGCAAGAAGTAGGCATGTACAGATTGCTTCTGGTACCCAAAAATATTGAATTTTCGGGTGTTTTGAGCCTTAATTTGAGATATAAACGGGTACAGAAGATTCATGCACATATCGACTTTGGGCACCAAAAATATCGATTTTGAGCATGTTTTGGGTCTGTATCTTGAAAAAATTCTAGCAAGGAGTAGGCATGTAGAGATCGCTTCTGGGACCCAAAAATATCGATTTTTTTTGTGTTTTGAACCTGATTTTGGGATATAGACGTATACAGAAGATGCATGCACATATCGACTTTGGGCACCTAAAATATCGATTTTGAGCATGTTTTGGGTCTGTATCTTGAAAAAATTCTAGCAAGGAGTAGGCATGTACAGATCGCTTCTGGGACCCAAAAATATCGATTTTTCGTGGGTTTTGAGCCAGAATTTGGGATAGAACCGGGTACACAGGATGCATGCACATATCGACTTTTTGCACCTAAAATATCGATTTAAAGCATGGTTTGGGTCTGTATCTTGAAAACATTCTAGCAAGAAGTAGGCATGTACAGGTCGCTTCTGGGACCCCAAAATATCGAATTTTCTGGTGTTTTGAACCTGAATTTGGGATATAGACGGGTACAGAAGATGCATACACATATTGACTTTGGGCACCTAAAATATCGATTTTCAGCATGTTTTGGGCCTGTATTTTGAAAATACATTAACACGGAGTATGCATGTACAGATCGCTTAAGGGACTCAAAAATATCGAATTTTCGGAGTTTTGAGCCTGAATTTGAGATATAAACGGATACAGTAGATGCATGCACATATCGACTTTTTGCACTTAAAATATCGATTTTGAGCATGTTTTGGGTCTGTATCTTGAAAACATTCTAGTAAGGAGTAAGCATGTACAGATCGCTTCTGGGACCCAAAAATATCGAATTTTCTGGTGTTTTGAACCAGAATTAGGGATATACACGGGTACAGAAGATGCATACACATATTGACTTTGGGCACATAAAATATCGATTTTCAGCATGATTTGGGCCTGTATTTTAAAAACATTCCAGCAAGGAGTAGGCATGTACAGATCGCTTCTGGGACACAAAAATATCGAATTTTCTGGTGTTTTAAACTAGAATTAGGGATATACACGGGTACAGAAGATGCATACACATATTGACTTTTGGCACATAAAATATCGATTTGCAGCATGATTTGGGCCTGTATTTTAAAAACACTCTAACACGGAGTATGCACGTACAGATCGTTCCTGGGACCCAAAAACATTGAATTTTCGGCTGTTTTGAGCCTGAATTTGAGATATAAACGGGTACAGAAGATGCATGCACATATCGACTTTGGGCACCAAAAATATCGATTTTGAGCATGTTTTGGGGCTGAATTTTTAAAATACTCTAACACTGAGTAGACACGTACAGATCGCTTCTGGAACCCAAATAAATCGAATTTTAGGGTGTTCTGAGCCTGAATTTGAGATATGAACGGATACTGAAGATGCATGCAGATATCGACTTTGTTAACCTAAAATATCGATTTCGAGCATGTTTTGGGCCTTTATTTTGAAAAAAACTATAGCACAGTGTAGACATGCACAGATCGCTTCTGGGACACAAAAATATCGATTTTTTTGGTGTTTTGAGCCTGAATTTGAGATATAAACGGGTACAGAAGATGCATGCACATATCGACTTTGGCACCCAAAATTTCGATTTTTAGTATGTTTTGGGCGTATAATTTGAAAATATTCTAGCACTGAGTAGGCATGTACAGATCGCTTCTGGGACAAAAAAATATCGAACTTTCGGGGGTTTTGAGCCAGAATTTGGGATATAACAGGGTACAGAGGATGCATACACATATCGACTTTTTGCACCTAAAATATCGATTTTAAGCATGTTTTGGGTCTGTATCTTGAAAACATTCTAGCAAGGAGTAGGCATGTACAGGTCGCTTCTGGGACCCAAAAATACCGAATTTTCTGGTGTTTTGAACCTGAATTTGGGATATAGACATGTACAGAAGATGCATACACATATTGACTTTGGGCACCTAAAATATAGATTTTCAGCATGTTTTGGGCCTGTATTTTGAAAATACATTAACACGGAGTAGGCATGTACAGATCACTTCTGGGACCCAAAAATATCGACTCTTCGGGTGTTTTGAGCCTGAATTTGAGATATAAACGGGTACAGAAGATGCATACACATATCGACTTTGGGCACCTAAAATATCGATTTTGAGCATTTTTGGGCCTGTATTTTAAAAATACTCTAACACGGAGTATGCATGTACAGATCGCTTGAGGGACACAAAAATATCGATTTTTTGGGTGTTTTGAGCCTGAATTTGAGATATAAACGGTACGGAAGATGCATGCACATATCGACTTTTCACACCTAAAATATCGATTTTGAGCATGTTTTAAGCCTGTAATTTAAAAACATTCTAGCACTGAGTAGGCATGTGCAGATCGCTTAAGGGACCCAAAAATATCGAATTTTCTGGTGTTTTGAACCAGAATTAGGGATATACACAGGTACAGAAGATGCATACACATATTGACTTTGGGCACATAAAATATCGATTTTCAGCATGTTTTGGGCCTGTATTTTAAAAACACTCTAACACGGAGTACGCACGTACAGATCACTTCTGGGACCCAAAAACATTGAATTTTCGGGTGTTTTGAGCCTGAATTTGTGATATAAACGGGCACAGAAGATGCATGCACATATCGACTTTGGGCACCCAAAATATCGGTTTTGAGCATGTTTTGGGCCTGAATTTTTAAAATACTCTAACACTGAGTAGACATGTACAGATCGCTTCTGGGACCCAAATAAATCGAATTTTCGGGTGTTCTGAGCCAGAATTTGAGATATGAACGGGTACAGAAGATGCATGCACATATCGACTTTGGGCACCTAAAATATCGATTTTGAGCATATTTTGGGCCTGTATTTTGAAAATAGTATAACACGGTATAGACATGTACAGATCGCTTCTGTGACACAAAAATATCGATTTTTTGGGAATTTTGAGCCTGAATTTGAGATATAAACGGGTACAGAAGATGCATGCACATATCGACTTTTTGAACCTAAAATATCGATTTTGAGCATGTTTTGGGTCTGTATCATGAAAACTTTCTAGCAAGAAGTAGGCATGTACAGATTGCTTCTGGGACTCAAAAATATCGAATTTTCGAGTGTTTTGAACCTGAATTTGGGATATAAACGGATACAGAAGATGCATGCACATTTAGCCTTTGGGCACCTAAAATCTCGATTTTGAGCATGTTTTGGGCCTGTATTTTGAAAATACTCTAACACGGAGTAGGCATGTACAGATCGCTTCTGGGACACAAAAATATCGATTTTTTGGGTGTTTTGAGCCTGAATATGAGATATAAACGGGTTCAGAAGATGCATGCACATATCGACTTTGGACACCTAAAATATCGATTTATAGCATGTTTTGAGCCTGCATTTTAAAAACATTCTAGTACTGAGTAGGCATGTCCAGATTGCTTAAGGGACCCAAATATATCGAATTTCCAAAGTTTTGAGCCTGAATTTGAGATATAAACGGGTATAGAAGATACATGCACATATCGACTTTTTGCACTTAAAATATCGATTTTGATCATGTTTTGGGTTTGTATCTTGAAAATATTCTAGCAAGGAGTAGGCATGTACAGATCGCTTCTGGGACCCAAATAAATCGAATTTTCGGGTGTTCTGAGCCTGAATTAGAGATATGAACGTGTACAGAAGATGCATGCACATATCGACTTTGGGCACATAAAATATCGATTTTGAGCATGTTTTGGGTCTGTATCTTGAACAAATTCTAGCAAGGAGTAGACATGTACACATTGCTTTTGGGACCCAAAAATATCGAATATTCGGGTGTTTTGAGTCTGAATTTGAGATATAAACGGGTACAGAAGATCCATGCACATATCGACTTCGGGCACCCAAAATATCGATTTTGAGCATATTTTGTGCCTGTATTTTTAAAATACTCTAACACTGAGTAGACACGTACAGATCGCTTCTGGAACCCAAATAAATCGAATTTTAGGGTGTTCTGAGCCTGAGTTTGAGATATGAACGGATACAGAAGATGCATGCACATATCGACTTTGGGCACCTAAAATATCGATTTTGAGCATGTTTTGGGCCTGTATTTTGAAAAAAACTATAGCACGGTGTAGACATGTACAGATCGTTTCTGGGACCCAAAAATATCGATTTTTTGGGTGTTTTGAGCCTAAATTTGAGATATAAACGGGTACAGAAGATGCATGCTCATATAGACTTTGGCACCCAAAATATCGATTTTTAGTATGTTTTGGGCGTATAATTTGAAAATATTCTAGCACTGAGTAGGCATGTACAGATCGCTTCTGGGACCCAAAAATATCGAATTTTGGGGTGTTTTTAGCCAGAAATTGGGATATAACCGGGTACAGAGGATGCATGCACATATCGACTTTTTGCACCTAAAATATCGATTTTGAGCATGTTTTGGGTCTGTATCTTGAACAAATTCTAGCAAGGAGTAGACATGTACACATTGCTTTTGGGACCCAAAAATATCGAATATTCGGGTGTTTTGAGTCTGAATTTGAGATATAAACGGGTACAGAAGATCCATGCACATATCGACTTCGGGCACCCAAAATATCGATTTTGAGCATATTTTGTGCCTGTATTTTTAAAATATTCTAACACTGAGTAGACACGTACAGATCGCTTCTGGAACCCAAATAAATCGAATTTTAGGGTGTTCTGAGCCTGAGTTTGAGATATGAACGGATACAGAAGATGCATGCACATATCGACTTTGGGCACCTAAAATATCGATTTTGAGCATGTTTTGGGCCTGTATTTTGAAAAAAACTATAGCACGGTGTAGACATGTACAGATCGCTTCTGGGACACAAAAATATCGATTTTTTGGGTGTTTTGAGCCTAAATTTGAGATATAAACGGGTACAGAAGATGCATGCTCATATAGACTTTGGCACCCAAAATATCGATTTTTAGTATGTTTTGGGCGTATAATTTGAAAATATTCTAGCACTGAGTAGGCATGTACAGATCGCTTCTGGGACCCAAAAATATCGAATTTTCTGGGGTTTTGAGCCAGAATTTGGGATATAACCGGGTACAGAGGATGCATGCACATATCGACTTTTTGCACCTAAAATATAGATTTTCAGCATGTTTTGGGCCTGTATTTTGAAAATACTCTAACACGGAGTATGCATGTACAAATCGCTTCTGGGACACAAAAATATCAATTTTTGGGTGTTTTGAGCCTGAATTTGAGACATAAACGGGTACAGAAGATGCATGCACATATCGACTTTTTGCACCTAAAATATCGATTTTGAGCATGTTTTGGGTCTGTATCATGAAAACTTTCTAGCAAGAAGTAGGCATGTACAGATTGCTTCTGGGATTCAATAAAATCGAATTTTCGAGTGTTTTGAACATGAATTTGGGATATAGACGGGTACAGAGGATGCATACACATATTGACTTTGGGCAGCTAAAATATCGATTTACAGCATGTTTTAGGCCTGTATTTTAAAAATAGTCTAACTAGGATTATGCATGTACAGATTGCTTTTGGGACCCAAAAATATCGAATATTCGGGTGTTTTGAGTCTGAATTTGAGATATAAACGGGTACAGAAGATGCATGCACATATCGACTTTGGGCACCCAAAATATCGATTTTGAGCATTTTTTGAACCTGTATTTTTAAAATACTCTAACACGGAGTAGACACGTACAGATCGCTTCTGGGACCCAAATAAATCGAATTTTCGGTTGTTCTGAGCCTGAATTTGAGATATGAACAGGTACAGAAGATGCATGCACATATCGACTTCGGGCACCTAAAATATCGATTTTGAGCATGTTTTGGGCCTGTATTTTGAAAATACTCAAACACGGTGTAGACATGTACAGATCGCTTCTGGGACACAAAAATATCGATTTTTTGGGTGTTTTGAGCCTGAATTTGAGATATAAACGGGTACAGAAGATGCATGCACATATCGACTTTGGGCACCCAAAATATCGATTTTTAGTATGTTTTCGGCGTATAATTTGAAAATATTCTAGCACTGACTAGGCATGTACAGATCGCTTCTGGGACACAAAAATATCGAATTTTCGGGCGTTCTGAGCCAGATATTGGGATATAACCGGGTACAGAGGATGCATGCACATATCGACTTTTTGCACCTAAAATATCGATTTTGAGCATGTTTTGGGTCTGTATCATGAAATTTTTTTTAGCAAGGAGTAGGCATGTACAGATCGCTTCTGGGACCCAAAAATACCGAATTTTCTGGTGTTTTGAACCTGAATTTGGGATATAAACGGGTACAGAAGATGCATGCACATATCAAATTTGGGCACCTAAAATATAGATTTTCAGCATGTTTTGGGCCTGTATTTTGAAAATACATTAACACGGAGTAGGCATGTACAGATCGCTTTTGGGACCCAAAAATATCGAATTTTCGGGTGTTTTGAGCCTGAATTTGAGATATAAACGGATACAGAAGATGCTTGCACATATCGACTTTGGGCACCTAAAATATCGATTTTGAGCATGTTTTGGGCCTGTATTTTGAAAATACTCTAACACGGAGTAGGCATGTACAGATCGTTTCTGGGACACAAAAAATATCGATTTTTTGGGTGTTTTGAGCCTGAATTTGAGATATAAACGGGTTCAGAAGATGCATGCACATATCGACTTTGGACACCTAAAATATCGATTTATAGCATGTTTTAAGCCTGTATTTTAAAAACATTCTAGCACTGAGTAGGCATGTGCAGATTGTTTAAGGGACCCAAAAAAATCGTATTTTCGGAGTTTTGAGCCTGAATTTGAGATTTAAACGGGTACAGAAGATGCATGCACATATCGACTTTTTGCACTTAAAATATCGATTTTTAACATGTTTTGGGTCTGTATGTGGAAAACATTCTAGCAAGGAGTAGGCATGTACAGATTGCTTCTGGGACCCAAAAAAATCGAATTTTCTGGTGTTTTGAACCTGAATTAGGGATATACACGTGTACAGAAGATGCATACACATATCGACTTTGGGCACCTAAAATATCGATTTTTAGCATGTTTTGGGCCTGTATTTTAAAAATACTCTAACACGGAGTAGAAATGTACAGATCGCTTTTGGGACCCAAAAATATCGAATTTTCGGGTGTTTTGAGCCTGAATTTGAGATAAAAACGGGTACAGAAGATGCATGCACATATCGACTTTGGGACACCTAAAATATCGATTTATAGCATGTTTTAAGCCTGTAGTTTAAAAACATTCTAGCACTGAGTAGGCATGTGCAGATTGCTTAAAGGACCCAAAAATATCGAATTTTCGGAGTTTTGAGCCTGAATTTGAGATATAAACGGGTACAGAAGATGCATGCACATATCGACTTTGGACACCAAAACATCGATTTTGAGCATGTATTGGGATTGTATCTTAAAAAAATCTAACAAGAAGTAGGCATGTACAGATCGCTTCTGGGACCCAAAAATATCGAATTTTCGGGTGTTTTGAACCTGAATTTGGGATATAGACGGTTACAGAAGATGCATGCACATATCGACTTTGGGCACCTCAATATCGATTTTTAGCATGTTTTGGGCCTGTATTTTAAAAATACTCTAACACAGAGTAGACATGTACAGATCGCTTTTGGGACCCAAAAATATCGAATTTTCGGGTGATTCGAGCCTGAATTTGAGATATAAACGGGTACAGAAGATGCATGCACATATCGACTTTGGACACCTAAAACATCGATTTTGAGCATGTTTTGGGTTTGTATCTTAAAAAAATCTAGCAAGGAGTAGGCATGTTTAGATCGCTTCTGGGACCAAAAAATATCGAATTTTCGGGTGTTTTGAACCTGAATTTGGGATATAGACGGATACAGAAGATGCATGCACATATCGACTTTGGGCACCTAATATATCGATTTTGAGCATGTTTTGGGCCTGTATTTTGAAAATACTCTAACACGGATTAGGCATGTACAGATCACTTCGGGGACACAAAATATCGAATTTTCGGGTGTTTTGAGCCTGAATTTGGGATATAAACGGGTACAGAAGATACATACACATATTGACTTTGGGCACCTAAAATATAGATTTTCAGTATGTTTTGGGCCTGTATTTTGAAAATACATTAACACGGAGTAGGCATGTACAGATCGCTTCTGGGACCCAAAAATATCGAATTTTCGGGAGTTTTGAGCCAGAATTTGGGATATAACCGGGTACAGAGGATGCATGCACATATCGACTTTGGGCACCCAAAATATCGATTTTGAGCATGTTTTGGGCCTGTATTTTTAAAATACTCTAACACTGAATAGGCATGTGCAGATCGCTTCTGGAACCCAAATAAATCGAATTTTAGGGTTTTCTGAGCCTGAATTTGAGATATGAACGGGTACAGAAGATGCATGCACATATCGACTTTGGGCACCTAAAATATCGATTTTGAGCATGTTTTGGGCCTGTATTTTGAAAATACTATAGCACGGTGTAGACATGTACAGATCGCTTCTGGGACACAAAAATATCGATTTTTTGGGTGTTTTGAGCCTGAATTTGAGATATAAACGGGTACAGAAGATGCATGCACATATCGACTTTGGCACCCAAAATATCGATTTTTAGTATGTTTTGGGTGTATAATTTGAAAATATTCTAGCACTGAGTAGTCATGTACAGATCGCTTCTGGGACCCAAAAATATCGAATTTTCGGGTGTTTTGAGCCAGAATTTGGGATATAACCGGGTACATTGGATGCATGCACATATCGACTTTTTGCAATTAAAATTCTCGATTTTGAGCATGTTTTGGGTCTGTATCTTGAAAACATTCTAGCAAGGAGTAGGCATGTACAGATCGCTTCTGGGACCCACAAATACCGAATTTTCTGGTGTTTTGAACCTGAATTTGGGATATAGACGGGTACAGAAGATGCATACACATATTGACTTTGGGCACCTAAAATATAGATTTTCAGCATGTTTTGGGCCTGTATTTTGAAAATACTCTAACACGGAGTAGGCATGTACAGATCGCTTCTGGGACCCAAAAATATTGAATTTTCGGGTGTTTTGAGCCTGAATTTGAGATATAAACGGATACAGAAGATGCATGCACATATCGTCTTTGGGCACCTAAAATATCGATTTTGAGCATGTTTTGGGCCTGTATTTTGAAAATACACTAACACGGAGTAGACATGTACAGATCGCTTCTGGGACACAAAAATATCGAATTTTCGGGTGTTTTGAGCCAGAATTTGGGATATAATCGGGTACAGAGGATGCATGCACATATCGACTTTTTGCACCTAAAATATCGATTTTGAGCATGTTTTGGGTCTGTATCTTGAAAAAATTCTAGCAAGGAGTAGGCATGTACAGATCGCTTATGGGACCCAAAAATATCGAATATTCGGGTGTTTTAAACCTGAATTTGGGATATAGACGGATACAGACGATGCATGCACATATCGACTTTAGGCACCTAAAATATCGATTTTGAGCATGTTTTGGGCCTGTATTTTGAAAATACTCTAACACGGAGTAGATATGTACAGATCACTTCTGGGACCCAAAAATATCGAATATTCGGGTGTTTTGAGTCTGAATTTGAGATATAAACGGGTACAGAAGATGCATGCACATATCGACTTTGGGCACCCAAAATATCGATTTTGAGCATGTTTTGGGCCTGTATTTTTAAAATACTCTAACACGTAGCAGGCATGTGCAGATTGCTTAAGGGACCCAAAAATATCGAATTTTCGGAGTTTTGAGCCTGAATTTGAGATATAACCGGGTACAGAAGATGCATGCACATATCGACTTTTTGCACTTAAAATATCGATTTTTAACATGTTTTGGGTCTGTATCTTGAAAACATTCTAGCAAGGATTAGGCATGTACAGATCGCTTCTGCGACCCAAAAATATCGAATTGTCTGGTTTTTTGAACCAGAATTAGGGATACACACGTGTACAGAAGATGCATACACATTTTGACTTTGGACACCTAAAATATCGATTTTCAGCATGTTTTGGGCCTGTATTTTAAAAACACTCTAACACGGAGTGTGCACGTACAGATCGCTTCTGGGACCCAAAAATATTGAATTTTCGGGTGTTTTGACCCTGAATTTGAGATATAAATGGGTACAGATGATGCATGCACATATCGACTTTGGGCACCTAAAATATCGATTTATAGCATGTTTTAAGCCTGTATTTTAAAAACATTCTAGCACTGAGTAGGCATGTGCAGATTGCTTAAGGGACCCCAAAATATCGAATTTTCGGAGTTTTGAGCCTGAATTTGAGATATAAACGGATACAGAAGATGCATGCACATATCGACTTTGGGCACCTAAAATATCGATTTTGAGCATGTTTTGGGCCTGTATTTTGAAAATACTCTAACACAGAGTAGGCATGTATAGATCGCTTCTAGGAAACAAAAATATCGATTTTTTGGGTGTTTTGAGCCTGAATTTGAGATATAAACGGGTACAGAAGATCCATGCACATATCGACTTTGGACACCTAAAATATCGATTTATAGCATATTTTAACCCTGTATTTTAAAAACATTCTAGCACTGAGTAGGCATGTGCAGATTGCTTAAGGGACCCAAAAATATCGAATTTTCGGAGTTTTGAGCCTGAATTTGAGATATAAACGGGTACAGAAGATGCATGCACATATCGACTTTGGGCACCTAAAATATCGATTTTGAACATGTTTTTGGTCTGTATCTTGAAAACATTCTAGCAAGGAGTAGGCATGTACAGATCGCTTCTGTGACACAAAAATATCGATTTTTTGGGTGTTTTGAGCCTGAATTTGAGATATAAACGGGTACAGAAGATGCATGCACATATCGACTTTTTGCACCTAAAATATCGATTTTGAGCATGTTTTGGGCCTGTATTTTGAAAATACTCTAACTCGGAGTAGGCATATACAGATCGCTTCTGGGACACAAAAATATCGAATTTTCGGAGATTTGAGCCTGAATTTGAGATATAAACGGGTACAGAAGATGCATGCACATATCGACTTTTTACAATTAAAATATCAATTTTGACAGGTTTTGGGTCTGTATCTTGAAAACATTCAAGCAAGGAGTAGGCATGTACAGATCGCTTCTGGGAACCAAAAATATCGAATTTTCTGGTGTTTTGAACCTGAATTAGTGATATACACGGGTACAGAATATGCATACACATATTGACTTTGGGCACATAAAATATCGATTTTTAGCATGTTTTGGACCTGTATTTTAAAAACACTCTAACACGGAGTATGCACGTACAGATCGCTTCTGGGACCCAAAAATATTGAATTTTCGGGTGTTTTGAGCCCGAATTTGAGATATAAACGGGTACAGAAGATGCATGCACATATCGACTTTTTGCACTTAAAATATCGATTTTGAACATACTTTGGGTTTTGTATCTTGAAAATACTCAAACACGGTGTAGACATGTACAGATAGCGTTCTGGGACACAAAATCATCGATTTTTGGTGTGTTTTGAGCCTGAATTTGAGATATAAACGGGTACAGAAGATGCATGCACATATTGACTTTGGCATCCAAAATATCGATTTTTAGTATGTTTTGGGCGTATAATTTGAAAATATTCTAGCACTGAGTAGGCATGTACAGATCGCTTCTGGGACCCAAATAAATCGAATTTTCGGGTGTTCTGAGCTTCAATTTGAGATATGAACGGGTACAGAAGTTGTATGCACATATCGTCTTTGGGGACCTAAAATATCGATTTTGAGCATGTTTTGGGCCTGTATTTTGAAAATACTCTAACACGGTGTAGACATGTACAGATCGCTTCTGGGACACAAAAATATCGATTTTTTGGGTGTTTTGAGCCTGAATTTGAGATATAAACGGGTACAGAAGATGCATGCACATATCGACTTTGTCCCCCAAAATATCAATTTTTAGCATGTTATGGGCCTGTATTTTAAAAATACTCTAACACGGAGTAGACATGTACAGATCGCTTTTGGAACCCAAAAATATCGAATTTTCGGGTGTTTTGAGCCTGAATTTGAGATATAAACGGGTACAGAAGATGCATGCACATATCGACTTTGGACACCTAAAATATCGATTTTTAGCATGTTTTGAGCTTATATTTTGAAAACATTCTAGCACTGAGTATGCATGTACAGATCACTTAAGGGACCCAAAAATATGGAATTTTTGAGTGTTTTGAACCTGAATTTGAGATATAAACGGGTACAGAAGATGCATGCACATTTCGACTTTTTGCAGCTAAAATATCGATTTTGAGCATGTTTTGGGTCTGTAACTTGAAAATACTCTAACACGGAGTATGCATGTACACATTGCTTTTGGGAACCAAAAATATCGAATATTCGGGTGTTTTGAGTTTGAATTTGAGATATAAACGGGTACAGAAGATGCATGCACATATCGACTTTGGGCACCTAAAATATCGATTTTGAGCATGTTTTGGGCCTGTATTTTGAAAATACTATAGCACGGTGTAGACATGTACAGATCGCTTCTGGGACACAAAAATATCGATTTTTTGGGTGTTTTGAGCCTGAATTTGAGATATAAACGGGTTCAGAAGATGCATGCACATATCGACTTTGGGACCCAAAATATCGATTTTTAGTATGTTTTGGGCGTATAATTTGAAAATATTGTAGCACTGAGTAGGCATGTACAGATCGCTTCAGGGACCCAAAAATATCGAATTTTCGGGGGTTTTGAGCCAGAATTTGGGATATAACCGGGTACAGAGGATGCATGCACATATCGACTTTTTGCACCTAAAATATCGATTTTGAGCATGTTTTGGGTCTGTATATTGAAAACATTCTAGCAAGGAGTAGGCATGTACAGATCGCTTCTGGGACCCAAAAATACCGAATTTTCTGGTGTTTTGAACCTGAATTTGGGATATAGACGGGTACAGAAGATGCATACACATATCGACTTTGGGCACCTAAAATATTGATTTTGAGCATGTTTTGGGCCTTTATTTTGAAAATACTCTACCTCGGAATAGGCATGTACAGATCGCTTCTGGGACACAAAAATATTGATTTTTTGGGTGTTTTGAGCCTGAATTTGAGATATAAACGGGTACAGAAGATGCATGCACATATCGACTTTGGGCACCTAAAATATCGATTTTTAGTATGTTTTGGGCCTGTATTTTAAAAATACTCTAACACGGAGTAGACTTGTACAGATCGCTTCTGGGACCCAAAAATATCGAATTTTCGGGTGTTTTGAGCTTGAATTTGAGAAATAAACGGGTACAGAAGATGCATGCACATATCGACTTTTTGCACTTAAAATATCGATTTTTAACATGTTTTGGGTCTGTCTGTGGAAAACATTCTAGCAAGGAGTAGGCATGTACAGATCGCTTATGGGACCCAAAAATATCGAATATTCGGGTGTTTTAAACCTGAATTTGGGATATAGGCGGATACAGACGATGCATGCACATATCGACTTTAGGCACCTAAAATATCGATTTTGAGCATGTTTTGGGCCTGTATTTTGAAAATACTCTAACACGGAGTAGGCATGTACAGATCACTTCTGGGACACAAAAATATCGAATATTCGGGTGTTTTGAGTCTGAATTTGAGATATAAACGGGTACAGAAGATGCATGCACATATCGACTTTGGGCACCCAAAATATCGATTATGAGCATGTTTTGGGCCTGTATTTTTAAAATACTCTAACACGTCGTAGGCATGTGCAGATTGCTTAAGGGACCCAAAAATATCGAATTTTCGGAGTTTTGAGCCTGAATTTGAGATATAACCGGGTACAGAAGATGCATGCACATATCGACTTTTTGCACTTAAAATATCGATTTTTAACATGTTTTGGGTCTGTATCTTGAAAACATTCTAGCAAGGAGTAGGCATGTACAGATCGCTTCTGGGACCCAAAAATATCGAATTGTCTGGTTTTTTGAACCAGAATTAGGGATACACACGTATACAGAAGATGCATACACATTTTGACTTTGGGCACATCAAATATCGATTTTCAGCATGTTTTGGGCCTGTATTTTAAAAACACTCTAACACGGAGTGTGCACGTACAGATCGCTTCTGGGACCCAAAAATATTGAAATTTCGGGTGTTTCGACCCTGAATTTGAGATATAAATGGGTACAGATGATGCATGCACATATCGACTTTGGGCACCTAAAATATCGATTTATAGCATGTTTTAAGCCTGTATTTTAAAAACATTCTAGCACTGAGTAGGCATGTGCAGATTGCTTAAGGGACCCAAAAATATCGAATTTTCGGAGTTTTGAGCCTGAATTTGAGATATAAACGGGTACAGAAGATGCATGTACATATCGACTTTTTGCACTTAAAATATCGATTTTGAGCATGTTTTTGGTCTGTATCTTGAAAACATTCTAGCAAGGAGTAGGCATGTACAGATAGCTTCTGGGACCCAAAAATATCGAATGTTCTGGTGTTTTGAACCTGACTTAGGGATATACACGTGTACAGAAGATGCATACACATATTGACTTTGGGCACATAAAATATCGATTTTCAGCATGTTTTAGGCCCGTATTTTGACAATACTCTAACACGAAGTAGGCATGTACAAATCGCTTCTAGAACCCAAAAATATCGAATTTTCGAGTGTTTTGAGCCTGAATTTGGGATATAAACGGGTACAGAAGATCCATGCACATTTCGACTTTTTGCACCTAAAATATCGATTTTGGGCATGTTTTGGGTCTGTATCTTGAAAACATTCTAGCAAGAAGTAGGCATGTACAGATTGCTTCTGGGACCCAAAAATATCGAATTTTCGAGGGTTTTGAACCTGAATTTGGGATATAGACGGGTACAGAAGATGCATACCCATATTGACTTTGGGCAGCTAAAATATCGATTTTCAGCATGTTTTAGGCCTGTATTTTGTAAATACTCTAACACTGAGTAGACACGTACAGATCGCTTCTGGGACCCAAATAAATCGAATTTTCGGGTGTTTTGAGCCTGAATTTGAGATATGAACGGGTACAGAAGATGCATGCACGTATCGACTTTGGGCACCTAAAATATCGATTTTGAGCATGTTTTGGGCCTGTATTTTGAAAATATTCTAGCACTGAGTAGGCATGTACAGATCGTTTCCGGGACCCAAAAATATCGAATTTTCGGGGGTTTTGAGCCAGAATTTGGGATATAACCGGGTACAGAGGATGCATGCACATATCGACTTTTTGCACCTAAAATATCGATTTTGAGCATGTTTTGGGTCTGTATATTGAAAACTTTCTAGCAAGGAGTAGGCATGTACAGATCGCTTCTGGTACCCAAAAATACCGAATTTTCTGGTGTTTTGAACCTGAATTTGGGATATTGACGGTTACAGAAGATGCATACACATATTGACTTTGGGCACCTAAAATATCGATTTTTAGCATGTTTTGACCCTATATTTTGAAAACTTTCTAGCACTGAGTATGCATGTACAGATCGCTTCTGGGACCCAAAAATATTGAATTATCGGGTGTTTTGAGCCTGAATTTGAGATATAAACGGGTACAGAAGATGCATGCACATATCGACTTTGGGCACCTAAAATATCGATTTTGAGCATGTTTTAGGCCCGTATTTTGACAATACTCTAACACGGAGTAGGCATGTACAAATCGCTTCTAGAACCCAAAAATATCTAATTTTCGGGTGTTTTGAGCCTGAATTTGAGATATAAACGGGTACAGAAGATCCATGCACATTTCGACTTTTTGCACCTAAAATATCGATTTTGAGCATGTTTTGGGCCTGTATTTTGAAAATACTCTTACACGGAGTAGGCATGTACAGATCGCTTCTGGGACCCAAAAATATCGATTTTTTGGGTGTTTTGAGCCTGAATTTGAGATATAAACGGGTACAGAAGATGCATGCACATATCGACTTTGGACACCTAAAATATCGATTTATAGCATATTTTAACCCTGTATTTTAAAAACATTCTAGCACTGAGTAGGCATGTGCAGATTGCTTAAGGGACCCAAAAACATCGAATTTTCGGAGTTTTGAGCCTGAATTTGAGATATAAACGGGTACAGAAGATGCATGCACATATCGACTTTTTGCACTTAAAATATCGATTTTGAGCATGTTTTTGGTCTGTATTTTGAAAACATTCTAGCAAGGAGTAGGCATGTATAGATCGCTTCTGGGACCCAAAAATATCGAATTTTCTGGTGTTATGAACCAGAATTAGGGATATACACGGGTACAGAAGATGCATACACATATTGACTTAGGGCACATAAAATATCGATTTTCAGCATGTTTTAGGCCTGTATTTTAAAAACACTCTAACACGGAGTATGCACGTTGATCGCTTCTGGGACCCAAAAACATTGAATTTTCGGGTGTTTCGAGCCTGAATTTGAGATATAAACGGGTACAGAAGATGCATGCACATATCGACTTTGGGCACCTAAAATATCGATTTTGAGCATCTTTTGGGCCTGTATTTTGAAAATACTCAAACACGGTGTAGACATGTACAGATCGCTTCTGGGACACAAAAATATCGATTTTTTGGGTGTTTTGAGCCTGAATTTGAGATATAAACGGGTACAGAAGATGCATGCACATATCGACTTTTTGCACCTAAAATATCGATTTTGAGCATGTTTTGGGCCTGTATTTTGAAAATACTCTAACTCGGAGTAGGCATATACAGATCGCTTCTGGGACACAAAAATATCGATTTTTTGGGTGTTTTTGAGCATGAATTTGAGATATAAACGGGTACAGAAGATGCATGCACATATCGACTTTGGACACCTAAAATATCGATTTATAGCATGTTTTAAACCTGTATTTTAAAAACATCTAGCACTGAGTAGTCATGTGCAGATTGCTTAAGGGACCCAAAAATATCGAATTTCCGGAGATTTGAGCCTGAATTTGAGATATAAACGGGTACAGAAGATCCATGCACATATCGACTTTTTACAATTAAAATATCAATTTTGACAGGTTTTGGGTCTGTATCTTGAAAACATTCAAGCAAGGAGTAGGCATGTACAGATCGCTTCTGGGAACCAAAAATATCGAATTTTCTTGTGTTTTGAACCTGAATTAGTGATATACACGGGTACAGAATATGCATACACATATTGACTTTGGGCACATAAAATATCGATTTTTAGCATGTTTTGGAACTGTATTTTAAAAACACTCTAACACGGAGTATGCACGTACAGATCGCTTCTGGGACCCAAAAATATTGAATTTTCGGGTGTTTTGAGCCCGAATTTGAGATATAAACGGGTACAGAAGATGCATGCACATATCGACTTTTTGCACTTAAAATATCGATTTTAAACATACTTTGGGTTTCGTATCTTGAAAATACTCAAACACGGTGTAGACATGTACAGATCGCTTCTGGGACACAAAATCATCAATTTTTGGGGTGTTTTGAGCCTGAATTTGAGATATAAACGGGTACAGAAGATGCATGCACATATTGACTTTGGCATCCAAAATATCGATTTTTAGTATGTTTTGGGCGTATAATTTGAAAATATTCTAGCACTGAGTAGGCATGTACAGATCGCTTCTGGGACCCAAATAAATCGAATTTTCGGGTGTTCTGAGCTTGAATTTGAGATATGAACGGGTACAGAAGTTGTATGCACATATCGTCTTTGGGGATCTAAAATATCGATTTTGAGCATGTTTTGGGCCTGTTTTTTGAAAATACTCTAACACGGTGTAGACATGTACAGATCGCTTCTGGGACACAAAAATATCGATTTTTTGGGTGTTTTGAGCCTGAATTTGAGATATAAACGGGTACAGAAGATGCATGCACATATCGACTTTGTCCCCCAAAATATCGATTTTTAGCATGTTATGGGCCTGTATTTTAAAAATACTCTAACACGGAGTAGACATGTACAGATCGCTTTTGGGACCCAAAAATATCGAATTTTCGGGTGTTTTGAGCCTGAATTTGAGATATAAACGGGTACAGAAGATGCATGCACATATTGACTTTGGACACCTAAAATATCGATTTTTAGCATGTTTTGAGCTTATATTTTGAAAACATTCTAGCACTGAGTATGCATGTACAGATCGCTTAAGGGACCCAAAAATATGGAATTTTTGAGTGTTTTGAGCCTGAATTTGAGATATAAACGGGTACAGAAGATGCATGCACATTTCGACTTTTTGCAGCTAAAATATCGATTTTGAGCATGTTTTGGGTCTGTAACTTGAAAACATTCTAACAAAAAGTAAGCATGTACAGATTGCTTCTGGGACCCAAAAATATCGAATTTTCGAGTGTTTTGAACCTGAATTTGGGATATAGACGGGTACAGAAGATGCATACACATATTGACTTTGGGCAGCAAAAATATTGATTTTGAGCATGTTTTAGGCCTGTATTTTGAAAATACTCTAACACTGAGTATGCATGTACACATTGCTTTTGGGAACCAAAAATATCGAATATTCGGGTGTTTTGAGTTTGAATTTGAGATATAAACGGGTACAGAAGATGCATGCACATATCGACTTTGGGCACCTAAAATATCGATTTTGAGCATGTTTTGGGCCTGTATTTTGAAAATACTATAGCACGGTGTAGACATGTACAGATCGCTTCTGGGACACAAAAATATCGATTTTTTGGGTGTTTTGAGCCTGAATTTGAGATATAAACGGGTACAGAAGATGCATGCACATATCGACTTTGGGACCCAAAATATCGATTTTTAGTATGTTTTGGGCGTATAATTTGAAAATATTGTAGCACTGAGTAGGCATGTACAGATCGCTTCAGGGACCCAAAAATATCGAATTTTCGGGGGTTTTGAGCCAGAATTTGGGATATAACCGGGTACAGAGGATGCATGCACATATCGACTTTTTGCACCTAAAATATCGATTTTGAGCATGTTTTGGGTCTGTATATTGAAAACATTCTAGCAAGGAGTAGGCATGTACAGATCGCTTCTGGGACCCAAAAATACCGAATTTTCTGGTGTTTTGAACCTGAATTTGGGATATAGACGGGTACAGAAGATGCATACACATATCGACTTTGGGCACCTAAAATATTGATTTTGAGCATGTTTTGGGCCTTTATTTTGAAAATACTCTACCTCGGAATAGGCATGTACAGATCGCTTCTGGGACACAAAAATATTGATTTTTTGGGTGTTTTGAGCCTGAATTTGAGATATAAACGGGTACAGAAGATGCATGCACATATCGACTTTGGGCACCTAAAATATCGATTTTTAGTATGTTTTGGGCCTGTATTTTAAAAATACTCTAACACGGAGTAGACTTGTACAGATCGCTTCTGGGACACAAAAATATCGAATTTTCGGGTGTTTTGAGCTTGAATTTGAGAAATAAACGGGTACAGAAGATGCATGCACAAATCGACTTTTTGCACTTAAAATATCGATTTTTAACATGTTTTGGGTCTGTCTGTGGAAAACATTCTAGCAAGGAGTAGGCATGTACAGATCGCTTATGGGACCCAAAAATATCGAATATTCGGGTGTTTTAAACCTGAATTTGGGATATAGGCGGATACAGACGACGCATGCACATATCGACTTTAGGCACCTAAAATATCGATTTTGAGCATGTTTTGGGCCTGTATTTTGAAAATACTCTAACACGGAGTAGGCATGTACAGATCACTTCTGGGACACAAAAATATCGAATATTCGGGTGCTTTGAGTCTGAATTTGAGATATAAACGGGTACAGAAGATGCATGCACATATCGACTTTGGGCACCCAAAATATCGATTTTGAGCATGTTTTGGGCCTGTATTTTTAAAATACTCTAACACGTCGTAGGCATGTGCAGATTGCTTAAGGGACCCAAAAATATCGAATTTTCGGAGTTTTGAGCCTGAATTTGAGATATAACCGGGTACAGAAGATGCATGCACATATCGACTTTTTGCACTTAAAATATCGATTTTTAACATGTTTTGGGTCTGTATCTTGAAAACATTCTAGCAAGGAGTAGGCATGTACAGATCGCTTCTGGGACCCAAAAATATCTAATTGTCTGGTTTTTTGAACCAGAATTAGGGATACACACGTATACAGAAGATGCATACACATTTTGACTTTGGGCACATCAAATATCGATTTTCAGCATGTTTTGGGCCTGTATTTTAAAAACACTCTAACACGGAGTGTGCACGTACAGATCGCTTCTGGGACCCAAAAATATTGAATTTTCGGGTGTTTCGACCCTGAATTTGAGATATAAATGGGTACAGATGATGCATGCACATATCGACTTTGGGCACCTAAAATATCGATTTATAGCATGTTTTAAGCCTGTATTTTAAAAACATTCTAGCACTGAGTAGGCATGTGCAGATTGCTTAAGGGACCCAAAAATATCGAATTTTCGGAGTTTTGAGCCTGAATTTGAGATATAAACGGGTACAAAAGATGCATGTACATATCGACTTTTTGCACTTAAAATATCGATTTTGAGCATGTTTTTGGTCTGTATCTTGAAAACATTCTAGCAAGGAGTAGGCATGTACAGATAGCTTCTGGGACCCAAAAATATCGAATGTTCTGGTGTTTTGAACCTGACTTAGGGATATACACGTGTACAGAAGATGCATACACATATTGACTTTGGGCACATAAAATATCGATTTTCAGCATGTTTTGGGCCTGTATTTAAAAAACACTCTAACACGGAGTAGACATGTACAGATCGCTTTTGGGACCCAAAAATATCGAATTTTCGGGTGTTTTGAGCCTGAATTTGAGATATAACCGGGTACAGAAGATGCATGCACATATCGACTTAATACACCTAAAATATCGATTTTTAGCATGTTTTGACCCTATATTTTGAAAACTTTCTAGCACTGAGTATGCATGTACAGATCGCTTCTGGGACCCAAAAATATTGAATTATCGGGTGTTTTGAGCCTGAATTTGAGATATAAACGGGTACAGAAGATGCATGCACATATCGACTTTGGGCACCTAAAATATCGATTTTGAGAATGTTTTAGGCCCGTATTTTGACAATACTCTAACACGAAGTAGGCATGTACAAATCGCTTCTAGAACCCAAAAATATCGAATTTTCGGGTGTTTTGAGCCTGAATTTGAGATATAAACGGGTACAGAAGATCCATGCACATTTCGACTTTTTGCACCTAAAATATCGATTTTGGGCATGTTTTGGGTCTGTATCTTGAAAACATTCTAGCAAGAAGTAGGCATGTACAGATTGCTTCTGGGACCCAAAAATATCGAATTTTCGAGGGTTTTGAACCTGAATTTGGGATATAGACGGGTACAGAAGATGCATACCCATATTGACTTTGGGCAGCTAAAATATCGATTTTCAGCATGTTTTAGTCCTGTATTTTGTAAATACTCTAACACTGAGTAGACACGTACAGATCGCTTCTGGGACCCAAATAAATCGAATTTTCGGGTGTTTTGAGCCTGAATTTGAGATATGAACGGGTACAGAAGATGCATGCACGTATCGACTTTGGGCACCTAAAATATCGATTTTGAGCATGTTTTGGGCCTGTATTTTGAAAATATTCTAGCACTGAGTAGGCATGTACAGATCGTTTCCGGGACCCAAAAATATCGAATTTTCGGGGGTTTTGAGCCAGAATTTGGGATATAACCGGGTACAGAGGATGCATGCACATATCGACTTTTTGCACCTAAAATATCGATTTTGAGCATGTTTTGGGTCTGTATATTGAAAACTTTCTAGCAAGGAGTAGGCATGTACAGATCGCTTCTGGTACCCAAAAATACCGAATTTTCTGGTGTTTTGAACCTGAATTTGGGATATTGACGGTTACAGAAGATGCATACACATATTGACTTTGGGCACATAAAATATCGATTTTTAGCATGTTTTGACCCTATATTTTGAAAACTTTCTAGCACTGAGTATGCATGTACAGATCGCTTCTGGGACCCAAAAATATTGAATTATCGGGTGTTTTGAGCCTGAATTTGAGATATAAACGGGTACAGAAGATGCATGCACATATCGACTTTGGGCACCTAAAATATCGATTTTGAGCATGTTTTAGGCCCGTATTTTGACAATACTCTAACACGGAGTAGGCATGTACAAATCGCTTCTAGAACCCAAAAATATCTAATTTTCGGGTGTTTTGAGCCTGAATTTGAGATATAAACGGGTACAGAAGATCCATGCACATTTCGACTTTTTGCACATAAAATATCGATTTTGAGCATGTTTTGGGTCTGTATCTTGAAAACATTCTAGCAAGAAGTAGGCATTTACAGATTGCTTCTGGGACCCAAAAATATCGAATTTTCGAGTGTTTTGAACCTGAATTTGGGATATAGACGGGTACAGAAGATGCATACCCATATTGACTTTGGGCAGCTAAAATATCGATTTTCAGCATGTTTTAGGCCTGTATTTTGTAAATACTCTAACACTGAGTAGACACGTACAGATCGCTTCTGGGACCCAAATAAATCGAATTTTCGGGTGTTTTGAGCCTGAATTTGAGATATGAACGGGTACAGAAGATGCATGCACGTATCGACTTTGGGCACCTAAAATATCGATTTAAAGCATGTTTTAAGCCTGTATTTTAAAAACATTCTAGCACTGAGTATTCATGTGCAGATTGCTTAAGGGACCCAAAAATATCGAATTTTCGGAGTTTTGAGCCTGAATTTGAGATATAAACGGGTACAGAAGATGCATGCACATATCGACTTTGGACACCAAAACATCAATTTTGAGCATGTATTGGGTTTGTATCTTAAAAAAATCTAGCAAGAAGTAGGCATGTACAGATCGCTTCTGGGACCCAAAAATATCGAATTTTCGGGTGTTTTGAACCTGAATTTGGGATATAGACGGTTACAGAAGATGCATGCACATATCGACTTTGGGCACCTACAATATCGATTTTTAGCATGTTTTGGGCCTGTATTTTAAAAATACTCTAACACAGAGTAGACATGTACAGATCGCTTTTGGGACCCAAAAATATCGAATTTTCGGGTGTTTTGAGCCTGAATTTGAGATATAAACGGGTACAGAAGATGCATGCACATATCGACTTTGGACACCTAAAACATCGATTTTGAGCATGTTTTGGGTTTGTATCTTAAAAAAATCTAGCAAGGAGTAGGCATGTTTAGATCGCTTCTGGGACCCAAAAATATCGAATTTTCGGGTGTTTTGAACCTGAATTTGGGATATAGACGGATACAGAAGATGCATGCACATATCGACTTTTTGCACCTAAAATATCGATTTTGAGCATGTTTTGGGTCTGTATATTGAAAACATTCTAGCAAGGAGTAGGCATGTACAGATCGCTTCTGGGACCCAAAAATACCGAATTTTCTGGTGTTTTGAACCTGAATTTGGGATATAGACGGGTACAGAAGATGCATACACATATCGACTTTGGGCACCTAAAATATTGATTTTGAGCATGTTTTGGGCCTTTATTTTGAAAATACTCTACCTCGGAATAGGCATGTACAGATCGCTTCTGGGACACAAAAATATTGATTTTTCGGGTGTTTTGAGCCTGAATTTGAGATATAAACGGGTACAGAAGATGCATGCACATATCGACTTTGGGCACCTAAAATATCGATTTTTAGTATGTTTTGGGCCTGTATTTTAAAAATACTCTAGCACGGAGTAGACTTGTACAGATCGCTTCTGGGACACAAAAATATCGAATTTTCGGGTGTTTTGAGCTTGAATTTGAGAAATAAACGGGTACAGAAGATGCATGCACAAATCGACTTTTTGCACTTAAAATATCGATTTTTAACATGTTTTGGGTCTGTCTGTGGAAAACATTCTAGCAAGGAGTAGGCATGTACAGATCGCTTATGGGACCCAAAAATATCGAATATTCGGGTGTTTTAAACCTGAATTTGGGATATAGGCGGATACAGACGACGCATGCACATATCGACTTTAGGCACCTAAAATATCGATTTTGAGCATGTTTTGGGCCTGTATTTTGAAAATACTCTAACACGGAGTAGGCATGTACAGATCACTTCTGGGACACAAAAATATCGAATATTCGGGTGCTTTGAGTCTGAATTTGAGATATAAACGGGTACAGAAGATGCATGCACATATCGACTTTGGGCACCCAAAATATCGATTTTGAGCATGTTTTGGGCCTGTATTTTTAAAATACTCTAACACGTCGTAGGCATGTGCAGATTGCTTAAGGGACCCAAAAATATCGAATTTTCGGAGTTTTGAGCCTGAATTTGAGATATAACCGGGTACAGAAGATGCATGCACATATCGACTTTTTGCACTTAAAATATCGATTTTTAACATGTTTTGGGTCTGTATCTTGAAAACATTCTAGCAAGGAGTAGGCATGTACAGATCGCTTCTGGGACCCAAAAATATCGAATTGTCTGGTTTTTTGAACCAGAATTAGGGATACACACGTATACAGAAGATGCATACACATTTTGACTTTGGGCACATCAAATATCGATTTTCAGCATGTTTTGGGCCTGTATTTTAAAAACACTCTAACACGGAGTGTGCACGTACAGATCGTTTCTGGGACCCAAAAATATTGAATTTTCGGGTGTTTCGACCCTGAATTTGAGATATAAATGGGTACAGATGATGCATGCACATATCGACTTTGGGCACCTAAAATATCGATTTATAGCATGTTTTAAGCCTGTATTTTAAAAACATTCTAGCACTGAGTAGGCATGTGCAGATTGCTTAAGGGACCCAAAAATATCGAATTTTCGGAGTTTTGAGCCTGAATTTGAGATATAAACGGGTACAAAAGATGCATGTACATATCGACTTTTTGCACTTAAAATATCGATTTTGAGCATGTTTTTGGTCTGTATCTTGAAAACATTCTAGCAAGGAGTAGGCATGTACAGATAGCTTCTGGGACCCAAAAATATCGAATGTTCTGGTGTTTTGAACCTGACTTAGGGATATACACGTGTACAGAAGATGCATACACATATTGACTTTGGGCACATAAAATATCGATTTTCAGCATGTTTTGGGCCTGTATTTAAAAAACACTCTAACACGGAGTAGACATGTACAGATCGCTTTTGGGACCCAAAAATATCGAATTTTCGGGTGTTTTGAGCCTGAATTTGAGATATAACCGGGTACAGAAGATGCATGCACATATCGACTTAATACACCTAAAATATCGATTTTTAGCATGTTTTGACCCTATATTTTGAAAACTTTCTAGCACTGAGTATGCATGTACAGATCGCTTCTGGGACCCAAAAATATTGAATTATCGGGTGTTTTGAGCCTGAATTTGAGATATAAACGGGTACAGAAGATGCATGCACATATCGACTTTGGGCACCTAAAATATCGATTTTGAGAATGTTTTAGGCCCGTATTTTGACAATACTCTAACACGAAGTAGGCATGTACAAATCGCTTCTAGAACCCAAAAATATCGAATTTTCGGGTGTTTTGAGCCTGAATTTGAGATATAAACGGGTACAGAAGATCCATGCACATTTCGACTTTTTGCACCTAAAATATCGATTTTGGGCATGTTTTGGGTCTGTATCTTGAAAACATTCTAGCAAGAAGTAGGCATGTACAGATTGCTTCTGGGACCCAAAAATATCGAATTTTCGAGGGTTTTGAACCTGAATTTGGGATATAGACGGGTACAGAAGATGCATACCCATATTGACTTTGGGCAGCTAAAATATCGATTTTCAGCATGTTTTAGGCCTGTATTTTGTAAATACTCTAACACTGAGTAGACACGTACAGATCGCTTCTGGGACCCAAATAAATCGAATTTTCGGGTGTTTTGAGCCTGAATTTGAGATATGAACGGGTACAGAAGATGCATGCACGTATCGACTTTGGGCACCTAAAATATCGATTTTGAGCATGTTTTGGGCCTGTATTTTGAAAATATTCTAGCACTGAGTAGGCATGTACAGATCGTTTCCGGGACCCAAAAATATCGAATTTTCGGGGGTTTTGAGCCAGAATTTGGGATATAACCGGGTACAGAGGATGCATGCACATATCGACTTTTTGCACCTAAAATATCGATTTTGAGCATGTTTTGGGTCTGTATATTGAAAACTTTCTAGCAAGGAGTAGGCATGTACAGATCGCTTCTGGTACCCAAAAATACCGAATTTTCTGGTGTTTTGAACCTGAATTTGGGATATTGACGGTTACAGAAGATGCATACACATATTGACTTTGGGCACATAAAATATCGATTTTTAGCATGTTTTGACCCTATATTTTGAAAACTTTCTAGCACTGAGTATGCATGTACAGATCGCTTCTGGGACCCAAAAATATTGAATTATCGTTTGTTTTGAGCCTGAATTTGAGATATAAACGGGTACAGAAGATGCATGCACATATCGACTTTGGGCACCTAAAATATCGATTTTGAGCATGTTTTAGGCCCGTATTTTGACAATACTCTAACACGGAGTAGGCATGTACAAATCGCTTCTAGAACCCAAAAATATCTAATTTTCGGGTGTTTTGAGCCTGAATTTGAGATATAAACGGGTACAGAAGATCCATGCACATTTCGACTTTTTGCACCTAAAATATCGATTTTGAGCATGTTTTGGGTCTGTATCTTGAAAACATTCTAGCAAGAAGTAGGCATTTACAGATTGCTTCTGGGACCCAAAAATATCGAATTTTCGAGTGTTTTGAACCTGAATTTGGGATATAGACGGGTACAGAAGATGCATACCCATATTGACTTTGGGCAGCTAAAATATCGATTTTCAGCATGTTTTAGGCCTGTATTTTGTAAATACTCTAACACTGAGTAGACACGTACAGATCGCTTCTGGGACCCAAATAAATCGAATTTTCGGGTGTTTTGAGCCTGAATTTGAGATATGAACGGGTACAGAAGATGCATGCACGTATCGACTTTGGGCACCTAAAATATCGATTTTGAGCATGTTTTGGGCCTGTATTTTGAAAATACATTAACACGGAGTAGGCATGTACAGATAGCTTCTGGGACCCAAAAATATCGAATTTTCGGGTGTTTTTAGCCTGAATTTGAGATATAAACGGATACAGAAGATGCATGCACATATCGACTTTGGGAACCTAAAATATCGATTTTGAGCATGTTTTGGGCCTGTATTTTGAAAATACTCTAACACGGAGTAGACATGTGCAGATTGCTTAAGGGACCCAAAAATATCGAATTTTCGGAGTTTTGAGCCTGAATTTGAGATATAACCGGGTACAGAAGATGCATGCACATATCGACTTTTTGCACTTAAAATATCGATTTTTAACATGTTTTGGGTCTGTATCTTGAAAACATTCTAGCAAGGATTAGGCATGTACAGTTCGCTTCTGCGACCCAAAAATATCGAATTGTCTGGTTTTTTGAACCAGAATTAGGGATACACACGTGTACAGAAGATGCATACACATTTTGACTTTGGACACATAAAATATCGATTTTCAGCATGTTTTGGGCCTGTATTTTAAAAACACTCTAACACGGAGTGTGCACGTACAGATCGCTTCTGGGACCCAAAAATATTGAATTTTCGGGTGTTTTGACCCTGAATTTGAGATATAAATGGGTACAGATGATGCATGCACATATCGACTTTGGGCACCTAAAATATCGATTTATAGCATGTTTTAAGCCTGTATTTTAAAAACATTCTAGCACTGAGTAGGCATGTGCAGATTGCTTAAGGGACCCAAAAATATCGAATTTTCGGAGTTTTGAGCCTGAATTTGAGATATAAACGGATACAGAAGATGCATGCACATATCGACTTTGGGCACCTAAAATATCGATTTTGAGCATGTTTTGGGCCTGTATTTTGAAAATACTCTAACACGGAGTAGGCATGTACAGATCGCTTCTGGGACCCAAAAATATCGATTTTTTGGGTGTTTTGAGCCTGAATTTGAGATATAAACGGGTACAGAAGATGCATGCACATATCGACTTTGGACACCTAAAATATCGATTTATAGCATATTTTAACCCTGTATTTTAAAAACATTCTAGCACTGAGTAGGCATGTGCAGATTGCTTAAGGGACCAAAAAATATCGAATTTTCGGAGTTTTGAGCCTGAATTTGAGATATAAACGGGTACAGAAGATGCATGCACATATCGACTTTTTGCACTTAAAATATCGATTTTGAGCATGTTTTTGGTCTGTATCTTGAAAACATTCTAGCAAGGAGTAGGCATGTATAGATCGCTTCTGGTACCCAAAAATATCGAATTTTCTGGTGTTATAAACCAGAATTAGGGATATACACGGGTACAGAAGATGCATACACATATTGACTTAGGGCACATAAAATATCGATTTTCAGCATGTTTTAGACGTGTGTTTTAAAAACACTCTAACACGGAGTATGCACGTACAGATCGCTTCTGGGACCCAAAAACATTGAATTTTCGGGTGTTTTGAGCCTGAATTTGAGATATAAACGGGTACAGAAGATGCATGCACATATCGACTTTGGGCACCTAAAATATCGATTTTGAGCATCTTTTGGGCCTGTATTTTGAAAATACTCAAACACGGTGTAGAAATGTACAGATCGCTTCTGGGACACAAAAATATCGATTTTTTGGGTGTTTTGAGCCTGAATTTGAGATATAAACGGGAACAGAAGATGCATGCACATATCGACTTTTTGCACCTAAAATATCGATTTTGAGCATGTTTTGGGCCTGTATTTTGAAAATACTCTAACTCGGAGTAGGCATATACAGATCGCTTCTGGGACACAAAAATATCGATTTTTTGGGTGTTTTTGAGCATGAATTTGAGATATAAACGGGTACAGAAGATGCATGCACATATCGACTTTGGACACCTAAAATATCGATTTTGAGCATGTTTTGGGCCTGTATTTTGAAAATACTCTTACACGGAGTAGGCATGTACAGATCGCTTCTGGGACCCAAAAATATCGATTTTTTGGGTGTTTTGACCCTGAATTTGAGATATAAACGGGTACAGAAGATGCATGCACATATCGACTTTGGACACCTAAAATATCGATTTATAGCATATTTTAACCCTGTATTTTAAAAACATTCTAGCACTGAGTAGGCATGTGCAGATTGCTTAAGGGACCCAAAAACATCGAATTTTCGGAGTTTTGAGCCTGAATTTGAGATATAAACGGGTACAGAAGATGCATGCACATATCGACTTTTTGCACTTAAAATATCGATTTTGAGCATGTTTTTGGTCTGTATTTTGAAAACATTCTAGCAAGGAGTAGGCATGTATAGATCGCTTCTGGGACCCAAAAATATTGAATTTTCTGGTGTTATGAACCAGAATTAGGGATATACACGGGTACAGAAGATGCATACACATATTGACTTAGGGCACATAAAATATCGATTTTCAGCATGTTTTAGGCCTGTATTTTAAAAACACTCTAACACGGAGTATGCACGTTGATCGCTTCTGGGACCCAAAAACATTGAATTTTCGGGTGTTTCGAGCCTGAATTTGAGATATAAACGGGTACAGAAGATGCATGCACATATCGACTTTGGGCACCTAAAATATCGATTTTGAGCATCTTTTGGGCCTGTATTTTGAAAATACTCAAACACGGTGTAGACATGTACAGATCGCTTCTGGGACACAAAAATATCGATTTTTTGGGTGTTTTGAGCCTGAATTTGAGATATAAACGGGTACAGAAGATGCATGCACATATCGACTTTTTGCACCTAAAATATCGATTTTGAGCATGTTTTGGGCCTGTATTTTGAAAATACTCTAACTCGGAGTAGGCATATACAGATCGCTTCTGGGACACAAAAATATCGATTTTTTGGGTGTTTTTGAGCATGAATTTGAGATATAAACGGGTACAGAAGATGCATGCACATATCGACTTTGGACACCTAAAATATCGATTTATAGCATGTTTTAAACCTGTATTTTAAAAACATCTAGCACTGAGTAGTCATGTGCAGATTGCTTAAGGGACCCAAAAATATCGAATTTCCGGAGATTTGAGCCTGAATTTGAGATATAAACGGGTACAGAAGATGCATGCACATATCGATTTTTTACAATTAAAATATCAATTTTGACAGATTTTGGGTCTGTATCTTGAAAACATTCAAGCAAGGAGTAGGCATGTACAGATCGCTTCTGGGAACCAAAAATATCGAATTTTCTGGTGTTTTGAACCTGAATTAGTGATATACACGGGTACAGAATATACATACACATATTGACTTTGGGCACATAAAATATCGATTTTTAGCATGTTTTGGACCTGTATTTTAAAAACACTCTAACACGGAGTATGCACGTACAGATCGCTTCTGGGACCCAAAAATATTGAAATTTCGGGTGTTTTGAGCCCGAATTTGAGATATAAACGGGTACAGAAGATGCATGCACATATCGACTTTTTGCACTTAAAATATCGATTTTAAACATACTTTGGGTTTTGTATCTTGAAAATACTCAAACACGGTGTAGACATGTACAGATCGCTTCTGGGACACAAAATCATCGATTTTTGGGGTGTTTTGAGCCTGAATTTGAGATATAAACGGGTACAGAAGATGCATGCACATATTGACTTTGGCATCCAAAATATCGATTTTTAGTATGTTTTGGGCGTATAATTTGAAAATATTCTAGCACTGAGTAGGCATGTACAGATCGCTTCTGGGACCCAAATAAATCGAATTTTCGGGTGTTCTGAGCTTGAATTTGAGATATGAACGGGTACAGAAGTTGTATGCACATATCGTCTTTGGGGATCTAAAATATCGATTTTGAGCATGTTTTGGGCCTGTTTTTTGAAAATACTCTAACACGGTGTAGACATGTACAGATCGCTTCTGGGACACAAAAATATCGATTTTTTGGGTGTTTTGAGCCTGAATTTGAGATATAAACGGGTACAGAAGATGCATGCACATATCGACTTTGTCCCCCAAAATATCGATTTTTAGCATGTTATGGGCCTGTATTTTAAAAATACTCTAACACGGAGTAGACATGTACAGATCGCTTTTGGGACCCAAAAATATCGAATTTTCGGGTGTTTTGAGCCTGAATTTGAGATATAAACGGGTACAGAAGATGCATGCACATATTGACTTTGGACACCTAAAATATCGATTTTTAGCATGTTTTGAGCTTATATTTTGAAAACATTCTAGCACTGAGTATGCATGTACAGATCGCTTAAGGGACCCAAAAATATGGAATTTTTGAGTGTTTTGAGCCTGAATTTGAGATATAAACGGGTACAGAAGATGCATGCACATTTCGACTTTTTGCAGCTAAAATATCGATTTTGAGCATGTTTTGGGTCTGTAACTTGAAAACATTCTAACAAAAAGTAAGCATGTACAGATTGCTTCTGGGACCCAAAAATATCGAATTTTCGAGTGTTTTGAACCTGAATTTGGGATATAGACGGGTACAGAAGATGCATGCACATATTGACTTTGGGCAGCAAAAATATTGATTTTGAGCATGTTTTAGGCCTGTATTTTGAAAATACTCTAACACTGAGTATGCATGTACACATTGCTTTTGGGAACCAAAAATATCGAATATTCGGGTGTTTTGAGTTTGAATTTGAGATATAAACGGGTACAGAAGATGCATGCACATATCGACTTTGGGCACCTAAAATATCGATTTTGAGCATGTTTTGGGCCTGTATTTTGAAAATACTATAGCACGGTGTAGACATGTACAGATCGCTTCTGGGACACAAAAATATCGATTTTTTGGGTGTTTTGAGCCTGAATTTGAGATATAAACGGGTACAGAAGATGCATGCACATATCGACTTTGGGACCCAAAATATCGATTTTTAGTATGTTTTGGGCGTATAATTTGAAAATATTGAAGCACTGAGTAGGCATGTACAGATCGCTTCAGGGACCCAAAAATATCGAATTTTCGGGGGTTTTGAGCCAGAATTTGGGATATAACCGGGTACAGAGGATGCATGCACATATCGACTTTTTGCACCTAAAATATCGATTTTGAGCATGTTTTGGGTCTGTATATTGAAAACATTCTAGCAAGGAGTAGGCATGTACAGATCGCTTCTGGGACCCAAAAATACCGAATTTTCTGGTGTTTTGAACCTGAATTTGGGATATAGACGGGTACAGAAGATGCATACACATATCGACTTTGGGCACCTAAAATATTGATTTTGAGCATGTTTTGGGCCTTTATTTTGAAAATACTCTACCTCGGAATAGGCATGTACAGATCGCTTCTGGGACACAAAAATATCGATTTTTTGGGTGTTTTGAGCCTGAATTTGAGATATAAACGGGTACAGAAGATGCATGCACATATCGACTTTGGGCACCTAAAATATCGATTTTTAGTATGTTTTGGGCCTGTATTTTAAAAATACTCTAACACGGAGTAGACTTGTACAGATCGCTTCTGGGACCCAAAAATATCGAATTTTCGGGTGTTTTGAGCTTGAATTTGAGAAATAAACGGGTACAGAAGATGCATGCACATATCGACTTTTTGCACTTAAAATATCGATTTTGAGCATGTTTTTGGTCTGTATCTTGAAAACATTCTAGCAAGGAGTAGGCATGTACAGATCGCTTTTGGGACCCAAAAATATCGAATATTCGGGTGTTTTGAATTTGAATTAGGGATATACACGTGTACAAAAGATGCATACACATATTGACTTTGGGCACATAAAATATAGATTTTCAGCATGTTTTGGGCCTGTATTTTAAAAACACTCTAACACGGAGTATGCATGTACAGATCGCTTCTGGGACCCAAAAATATTGAATTTTCGGGTGTTTTTGAGCCTGAATTTGATATATAAACGGGTACAGAAGATGCATGCACATATCGACTTTGGGCACCTAAAATATCGATTTTTAGCATGTTTTGGGCCTGTATTTTAAAAATACTCTAACACGGATAATGCATGTACAGATCGCTTTTGGGACCCAAAAAGATCGAATTTTCGGGTGTTTTGAGCCTGAATTTGAGATATAAACCGGTACAGAAGATGCATGCACATATCGACTTTGGACACCTAAAATATCGATTTAAAGCATGTTTTAAGCCTGTATTTTAAAAACATTCTAGCACTGAGTAGGCATGTGCAGATTGCTTAAGGGACCCAAAAATATCGAATTTTCGGAGTTTTGAGCCTGAATTTGAGATATAAACGGGTACAGAAGATGCATGCACATATCGACTTTTTGCACTTAAAATATCGATTTTGAGCATGTTTTTGGTCTGTATCTTGAAAACATTCTAGAAAGGAGTAGGCATGTACAGATCGCTTTTGGGGCCCAAAAATATTGAATTTTCGGGTGTTTTGAGCCTGAATTTGAGATATAAACGGGTACAGAAGATGCATGCACATATCGACTTTGGACACCAAAACATCGATTTTGAGCATGTATTGGGTTTGTATCTTAAAAAAATCTAGCAAGAAGTAGGCATGTACAGATCGCTTCTGGGACCCAAAAATATCGAATTTTCGGGTGTTTTGAACCTGAATTTGGGATATAGACGGTTACAGAAGATGCATGCACATATCGACTTTGGGCACCTACAATATCGATTTTTAGCATGTTTTGGGCCTGTATTTTAAAAATACTCTAACACAGAGTAGACATGTACAGATCGCTTTTGGGACCCAAAAATATCGAATTTTCGGGTGTTTTGAGCCTGAATTTGAGATATAAACGGGTACAGAAGATGCATGCACATATCGACTTTGGACACCTAAAACATCGATTTTGAGCATGTTTTGGGTTTGTATCTTAAAAAAATCTAGCAAGGAGTAGGCATGTTTAGATCGCTTCTGGGACCCAAAAATATCGAATTTTCGGGTGTTTTGAACCTGAATTTGGGATATAGACGGATACAGAAGATGCATGCACATATCGACTTTGGGCACCTAATATATCGATTTTGAGCATGTTTTGGGTCTGTATCATGAAAACTTTCTAGCATGAAGTAGGCATGTACAGATCTCTTCTGGGACTCAAAAATATCAAATTTTTGAGTGTTTTGAACCTGAATTTGGGATATAGACGGGTACAGAAGATGCATACACATATTGACTTTGGGCAGCTATAATATCGATTTACAGCATGTTTTAGGCCTGTATTTTAAAAATACTCTAACACGGAGTATGTATGTACAGATGGCTTTTGGGACCCAAAAATATCGAATATTCGGGTGTTTTGAGTCTGAATTTAAGATATAAACGGGTACAGAAGATGCATGCACATATCGACTTGGGGCACCCAAAATATCGATTTTGAGCATGTTTTGAGCCTGTATTTTTAAAATACTCTAACACGGAGTAGACACGTACAGATCGCTTCTGGGACCTAAATAAATTGAATTTTCGGTTGTTCTGAGCCTGAATTTGAGATATGAACAGGTACAGAAGAAGCATGCACATATCGACTTCGGGCACCCAAAATATCGATTTTGAGCATGTTTTGGGCCTGTATTTTTAAAATACTCTAGCACTGAATAGGCATGTGCAGATCGCTTCTGGAACCCAAATAAATCGAATTTTAGGGTGTTCTGAGCCTGAATTTGAGATATGAACGGGTACAGAAGATGCATGCACATATCGACTTTGGGCACCTAAAATATCGATTTTGAGCATGTTTTGGGCCTGTATTTTGAAAATACTATAGCACGGTGTAAACATGTACAGATCGCTTCTGGGACACAAAAATATCGATTTTTTGGGTGTTTTGAGCCTGAATTTGAGATATAAACGGGTACAGAAGATGCATGCACATATCGACTTTGGCACCCAAAATATCGATTTTTAGTATGCTTTTGTCGTATAATTTGAAAATATTCGAGCACTGAGTAGGCATGTACAGATCGCTTCTGGGACCCAAAAATATCGAATTTTCGGGTGTTTTGAGCCAGAATTTGGGATATAACCGGGTACATTGGATGCATGCACATATCGACTTTTTGCAATTAAAATTCTCGATTTTGAGCATGTTTTGGGTCTGTATCTTGAAAAAATTCTAGCAAGGAGTAGGCATGTACAGATCGCTTCTGGGACCCACAAATACCGAATTTTCTGGTGTTTTGAACCTGAATTTGGGATATAGACGGGTACAGAAGATGCATACACATATTGACTTTGGGCACCTAAAATATAGATTTTCAGCATGTTTTGGGCCTGTATTTTGAAAATACTCTAACACGGAGTAGGCATGTACAGATCGCTTCTGGGACCCAAAAATATTGAATTTTCGGGTGTTTTGAGCCTGAATTTGAGATATAAACGGATACAGAAGATGCATGCACATATCGTCTTTGGGCACCTAAAATATCGATTTTGAGCATGTTTTGGGCCTGTATTTTGAAAATACTCTAACACGGAGTAGGCATGTACAGATGGCTTCTGGGACACAAAAATATCGAATTTTCGGGTGTTTTGAGCCAGAATTTGGGATATAATCGGGTACAAAGGATGCATGCACATATCGACTTTTTGCACCTAAAATATCGATTTTGAGCATGTTTTGGGTCTGTATTTTGAAAATACTCTAACACGGAGTAGGCATGTACAGATCGCTTTTGGGACCCAAAAATATCGAATTTTCGGGTGTTTTGAGCCTGAATTTGAGATAAAAACGGGTACAGAAGATGCATGCACATATCGACTTTGGGACACCTAAAATATCGATTTAGAGCATGTTTTAAGCCTGTAGTTTAAAAACATTCTAGCACTGAGTAGGCATGTGCAGATTGCTTAAAGGACCCAAAAATATCGAATTTCCGGAGTTTTGAGCCAGAATTTGAAATATAAACGGGTACAGAAGATGAATGCACATATCGACTTTTTGCACTTAAAATATCGATTTTGAGCATGTTTTTGGTCTGTATCTTGAAAACATTCTAGCAAGGAGTAGGCATGTACAGATCGCATTTGGGACCCAAAAATATCCAATATTCGGGTGTTTTGAACTTGAATTAGGGATATACACGTGTACAAAAGATGCATACACATATTGACTTTGGGCACATAAAATATAGATTTTCAGCATGTTTTGGGCCTGTATTTTAAAAACACTCTAACACGGAGTATGCATGTACAGATCGCTTCTGGGACCCAAAAATATTGAATTTTCGGGTGTTTTGAGCCTGAATTTGATATATAAACGGGTACAGAAGATGCATGCACATATCGACTTTGGGCACCTAAAATATCGATTTTTAGCATGTTTTGGGCCTGTATTTTAAAAATACTCTAACACGGATAATGCATGTACAGATCGCTTTTGGGACCCAAAAAGATCGAATTTTCGGGTGTTTTGAGCCTGAATTTGAGATATAAACGGGTACAGAAGATGCATGCACATATCGACTTTGGACACCTAAAACATCGATTTTGAGCATGTTTTGGGTTTGTATCTTAAAAAAATCTAGCAAGGAGTAGGCATGTTTAGATCGCTTCTGGGACCCAAAAATATCGAATTTTCGGGTGTTTTGAACCTGAATTTGGGATATAGACGGATACAGAAGATGCATGCACATATCGACTTTGGGCACCTAATATATCGATTTTGAGCATGTTTTGGGCCTGTATTTTGAAAATACTCTAACACGGAGTAGGCATGTACAGATCGCTTCGGGGACACAAAATATCGAATTTTCGGGTGTTTTGAGCCTGAATTTGGGATATAAACGGGTACAGAAGATACATACACATATTGACTTTTGGCACCTAAAATATAGATTTTCAGTATGTTTTGGGCCTTTATTTTGAAAATACATTAACACGGAGTAGGCATGTACAGATCGCTTCTGGGACCCAAAAATATCGAATTTTCGGGAGTTTTGAGCCAGAATTTGGGATATAACCGGGTACAGAGGATGCATGCACATATCGACTTTGGGCACCCAAAATATCGATTTTGAGCATGTTTTGGGCCTGTATTTTTAAAATACTCTAGCACTGAATAGGCATGTGCAGATCGCTTCTGGAACCAAAAATAAATCGAATTTTAGGGTGTTCTGAGCCTGAATTTGAGATATGAACGGGTACAGAAGATGCATGCACATATCGACTTTGGGCACCTAAAATATCGATTTTGAGCATGTTTTGGGCCTGTATTTTGAAAATACTATAGCACGGTGTAGACATGTACAGATCGCTTCTGGGACACAAAAATATCGATTTTTTGGGTGTTTTGAGCCTGAATTTGAGATATAAACGGGTACAGAAGATGCATCCACATATCGACTTTGGCACCCAAAATATCGATTTTTAGTATGTTTTGGGCGTATAATTTGAAAATATTCTAGCACTGAGTAGGCATGTACAGATCGCTTCTGGGACCCAAAAATATCGAATTTTCGGGTGTTTTGAGCCAGAATTTGGGATATAACCGGGTACATTGGATGCATGCACATATCGACTTTTTACAATTAAAATTCTCGATTTTGAGCATGTTTTGGGTCTGTATCTTGAAAAAATTCTAGCAAGGAGTAGGCATGTACAGATCGCTTCTGGGACCCACAAATACCGAATTTTCTGGTGTTTTGAACCTGAATTTGGGATATAGACGGGTACCGAAGATGCATACACATATTGACTTTGGGCACCTAAAATATAGATTTTCAGTATGTTTTCGGCCTGTATTTTGAAAATACTCTAACACGGAGTAGGCATGTACAGATCGCTTCTGGGACCCAAAAATATTGAATTTTCGGGTGTTTTGAGCCTGAATTTGAGATATAAACGGATACAGAAGATGCATGCACATATCGTCTTTGGGCACCTAAAATATCGATTTTGAGCATGTTTTGGGCCTGTATTTTGAAAATACTCTAACACGGAGTAGGCATGTACAGATCGCTTCTGGGACACAAAAATATCGAATTTTCGGGTGTTTTGAGCCAGAATTTGGGATATAATCGGGTACAGAGGATGCATGCACATATCGACTTTTTGCACCTAAAATATCGATTTTGAGCATGTTTTGGGTCTGTATTTTGAAAATACTCTAACACGGAGTAGGCATGTACAGATCACTCCAGGACACAAAAATATCGAATATTCGGGTGTTTTGAGTCTGAATTTGAGATATAAACGGGTACAGAAGATGCATGCACATATCGACTTTGGGCACCCAAAATATCGATTTTGAGCATGTTTTGGGCCTGTATTTTTAAAATACTCTAACACGTAGTAGGCATGTGCAGATTGCTTAAGGGACCCAAAAATATCGAATTTTCGGAGTTTTGAGCCTGAATTTGAGATATAACCGGGTACAGAAGATGCATGCACATATCGACTTTTTGCACTTAAAATATCGATTTTTAACATGTTTTGGGTCTGTATCTTGAAAACATTCTAGCAAGGAGTAGGCATGTACAGATCGCTTCTGGGACCCAAAAATATCGAATTGTCTGGTTTTTTGAACCAGAATTAGGGATACACACGTATACAGAAGATGCATACACATTTTGACTTTGGGCACATAAAATATCGATTTTGAGCATGTTTTGGGCCTGTATTTTAAAAACACTTTAACACGGAGTGTGCACGTACAGATCGCTTCTGGGACCCAAAAATATTGAATTTTCGGGTGTTTTGCCCCTGAATTTGAGATATAAATGGGTACAGATGATGCATGCACATATCGACTTTGGGCACCTAAAATATCGATTTATAGCATGTTTTAAGCCTGTATTTTAAAAACATTCTAGCACTGAGTAGGCATGTGCAGATTGCTTAAGGGACCCAAAAATATCGAATTTTCGGAGTTTTGAGCCTGAATTTGAGATATAAACGGGTACAGAAGATGCATGTACATATCGACTTTTTGCACTTAAAATATCGATTTTGAGCATGTTTTTGGTATGTATCTTGAAAACATTCTAGCAAGGAGTAGGCATGTACAGATAGCTTCTGGGACCCAAAAATATAGAATGTTCTGGTGTTTTGAACCTGACTTAGGGATATACACGTGTACAGAAGATGCATACACATATTGACTTTGGGCACATAAAATATCGATTTTCAGCATGTTTTCGGCCTGTATTTAAAAAACACTCTAACACGGAGTATGCACGTACAGATCGCTTCTGGGACCCAAAAATATTGAATTATCGGGTGTTTTGAGCCTGAATTTGAGATATAAACGGGTACAGAAGATGCATGCACATATCGACTTTGGGCACCTAAAATATCGATTTTTAGCATGTTTTGGGCCTGTATTTTAAAAATACTCTAACACGGAGTAGACATGTACAGATCGCTTTTGGGACCCAAAAATATCGAATTTTCGGGTGTTTTGAGCCTGAATTTGAGATATAACCGGGTACAGAAGATGCATGCACATATCGACTTTATACACCTAAAATATCGATTTTTAGCATGTTTTGACCCTATATTTTGAAAACTTTCTAGCACTGAGTATGCATGTACAGATCGCTTCTGGGACCCAAAAATATTGAATTATCGGGTGTTATGAGCCTGAATTTGAGATATAAACGGGTACAGAAGATGCATGCACATATCGACTTTGGGCACCTAAAATATCGATTTTGAGCATGTTTTGTGCCCGTAATTTGACAATACTCTAACACGGAGTAGGCATGTACAAATCGCTTCTAGAACCCAAAAATATCGAATTTTCGGGTGTTTTGAGCCTGAATTTGAGATATAAACGGGTACAGAAGATCCATGCACATTTCGACTTTTTGCACCTAAAATATCGATTTTGAGCATGTTTTGGGTCTGTATCTTGAAAACATTCTAGCAAGAAGTAGGCATGTACAGATCGCTTCTGGGACCCAAATAAATCGAATTTTCGGGTGTTTTGAGCCTGAATTTGAGATATGAACGGGTACAGAAGATGCATGCACGTATCGACTTTGGGCACCTAAAATATCGATTTTGAGCATGTTTTGGGCCTGTATTTTGAAAATATTCTAGCACTGAGTAGGCATGTACAGATCGCTTCTGGGACCCAAAAATATCGAATTTTCGGGGGTTTTGAGCCAGAATTTGGGATATAACCGGGTATAGAGGATGCATGCACATATCGACTTTTTGCACCTAAAATATCGATTTTGAGCATGTTTTGGGTCTGTATATTGAAAACTTTCTAGCAAGGAGTAGGCATGTACAGATCGCTTCTGGTACCCAAAAATACCGAATTTTCTGGTGTTTTGAACCTGAATTTGGGATATTGACGGTTACAGAAGATGCATACACATATTGACTTTGGGCACCTAAAATATCGATTTTTAGCATGTTTTGACCCTATATTTTGAAAACTTTCTAGCACTGAGTATGCATGTACAGATCGCTTCTGGGACCCAAAAATATTGAATTATCGGGTGTTTTGAGCCTGAATTTGAGATATAAACGGGTACAGAAGATGCATGCACATATCGACTTTGGGCACCTAAAATATCGATTTTGAGCATGTTTTAGGCCCGTATTTTGACAATACTCTAACACGGAGTAGGCATGTACAAATCGCTTCTAGAACCCAAAAATATCGAATTTTCGGGTGTTTTGAGCCTGAATTTGAGATATAAACGGGTACAGAAGATCCATGCACATTTCGACTTTTTGCACCTAAAATATCGATTTTGAGCATGTTTTGGGTCTGTATCTTGAAAACATTCTAGCAAGAAGTAGGCATTTACAGATTGCTTCTGGGACCCAAAAATATCGATTTTTCGAGTGTTTTGAACCTGAATTTGGGATATAGACGGGTACAGAAGATGCATACCCATATTGACTTTGGGCAGCTAAAATATCGATTTTCAGCATGTTTTAGGCCTGTATTTTGTAAATACTCTAACACTGAGTAGACACGTACAGATCGCTTCTGGGACACAAAAATACCGAATTTTCTGGTGTTTTGAACCTGAATTTGGGATATTGACGGTTACAGAAGATGCATACACATATTGACTTTGGGCACCTAAAATATCGATTTTGAGCATGTTTTGGGCCTGTATTTTGAAAATACATTAACACGGAGTAGGCATGTACAGATAGCTTCTGGGACCCAAGAATATCGAATTTTCGGGTGTTTTGAGCCTGAATTTGAGATATAAACGGATACAGAAGATGCATGCACATATCGACTTTGGGCACCTAAAATATCGATTTTGAGCATGTTTTGGGCCTTTATTTTGAAAATACTCTAACACGGAGTAGGCATGTACAGATCGCTTCTGGGACCCAAAAATATCGATTTTTTGGGTGTTTTGAGCCTGAATTTGAGATATAAACGGGTACAGAAGATGCATGCACATATCGACTTTGGACACCTAAAATATCGATTTATAGCATATTTTAACCCTGTATTTTAAAAACATTCTAGCACTGAGTAGGCATGTGCAGATTGCTTAAGGGACCCAAAAATATCGAATTTTCGGAGTTTTGAGCCTGAATTTGAGATATAAACGGGTACAGAAGATGCATGCACATATCGACTTTTTGCACTTAAAATATCGATTTTGAGCATGTTTTTGGTCTGTATCTTGAAAACATTCTAGCAAGGAGTAGGCATGTATAGATCGCTTCTGGGACCCAAAAATATCGAATTTTCTGGTGTTATGAACCAGAATTAGGGATATACACGGGTACAGAAGATGCATACACATATTGACTTAGGGCATATAAAATATCGATTTTCAGCATGTTTATTCCTTTATTTTAAAAACACTCTAACACGGAGTATGCACGTACATATCGCTTCTGGGACCCAAAAACATTGAATTTTCGGGTGTTTCGAGCCTGAATTTGAGATATAAACGGGTAGAGAAGATGCATGCACTTATCGACTTTGGGCACCTAAAATATCAATTTTGAGCATCTTTTGGGCCTGTATTTTGAAAATACTCAAACACGGTGTAGACATGTACAGATCGCTTCTGGGACACAAAAATATCGATTTTTTGGGTGTTTTGAGCCTGAATTTGAGATATAAACGGGTACAGAAGATGCATGCACATATCGACTTTTTGCACCTAAAATATCGATTTTGAGCATGTTTTGGGCCTGTATTTTGAAAATACTCTAACTCGGAGTAGGCACGTACAGATCGCTTCAGGAACCCAAATAAATCGAATTTTCGGGTGTTCTGAGCCTGAATTTGAGATATAAACGGGTACAGAAGATGCATGCACATATCGACTTTGAGCACCTAAAATATCGATTTTGAGCATGTTTTGGGCCTGTATTTTGAAAATACTATAGCACGGTGTAGACATGTACAGATCGCTTTTGGGACACAAAAATATCGATTTTTTGGGTGTTTTGAGCCTGAATTTGAGATATAAACGGGTACAGAAGATGCATGCACATATCGACTTTGGGCACCTAAAATATCGATTTTTAGTATGTTTTGGGCCTGTATTTTAAAAATACTCTAACACGGAGTAGACTTCTACAGATCGCTTCTGGGACCCAAAAATATCGAATTTTCGGGGGTTTTGAGCCAGAATTTGGGATATAACCGGGTACAGATTGTGCATGCACATATCGACTTTTTGCACCTAAAATATCGACTTTGAGCATGTTTTGGGTATGTATATTGCAAACATTCTAGCAAGGAGTAGGCATGTACAGATCGCTTCTGGGACCCAAAAATATCGAATTTTCTGGTGTTTTGAACCTGAATTTGGGATATAGACGGGTACAGAAGATGCATACACATATCGACTTTGGGCACCTAAAATATTGATTTTGAGCATGTTTTGGGCCTGTATTTTGAAAATACTCTAACTCGGAGTAGGCATGTACAGATCGCTTCTGGGACACAAAAATATCGATTTTTTGGGTGTTTTGAGCATGAATTTAAGATATAAACGGGTACAAAAGATGCATGCACATATCGACTTTGGACACCTAAAATATCGATTTATAGCATGTTTTAAACCTGTATTTTAAAAACATCTAGCACTGAGTAGTCATGTGCAGATTGCTTAAGGGACCCAAAAATATCGAAATTTCGGAGATTTGAGCCTTGAATTTGAGATATAAACGGGTACAGAAGATGCATGCACATTTCGACTTTTTGCAGCTAAAATATCGATTTTGAGCATGTTTTGGGTCTGTAACTTGAAAACATTCAAGCAAGGAGTAGGCATGTACAGATCGCTTCTGGGAACCAAAAATATCGAATTTTCTGGTGTTTTGAACCTGAATTAGTGATATACACGGGTACAGAATATGCATACACATATTGACTTTGGGCACATAAAATATCGATTTTTAGCATGTTTTGGACCTGTATTTTAAAAACACTCTAACACGGAGTATGCACGTACAGATCGCTTCTGGGACCCAAAAATATTGAATTTTCGGGTGTTTTGAGCCCGAATTTGAGATATAAACGGGTACAGAAGATGCATGCACATATCGACTTTGGACACCTTAAATATCGATTTTTAGCATGTTTTGAGATTATATTTTGAAAACATTCTAGCACTGAGTATGCATGTACAGATCGCTTAAGGGACCCAAAAATATGAAATTTTTGAGTGTTTTGAGCCTGAATTTGAGATATAAACGGGTACAGAAGATGCATGCACATTTCCACTTTTTGCAGCTAAAATATCGATTTTGAGCATGTTTTGGATCTGTAACTTGAAAACATTCTAGCAAGAAGTAAGCATGTACAGATTGCTTCTGGGACCCAAAAATATCGAATTTTCGAGTGTTTTGAACCTGAATTTGGGATATAGACGGGTACAGAAGATGCATACACATATTGACTTTGGGCAGCAAAAATATTGATTTTGAGCATGTTTTAGGCCTGTATTTTGAAAATACTCTAACACTGAGTAGACACGTACAGATCGCTTCAAGAACCCAAATAAATCGAATTTTCGGGTGTTCTGAGCCTGAATTTGAGATATAAACGGGTACAGAAGATGCATGCACATATCGACTTTGGGCACCTAAAATATCGATTTTGAGCATGTTTTGGGCCTGTATTTTCAAAATACTATAGCACGGTGTAGACATGTACAGATCGCTTTTGGGACACAAAAATATCGATTTTTTGGGTGTTTTGAGCCTGAATTTGAGATATAAACGGGTACAGAAGATGCATGCACATATCGACTTTGGGCACCTAAAATATCGATTTTTAGTATGTTTTGGGCCTGTATTTTAAAAATACTCTAACACGGAGTAGACTTGTACAGATCGCTTCTGGGACACAAAAATATCGAATTTTCGGGGGTTTTGAGCCAGAATTTGGGATATAACCGGGTACAGATTGTGCATGCACATATCGACTTTTTGCACCTAAAATATCGACTTTGAGCATGTTTTGGGTATGTATATTGAAAACATTCTAGCAAGTAGTAGGCATGTACAGATCGCTTCTGGGACCCAAAAATATTGAATTTTCTGGTGTTTTGAACCTGAATTTGGGATATAGACGGGTACAGAAGATGCATACACATATCGACTTAGGGCACCTAAAATATTGATTTTGAGCATGTTTTGGGCCTGTATTTTGAAAATACTCTAACTCGGAGTAGGCATGTACAGATCGCTTCTGTGACACAAAAATATTGATTTTTTGGGTGTTTTGAGCCTGAATTTGAGATATAAACGGGTACAGAAGATGCATGCACATATTGACTTTGGGCACCTAAAATATCGATTTTTAGTATGTTTTGGGCCTGTATCTTAAAAATACTCTAACACGGAGTAGACTTGTACAGATCGCTTCTGGGACCCAAAAATATCGAATTTTCGTGTGTTTTGAGCTTGAATTTGAGAAATAAACGGGTACAGAAGATGCATGCACATATCGACTTTTTGCATTTAAAATATCGATTTTGAGCATGTTTTGGGTTTTGTATCTTGAAAATACTTAAACACGGTGTAGACATGTACAGATCGCTTCTGGGACCCAAAAATATCGATTTTTTGGGTGTTTTGAGCCTGAATTTGAGATATAAACGGGTACAGAAGATGCATGCACATATCGACTTTGGCACCCAAAATATCGATTTTAAGCATGTTTTGGGCCTGTATTTTGAAAATATTCTAGCACTGTGTAGGCATGTACAGATCGCTTCTGGGACCCAAATAAATCGAATTTTCGGGTGTTTTGAGCCTGAATTTGAGATATAAACGGGTACAGAAGATACATGCACATATCGACTTTGGCACCCAAAATATCGATTTTTAGTATGTTTTGGGCGTATAATTTGAAAATATTCTAGCACTCAGTAGGCATGTACAGATCGCTTCTGGGACCCAAAAATATCGAATTTTCTGGTGTTATGAACCAGAATTAGGGATATACACGGGTACAGAAGATGCATACCCATATTGACTTTGGGCACATAAAATATCGATTTTGAGCATCTTTTGGGCCTGTATCTTGAAAATACTCAAATACGGTGTAGACATGTACAGATCGCTTCTGGGACACAAAAATATCGATTTTTTGGGTGTTTTGAGCCTGAATTTGAGATATAAACGGGTACAGAAGATGCATGCACATATCGACTTTTTGCACCTAAAATATCGATTTTGAGCATGTTTTGGGCCTGTATTTTGAAAATACTCTAACTCGGAGTAGGCATGTACAGATCGCTTCTGGGACACAAAAATATCGATTTTTTGGGTGTTTTGAGCATGAATTTGAGATATAAACGGGTACAGAAGATGCATGCACATATCGACTTTGGACACCTAAAATATCGATTTATAGCATGTTTTAAACCTGTATTTTAAAAACATCTAGCACTGAGTAGTCATGTGCAGATTGCTTAATGGACCCAAAAATATCGAATTTTCGGAGATTTGAGCCTGAATTTGAGATATAAACGGGTACAGAAGATGCATGCACATTTCGATTTTCTGCAGCTAAAATATTGATTTTGAGCATGTTTTGGGTCTGTAACTTGAAAACATTCAAGCAAGGAGTAGGCATGTACAGATCGCTTCTGGGAACCAAAAATATCGAATTTTCAGGTGTTTTGAACCTGAATTAGTGATATACACGGGTACAGAATATGCATACACATATTGACTTTGGGCACATAAAATATCGATTTTTAGCATGTTTTGGACCTGTATTTTAAAAACACTCTAACACGGAGTATGCACGTACAGATCGCTTCTGGGACCCAAAAATATTGAATTTTCGGGTGTTTTGAGCCCGAATTTGAGATATAAACGGGTACAGAAGATGCATGCACATATCAACTTTGTACACCTTAAATATCGATTTTTAGCATGTTTTGAGCTTATATTTTGAAAACATTCTAGCACTGAGTATGCATGTACAGATCGCTTAAGGGACCCAAAAATATGGAATTTTTGAGTGTTTTGAGCCTGAATTTGAGATATAAACGGGTACAGAAGATGCATGCACATTTCGACTTTTTGCAGCTAAAATATCGATTTTGAGCATGTTTTGGGTCTGTAACTTGAAAACATTCTAGCAAGAAGTAAGCATGTACAGATTGCTTCTGGGACCCAAAAATATCGAATTTTCTGGTGTTATGAACCAGAATTAGGGATATACACGGGTACAGAAGATGCATACCCATATTGACTTTGGGCACCTAAAATATCGATTTTGAGCATCTTTTGGGCCTGTATCTTGAAAATACTCAAATACGGTGTAGACATGTACAGATCGCTTCTGGGACACAAAAATATCGATTTTTTGGGTGTTTTGAGCCTGAATTTGAGATATAAACGGGTACAGAAGATGCATGCACATATCGACTTTGGGCACCTAAAATATCGATTTTTAGTATGTTTTGGGCCTGTATTTTAAAAATACTCTAACACGGAGTAGACTTCTACAGATCGCTTCTGGGACCCAAAAATATCGAATTTTCGGGGGTTTTGAGCCAGAATTTGGGATATAACCGGGTACAGATTGTGCATGCACATATCGACTTTTTGCACCTAAAATATCGACTTTGAGCATGTTTTGGGTATGTATATTGAAAACATTCTAGCAAGGAGTAGGCATGTACAGATCGCTTCTGGGACCCAAAAATTTCGAATTTTCGGGGGTTTTGAGCCTGAATTTGAGATATAAACGGGTACAGAAGATGCATGCACATGTCGACTTTGGGCACCTAAAATATCGATTTTTAGTATGTTTTGGGCCTGTATCCTAAAAAATACTCTAACACGGAGTAGACTTGTACAGATCGCTTCTGGGACCCAAAAATATCGAATTTTCGGGTGTTTTGAGCTTGAATTTGAGAAATAAACGGGTACAGAAGATGCATGCACATATCGACTTTTTGCATTTAAAATATCGATTTTGAGCATGTTTTGGGTTTTGTATCTTGAAAATACTCAAACACGGTGTAGACATGTACAGATCGCTTCTGGGACACAAAAATATCGATTTTTTGGGTGTTTTGAGCCTGAATTTGAGATATAAACGGGTACAGATTGTGCATGCACATATCGACTTTTTGCACCTAAAATATCGACTTTGAGCATGTTTTGGGTATGTATATTGAAAACATTCTAGCAAGGAGTAGGCATGTACAGATCGCTTCTGGGACCCAAAAATATCGAATTTTCTGGTGTTTTGAGCCTGAATTTGAGATATAAACGGGTACAGAAGATGCATGCACATGTCGACTTTGGGCACCTAAAATATCGATTTTTAGTATGTTTTGGGCCTGTATCCTAAAAAATACTCTAACACGGAGTAGACTTGTACAGATCGCTTCTGGGACCCAAAAATATCGAATTTTCGGGTGTTTTGAGCTTGAATTTGAGAAATAAACGGGTACAGAAGATGCATGCACATATCGACTTTTTGCATTTAAAATATCGATTTTGAGCATGTTTTGGGTTTTGTATCTTGAAAATACTCAAACACGGTGTAGACATGTACAGATCGCTTCTGGGACACAAAAATATCGATTTTTTGGGTGTTTTGAGCCTGAATTTGAGATATAAACGGGTACAGAAGATGCATGCACATATCGACTTTGGCACCCAAAATATCGATTTTTAATATGTTTTGGGCGTATAATTTGAAAATATTCTAGCACTGTATAGGCATGTACAGATCGCTTCTGGGACCCAAATAAATCGAATTTTCGGGTGTTCTGAGCCTGAATTTGAGATATGAACGGGTACAGAAGATGCATGCACATATTGACTTTGGGCACCTAAAATATCGATTTTAAGCATGTTTTGGGCCTGTATTTTGAAAATACTCTAACATGGTGTAGACATGTACAGATCGCTTCTGGGACACAAAAATATCGATTTTTTGGGTGTTTTGAGCCTGAATTTGAGATATAAACGGGTACAGAAGATACATGCACATATCGACTTTGGCACCCAAAATATCGATTTTTAGTATGTTTTGGGCGTATAATTTGAAAATATTCTAGCACTCAGTAGGCATGTACAGATCGCTTCTGGGACCCAAAAATATCGAATTTTCTGGTGTTATGAACCAGAATTATGGATATACACGGGTACAGAAGATGCATACCCATATTGACTTTGGGCACCTAAAATATCGATTTTGAGCATCTTTTGGGCCTGTATCTTGAAAATACTCAAATACGGTGTAGACATGTACAGATCGCTTCTCGGACACAAAAATATCGATTTTTTGGGTGTTTTGAGCCTGAATTTGAGATATAAACGGGTACAGAAGATGCATGCACATATCGACTTTGGCCCCCAAAATATTGATTTTTAGCATGTTTTGGGCCTGTATTTTAAAAATACTCTAACACGGAGTAGACTTGTACAGATTGCTTTTGGGACCCAAAAATATCGAATTTTTGGGTGTTTTGAGCCTGAATTTAAGATATAAACGGGTACAGAAGATGCATGCACATATCGACTTTGGACACCTAAAATATCGATTTTTAGCATGTTTTGAGCTTATATTTTGAAAACATTCTAGCACTGAGTATGCATGTACAGATCGCTTAAGGGACCCAAAAATATGGTATTTTTGGGTGTTTTGAGCCTGAATTTGAGATATGAACGGGTACAGAAGATGCATGCACATTTCGACTTTTTGCAGCTAAAATATCGATTTTGAGCATGTTTTGGGTCTGTAACTTGAAAACATTCTAGCAAGAAGTAAGCATGTACAGATTGCTTCTGGGACCCAAAAATATCGAATTTTCGAGTGTTTTGAACCTGAATATGGGATATAGACGGGTACAGAAGATGCATACACATATTGACTTTGGGCAGCAAAAATATCTATTTTGAGCATGTTTTAGGCCTGTATTTTGAAAATACTCTAACACGGAGTATGCATGTACACATTGCTTTTGGGACCCAAAAATATCGAATATTCGGGTGTTCTGAGTTTGAATTTGAGACATAAACGGGTACAGAAGATGCATGCACATATCGACTTTGGGACCCAAAATATCGATTTTTAGTATGTTTTGGGCGTATAATTTGAAAATATTGTAGCACTGAGTAGGCATGTACAGATCGCTTCAGGGACACAAAAATATCGAATTTTCGGGGGTTTTGAGCCTGAATTTGGGATATAACTGGGTACAGATTGTGCATGCACATATCGACTTTTTGCACCAAAATATCGACTTTGAGCATGTTTTGGGTATGTATATTGAAAACATTCTAGCAAGGAGTAGGCATGTACAGATCGCTTCTGGGACCCAAAAACATCGAATTTTCTGGTGTTTTGAACCTGAATTTGGGATATAGACGGGTACAGAAGATGCATACACAAATCGACTTTGACAACCTAAAATATTGATTTTGAGCATGTTTTGGGCCTGTATTTTGAAAATACTCTAACTCGGAGTAGGCATGTACAGATCGCTTCTGGGACACAAAAATATTGATTTTTTGGGTGTTTTGAGCCTGAATTTAAGATATAAACGGGTTCAGAAGATGCATGCACATATCGACTTTGGGCACCTAAAATATCGATTTTTAGTATGTTTTAGGCCTGTATTATAAAAATACTCTAACACGGAGTAGACTTGTACAGATCGCTTCTGGGACCCAAAAATATCGAATTTTCGGGTGTTTTGAGCTTGAATTTGAGAAATAAACGGGTACAGAAGATGCATGCACATATCGACTTTTTGCATTTAAAATATCGATTTTGAGCATGTTTTGGGCCTGTATTTTGAAAATACTATAGCACGGTGTAGACATGTACAGATCGCTTCTGGGACACAAAAATATCGATTTTTTGGGTGTTTTGAGCCAGAATTTGAGATATAAACGGGTACAGAAGATGCATGCACATATCGACTTTGGGACCCAAAATATCGATTTTTAGTATGTTTTGGGCGTATAATTTGAAAATATTGTAGCACTGAGTAGGCATGTACAGATCGCTTCTGGGACCCAAAAATATCGAATTTTCGGGGGTTTTGAGCCTGAATTTGGGATATAACCGGGTACAGATTGTGCATGCACATATCGACTTTTTGCACCTAAAATATCGACTTTGAGCATGTTTTGGGTATGTATATTGAAAACATTCTAGCAAGGAGTAGGCATGTACAGATCGCTTCTGGGACCCAAAAATATCGAATTTTCTGGTTTTTTGAACCTGAATTTGGGATATAGACGGGTACAGAAGATCCATGCACATATCGACTTTGGGCACCTAAAATATCGATTTTTAGTATGTTTTGGGCCTGTATTTTAAAAATACTCTAACACGGAGTAGACTTGTACAGATCGCTTCTGGGACCCAAAAATATCGAATTTTCGGGTGTTTTGAGCTTGAATTTGAGAAATAAACGGGTACAGAAGATGCATGCACATATCGACTTTTTGCATTTAAAATATCGATTTTGAGCATGTTTTGGGTTTTGTATCTTGAAAATACTCAAACACGGTGTAGACATGTACAGATCGCTTCTGGGACACAAAAATATCGATTTTTTGGGTGTTTTGAGCCTGAATTTGAGATATAAACGGGTACAGAAGATGCATGCACATATCGACTTTGGCACCCAAAATATCGATTTTTAGTATGTTTTGGGCGTATAATTTGAAAATATTCTAGCACTGTGTAGGCATGTACAGATCGCTTCTGGGACCCAAATAAATCGAATTTTCGAGTGTTCTGAGCCTGAATTTGAGATATGAACGGGTACAGAAGATGCATGCACATATTGACTTTGGGCACCTAAAATATCGATTTTAAGCATGTTTTGGGCCTGTATTTTGAAAATACTCTAACATGGTGTAGACATGTACAGATCGCTTCTGGGACACAAAAATATCGAATTTTCGGGTGTTTAGAGCCAGAATTTGGGATATAACCGGGTACAGAAGATGCATGCACATATCGACTTTTTGCACCTAAAATATCGATTTTGAGCATGTTTTGGGTCTGTATCTTGAAAACATTCTAGCAAGGAGTAGGCATATACAGATCGCTCCTGGGACCAAAAAATACCGAATTTTCTTGTGTTTTGAACCTGAATTTGGAATATAGACGGGAACAGAAGATGCATACACATATTGACTTTGGGCACCTAAAATATAGATTTTCAGCATGTTTTGGGCCTGTATTTTGAAAATACTTTAACACGGAGTAGGCATGTACAGATCGCTTCTGGGACCCAAAAATATCGAATTTTCGGGTGTTTTGAGCCTGAATTTGAGATATAAACGGATACAGAAGATGCATGCACATACCGACTTTGAGCACCTAAAATATTGATTTTGAGCATGTTTTGGGCCTGTATCTTGAAAACATTCTAGCAAGGAGTCGGCATGTACAGATCGCTTCTGGGAACCAAAAAATACCGAATTTTCTTGTGTTTTGAACCTGAATTTGGGATATAGACGGGTACAGAAGATGCATACACATATTGACTTTGGGCACCTAAAATATAGATTTTCAGCATGTTTTGGGCCTGTATTTTGAAAATACTCTAACTCGGAGTAGGCATGTACAGGTCGCTTCTGGGACACAAAAATATCGATTTTTTGGGTATTTTGAGCCTGAATTTGAGATATAAACGGGTACAGAAGATCCAAGCACATATCGACTTTGGGCACCCAAAATATCGATTTTTAGCGTGTTTTAAGCCTGTATTTTAAAAACATTCTAGCACTGAGTATGCATGTGCAGATTGCTTAAGGGACCCAAAAATATCGAATTTTCGGAGTTTTGAGCCTGAATTTGAGATATCAACGGGTACAGAAGATGCATGCACATATCGACTTTTTGCACTTAAAATATCGATTTTCAGCATGTTTTGGGTCTGTATCTTGAAAACATTCTAGCAAGAAGTAGGCATGTACAGATCGCTTCTGGGACCCAAAAATATCAAATTTTCTGGTGTTTTGAACCTGAATTTGAGATATAAACGGGTACAAAAAATGTATGCACATACCGACTTTTTGCACTTAAAATATCGATTTTGAGCATGTTTTGGCCCTGTATTTTAAAAACACTCTAACACGGAGTATGCACGTACAGATCACTTCTGGGACCCAAAAATATTGAATTTTCGGGTGTTTTGAGCCTGAATTTGAGATATAAACGGGTACAGAAGATGCATGCACATATCGATTTTGGGCACCTAAAATATCGATTTTTAGTATGTTTTGGGCCTGTATTTTAAAAATACTCTAACACGTAGTAGACATGTACAGGTCGCTTTTGGGACCCAAAAATATCGAATTTTCGGGTGTTTTGAGCCAGAATTTGGGATATAACCGGGTACAGAGGATGCATGCACATATCGACTTTGGGCACCTAAAATATCGATTTTGATCATGTTTTGGGTCTGTATCTTGAAAACATTCTAGCAAGGAGTAGGCATGTACAGATCGCTTCTGGGACCCAAAGATATCGAATTTTTGGGTGCTTTGAACCTGAATCTATGATATAGACGGGTACAGAAGATTCATAGACAAATTGACTTTGGGCACCTAAAATATAGATTTTCAGCATGTTTTGGGCCTGTATTTTGAAAATACTTTAACACGGAGTAGGCATGTACAGATCGCTTCTGGGACCCAAAAATATCGAATTTTCTTGTGTTTTGAGCCTGAATTTGAGATATAAACGGATACAGAAGATGCATGCACATATCGACTTTGGGCACCTAAAATATCGATTTTGAGCATGTTTTGGGCCTGTATTTTTAAAATACTCTAACACGGAGTAGGCATGTACAGATCGCTTCTGGGACACAAAAATATCGATTTTTTGAGGTTTTTGAGCCTGAATTTGAGATATAAACGGGTACAGAAGATGTATGCACATATCGACTTTGGACACCTAAAATATCGGTTTTTAGCATGTTTTGAGCCTACATTTTGAAAACATTCTAGCACTGAGTATGCATGTACAGATCGCTTAACGGACCCAAAAATATGGAATTTTCGGGTGTTTTGAGCTTGAATATGAAATATAAACGGGTACAGAAGATGCATACACATATCGACTTTTTGCACCTAAAATATCGATTTTGATCATTTTTTGGGTCTGTATCTTGAAAACATTCTAGCAAGGAGTAGGCATGTACAGATCGCTCCTGGGACCCAAAAATATCGAATTTTCGGGAGTTTTGAGCCTGAATTTGATATATAGCCGGGTACAGAGAATGCATACACATATTGACTTTGTGCACCTAAAATATCAATTTTTTAGCATGTTTTGGGCCTGTATTTTAAAAACACTCCAACACGGAGTATACATGTACAGATCGCTTCTGGGACCCAAAAATATCGAATTTTCGGAGTTTTGAGCCTGAATTTGAGATATAAACGGGTACAGAAGATGCATGCACATATCGACTTTTTGCACTTAAAATATCGATTTTGAGCATGTTTTGGGTCTGTATCTTGAAAACATTCTAGCAAGGAGTAGCCATGTACAGATTGCTTCTGGGACCCAAAAATATCTAATTTTCTGGTGTTTTGAACCAGAATTAGGGATATACACGGGTACAGAAGATGCATACACATAGTGACTTTGGGCACATAAAATATCGATTTTCAGCATGTTTTGGGCCTGTAATTTAAAAACACTCTAACACGGTCTATGCACGTACAGATCGCTTCTGGGACACAAAAATACCGAATTTTCTGGTGTTTTGAACCTGAATTTGGGATATACACGGGTACAGAAGATGCATACACATATTGACTTTGGGCACCTAAAATATCGATTTTCAGCATGTTTTAGGCTTGTATTTTGAAAATACTCTGACACGGAGTATGCATGTACAGATCGCTTTTGGGACCCAAAAATATCGAATATTCGGGTGTTTTGAGTCTGAATTTGAGATATAAACGGGTACAGAAGATGCATGCACATATTGACTTTAGGCACCCAATATATCGATTTTGAACATATTTTGGGCCTGTATTTTTAAAATACTCTAACAAGGAGTAGGCATGTACAGATCGCTTCAGGGACACAAAGATATCGATTTTTTGGGTGTTTTGAGCCTGAATTTGAGATATAAACGGGTACAGAAGATGCATGCACATATCGACATTAGCACCCAAAATATCGATTTTTAGTTTGTTTTGGTCGTATAATTTTAAAATATTCTAGCACTGAGTAGGCATGTACAGATCGCTTCTGGAACCCAAAAATATCGAATTTTCGGGGGTTTTGAGCCAGAATTTGGGATATAACCAGGTACAAAGGATGCATGCACATATCGACTTTTTGCACTTAAAATATCGATTTTGAACATGTTTTGGGTCTGTATCTTGAAAACATTCTAGCAAGGAGTAGGCATGTACACATCGCTTCTGGGACCAAAAAATACCGAATTTTCGGGTTTTTTGAACCTGAATTTGGGATCTACACGGGTACAGAAGATGCATACACATTTTGACTTTGGCACCTAAAATATAGATTTTCAGCATGTTTTGTTCCTGTATTTTGAAAATACTTTAACACGGAGAAGGCATGTACAGATCGCTTCTGGGACACAAAAATATCGAATTTTCGGATGTTTTGAGCCTGAATTTGAGATATAAACGGGTACAGAAGATGCATGCACATATCGACTTTTTGCACCTAAAATATCGATTTTGAGCATGTTTTGGGACTGTATCTTAAAAACATTCTAGCAAGAAGTAGGCATGTACGGATTGCTTCTGGGACCCAAAAATATCGAATTTTCGGGTGTTTTGAGCCTGAATTTAAGATATAAATGGGTACAGAAGATGCATACACATATTGACTTTGGGCAGTTAAAATATCGATTTTCAGCATGTTTTAGGCCTGTAATTTAAAAATACTCTAACGAGGAGTTTGCATGTACAGATGGCTTTTGGGACCCAAAAATAGCGAATATTCGGGTGTTTTGAGTCTGAATTTGAGACATAAACGGGTACAGAAGATGCATGCACATATCGACTTTGGGCACCCAAAATATCGATTTTGAGCATATTTTGGGCCTGAATTTTTAAAATACTCTAACACAGAGTAGACACGTACAGATCGCTTCTGGGACACAAAAATATCGATATTTTTGGGTGTTTTGAGCCTGAATTTGAGATATAAACGGGTACAGAAGATGCATGCACATATCGACTTTGGGCACCCAAAATATCGATTGTTAGCATGTTCTGAGCCTCTATTTTGAAAACATTCTTGAACTGAGTAGGCATGTACAGATCGCTCCTGGGACCCAAAAATATTGAATTTTCGGGTGTTTTGAGCCTGAATTTAAGATATAACCGGGTACAGAGAATGCATACACATATTGACTTTGTGCACTAAAATATCAATTTTCAGCATGTTTTGGGCCTGCATTTTAAAAACACTCTAACACGGAGTATGCATGTACAGATCGCTTCTGGGACACAAAAATATCGAATTTTCGGAGTTTTGAGCCTGAATTTGAGATATAAACGAGTACAGAAGATGCATTCACATATCGACTTTTTGCACCTAAAATATCGATTTTGAGCATGTTTTGGGTCTGTATCTTGAAAACTTTCTAGCAAGAAGTAGGCATGTACAGATTGCTTCTGGGACCCAAAAATATCGAATTTTTTGAGTGTTTTGAACCTGAATTTGGGATATAGACGGGTAAAGAAGATGCATACACATATTGACTTTGGGCAGCTAAAATATCGATTTACATCATGTTTTAGGCCTGTATTTTGAAAATACTCTAACACGGTGTATGCATGTACAGATGGCTTTTGAGACCCAAAAATATCGAATATTCGGGTGTTTTGAGTCTGAATTTGAGATATAAACGGGTACAGAAGATGCATGCACATATCGACTTTGGCACCCAAAATATCGATTTTTAGTATGTTTTGTGCGTATAATTTGAAAATATTCTAGCACTGAGTAGGCATGTACAGATCGCTTCTGGGACCCAAAAATATCGAAGTTTGGGTGTTTTTGAGCCTGAATTTGAGATATAAACGGATACAGAAGATGCATGCACATATTGACTTTGGGCACCTAAAATATCGATTTTGACCATGTTTTGGGCCTGTATCTTGAAAAAATTCTAGCAATGAATAGGCATGTACAGATCGCTCCTGGGACCCAAAAATATCGAATTTTCGGATGTTTTGAACCTGAATTTGGGATATAGACGGATACAGAAGATGCTTGCACATATCGACTTTGGGCACCTAAAATATGGTTTTTGAGCATGTTTTGGACCTGTATTTTGAAAATACTCTAACACGGAGTAGTCATGTACAGATTGCTTCTGGGACCCAAAAATATCGAATTTTCGGGTGTTTTGAGCCTGAATTTAAGATATAAATGGGTACAGAAGATGCATACACATATTGACTTTGGGCAGCTAAAATATCGATTTTCAGCATGTTTTAGGCCTATAATTTAAAAATACTCTAACGAGGAGTATGCATGTACAGATGGCTTTTGGGACCCAAAAATAGCGAATATTCGGGTGTTTTGAGTCTGAATTTGAGACATAAACGGGTACAGAAGATGCATGCACATATCGACTTTGGGCGCCCAAAATATCGATTTTGAGCATATTTTGGGCCTGAATTTTGAAAATACTCTAACACGGAGTAGACACGTACAGATCGCTTCTGGGACACAAAAACATCGATTTTTTTGGGTGTTTTGAGCCTGAATTTGAGATATTAACGGGTACAGAAGATGCATGCACATATCGACTTTGGGCACCCAAAATATCGATTGTTAGCATGTTCTGAGCCTCTATTTTGAAAACATTCTTGCACTGAGTAGGCATGTACAGATCGCTCCTGGGACCCAAAAATATTGAATTTTCGGGTGTTTTGAGCCTGAATTTGGGATATAACCGGGTACAGAGAATGCATACACATATTGACTTTGTGCACTAAAATATCAATTTTCAGCATGTTTTGGGCCAGCATTTTAAAAACACTTTAACACGGAGTAGGCATGTACAGATCGCTTCTGGGACACAAAAATATCGAATTTTCGGAGTTTTGAGCCTGAATTTGAGATATAAACGAGTACAGAAGATGCATGCACATATCGACTTTTTGCACCTAAAATATCGATTTTGAGCATGTTTTGGGCCTGTATCTTGAAAACTTTCTAGCAAGAAGTAGGCATGTACAGATTGCTTCTGGGACCCAAAAATATCGAATTTTCGAGTGTTTTGAACCTGAATTTGGGATATAGACGGGTAAAGAAGATGCATGCACATATCGACTTTTTGCACCTAAAATATCGATTTTGAGCATGTTTTGGGTCTGTATTTTGAAAACATTCTGGCAAGGAGTAAGCATGTACAGATAGCTTCTGGGACCCAAAAATACCGAATTTTCTGGTGTTTTGAACCTGAATTTGAGATATAAACGGGTACAGAAGATGCATACACATATTGACTTTGGGCACCTAAAATATAGATTTTCAGCATGTTTTAAGCCTGTATTTTGAAAATACTTTAACACTGAGAAGGCATGTACAGATCGCTTCTGGGACCCAAAAAAATCGAATTTTCGGATGTTTTGAAAATGAATTTGGGATATAGACGGATACGGAAGATGCATGCACATATCGACTTTTTGCACCTAAAATATCGATTTTGATCATGTTTTGGGTCTGTATCTTGAAAACATTCTAGCAAGAAGTATGCATGTACAGATTGCTTCTAGGACCCAAAAATATCGAATTTTAGAATGTTTTGAACCTGAATTTGGGATATAGACGGGTACAGAAGATGCATACACATATTGACTTTGGGCACCTAAAATATCGATTTTGAGCATGTTTTGGGTCTGTATCTTGAAAACATTCTTGCAAGGAGTAGGCATGTACAGATCGCTTCTAGGACCCAAAAATACCGAATTTTCTGGTGTTTTGAACCTGAATTTGGTATATACACGGGTACAGAAGATGCATACACATATTGAATTTGGGCACCTAAAATATAGATTTTCAGCATGTTTTAAGCCTGTATTTTGAAAATACTTTAACACGGAGAAGGCATGTACAGATCGCTTCTGGGACCCAAAAATATCGAATTTTCGGGTGTTTTGAGCCTGAATTTGAGATATAAACGGATACAGAAGATGCATGCACATATTGACTTTGGGCACCTAAAATATCGATTTTGAGCATGTTTTGGGCCTGTATTTTAAAAACACTCCAACACGGAGTATGCACGTACAGATCGCTTCTGGGACACAAAGATATCGATTTTTTGGGTGTTTTTGAGCCTGAATTTGAGATATAAACGGGTACAGAAGATGCATGCACATATCGACATTAGCACCCAAAATATCGATTTTTAGTTTGTTTTGGGCGTATAATTTTAAAATATTCTAGCACTGAGTAGGCATGTACAGATCGCTTCTGGAACCCAAAAACATCGAATTTTCGGGGGTTTTGAGCCAGAATTTGGGATTTAACCAAGTACAGAGGATGCATGCACATATCGACTTTTTGCACCTAAAATATCGATTTTGAGCATGTTTTGGGTCTGTATCTTGAAAACATTCTAGCAAGGAGTAGGCATGTACATATCGCTTCTGGGACCAAAAAATACCGAATTTTCGGGTTTTTTTGAACATGAATTTGGGATATACACGGGTACAGAAGATGCATACACATATTGACTTTGGGCACCTAAAATATAGATTTTTAGCATGTTTTGTTCCTGTATTTTGAAAATACTTTAACACGGAGAAGGCATGTACAGATCGCTTCTGGGACCCAAAAATATCGAATTTTCGGATGTTTTGAGCCTGAATTTGAGATATAAACGGGTACAGAAGATGCATGCACATATCGACTTTTTGCACCTAAAATATCGATTTTGAGCATGTTTTGGGACTGTATCTTAAAAACATTCTAGCAAGAAGTAGGCATGTACAGATTGCTTCTGGGACCCAAAAATATCGAATTTTCGGGTGTTTTGAGCCTGAATTTAAGATATAAATGGGTACAGAAGATGCATACACATATTGACTTTGGGCAGCTAAAATATCGATTTTCAGCATGTTTTAGGCCTGTATTTTAAAAATACTCTATCAAGGAGTATGCATGTACAGATGGCTTTTGGGACCCAAAAATAGCGAATATTCGGGTGTTTTGAGTCTGAATTTGAGACATAAACGGGTGCAGAAGATGCATACACATATCGACTTTGGGCACCCAAAATATCGATTTTGAGCATATTTTGGGCCTGAATTTTATAAACACTCTAACACGGAGTATGCATGTACAGATCGCTTCTGGGACACAAAAATATCGAATTTTCGGAGTTTTGAGCCTGAATTTGAGATATAAACGAGTACAGAAGATGCATGCACATATCGACTTTTTGCACCTAAAATATCGATTTTGAGCATGTTTTGGGTCTGTATCTTGAAAACTTTCTAGCAAGAAGTAGGCATGTACAGATTGCTTCTGGGACCCAAAAATATCGAATTTTCGAGTGTTTTGAACCTGAATTTGGGATATAGACGGGTAAAAAAGATGCATACACATATTGACTTTGGGCAGCTAAAATATCGATTTACATCATGTTTTAGGCCTGTATTTTGAAAATACTCTAACACGGAGTATGCATGTACAGATGTCTTTTGAGACCCAAAAATATCGAATATTCGGGTGTTTTGAACCTGAATTTGAGATATAAACGGGTACAGAAGATGCATGCACATATCGACTTTGGCACCCAAAATATCGATTTTTAGTATGTTTTGGGCGTATAATTTGAAAATATTCTAGCACTGAGTAGGCATGTACAGATCACTTCTGGGACCCAAAAATATGGAATTTTCGGGTGTTTTGAGCATGAATTTGATATATAAACGGGTACAGAAGATGCATACACATATCGACTTTTTGCACCTAAAATATCGATTTTCATCATGTTTTGGGTCTGTATCGTGAACAAATTCTAGCAAGGAGTAGGCATGTACAGATCGCTCCTGGGACCCAAAAATATCGAATTTTCGGAAGTTTTGAGCCTGAATTTGAGATATAACCGGGTACAGAGAATGCATACACATATTGACTTTGTGCACCTAAAATATAAATTTTTTAGCATGTTTTGGGCCTGTATTTTAAAAACACTCCAACACGGAGTATGCATGTACAGATCGCTTCTGGGACCCAAAAATATCGAATTTTCGGAGTTTTGAGCCTGAATTTGAGATATAAACGGGTACAGAAGATGCATGCACATATCGACTTTTTGCACTTAAAATATCGATTTTGAGCATGTTTTGGGTCTGTATCTTTAAAACATTCTAGCAAGGAGTAGGCATGTACAGATTGCTTCTGGGACCCAAAAATATCGAATTTTCTGGTGTTTTGAACCAGAATTAGGGATATACACGGGTACAGAAGATGCATACACATATTGACTTTGGGCACATAAAATATCGATTTTAAGCATGTTTTGGGCCTGTAATTTAAAAACACTTTAACACGGAGAAGGCATGTACAGATCGCTTCTGGGACCCAAAAATATCGAATTTTCGGATGTTTTGAGCCTGAATTTGAGATAAAAACGGGTACAGAAGATGCATGCACATATCGACTTTTTGCACCTAAAATATCGATTTTGAGCATGTTTTGGGACTGTATCTTAAAAACATTCTAGCAAGAAGTAGGCATGTACAGATTGCTTCTGGGACCCAAAAATATCGAATTTTCGAGTGTTTTGAGCCTGAATTTAAGATATAAATGGGTACAGAAGATGCATACACATATTGACTTTGGGCAGCTAAAATATCGATTTTCAGCATGTTTTAGGCAGGTATTTTAAAAATACTCTATCAAGGAGTATGCATGTACAGATGGCTTTTGGGACCCAAAAATAGCGAATATTCGGGTGTTTTGAGTCTGAATTTGAGACATAAACGGGTGCAGAAGATGCATACACATATCGACTTTGGGCACCCAAAATATCGATTTTGAGCATATTTTGGGCCTGAATTTTATAAACACTCTAACACGGAGTATGCATGTACAGATCGCTTCTGGGACACAAAAATATCGAATTTTCGGAGTTTTGAGCCTGAATTTGAGATATAAACGAGTACAGAAGATGCATGCACATATCGACTTTTTGCACATAAAATATCGATTTTGAGCATGTTTTGGGTCTGTATCTTGAAAACTTTCTAGCAAGAAGTAGGCATGTACAGATTGCTTCTGGGACCCAAAAATATCGAATTTTCGAGTGTTTTGAACCTGAATTTGGGATATAGACGGGTAAAGAAGATGCATACACATATTGACTTTGGGCAGCTAAAATATCGATTTACATCATGTTTTAGGCCTGTATTTTGAAAATACTCTAACACGGAGTATGAATGTACAGATGTCTTTTGAGACCCAAAAATATCGAATATTCGGGTGTTTTGAACCTGAATTTGAGATATAAACGGGTACAGAAGATGCATGCACATATCGACTTTGGCACCCAAAATATCGATTTTTAGTATGTTTTGGGCGTATAATTTGAAAATATTCTAGCACTGAGTAGGCATGTACAGATCACTTCTGGGACCCAAAAATATCGAATTTTTGGGTGTTTTGAGCCTGAATTTGAGATATAAACGGATACAGAAGATGCATGCACATATTGACTTTGGGCACCTAAAATATCGATTTTGACCATGTTTTGGGCCTGTATCTTGAAAAAATTCTAGCAAGGAATAGGCATGTACAGATCGCTCCTGGGACCCAAAAATATCGAATTTTCGGGTGTTTTGAGCCTGAATTTAAGATATAACCGGGTACAGAGAATGCATACACATATTGACTTTGTGCACCTAAAATATCAATTTTCAGCATGTTTTGGGCCTGCATTTTAAAAACACTCTAACACGGAGTATGCATGTACAGATCGCTTCTGGGACACAAAAATATCGAATTTTCGGAGTTTTGAGCCTGAATTTGAGATATAAACGAGTACAGAAGATGCATGCACATATCGACTTTTTGCACCTAAAATATCGATTTTGAGCATGTTTTGGGTCTGTATCTTGAAAACTTTCTAGCAAGAAGTAGGCATGTACAGATTGCTTCTGGGACCCAAAAATATCGAATTTTCGAGTGTTTTGAACCTGAATTTGGGATATAGACGGGTAAAGAAGATGCATACACATATTGACTTTGGGCAGCTAAAATATCGATTTACATCATGTTTTAGGCCTGTATTTTGAATATACTCTACCACGGAGTATGCATGTACAGATGGCTTTTGAGACCCAAAAATATCGAATATTCGGGTGTTTTGAGTCTGAATTTGAGATATAAACGGGTACAGAAGATGCATGCACATATCGACTTTGGCACCCAAAATATCGATTTTTAGTATGTTTTGGGCGTATAATTTGAAAATATTCTAGCACTGAGTAGGCATGTACAGATCGCTTCTGGGACCCAAAAATATCGAATTTTCGGGGGTTTTGAGCCAGAATTTGGGATATAACCGGGTACAGAGGATGCATGCACATATCGACTTTTTGCACCTAAAATATCGATTTTGAGCATGTTTTGGGTCTGTATTTTGAAAACATTCTAGCAAGGAATAGGCATGGACAGATCGCTCCTGGGACCCAAAAATATCGAATTTTCGGATGTTTTGAACCTGAATTTGGGATATAGACGGATACAGAAGATGCTTGCACATATTGACTTTGGGCACATAAAATATCGATTTTCAGCATGTTTTGGGCCTGTAATTTAAAAACACTCTAACACGGAGTATGCACGTACAGATCGCTTCTGTGACACAAAGATATCGACTTTTTGGGTGTTTTGAGCCTGAATTTGAGATATAAACGGGTACAGAAGATGCATGCACATATCGACTTTGGGCACCCAAAATATCGATTTTGAGCATATTTTGGGCCTGAATTTTTAAAATACTCTAACACGGAGTAGACACGTACAGATCGTTTCTGGGACACAAAAATATCGATTTTTTTGGGTGTTTTGAGCTTGAATTTGAGATATAAACGGGTACAGAAGATGCATGCACATATCGACTTTGGGCACCCAAAATATCGATTTTTAGCATGTTCTGAGCCTATATTTTGAAAACATTCTTGCACTGAGTAGGCATGTACAGATCGCTTCTGGGACCCAAAAATATTGAATTTTCGGGTGTTTTGAGCCTGAATTTAAGATATAACCGGGTACAGAGAATGCATACACATATTGACTTTGTGCACCTAAAATATCAATTTCAGCATGTTTTGGGCCTGCATTTTAAAAACACTCTAACACGGAGTATGCATGTACAGATCGCTTCTGGGACACAAAAACATCGAATTTTCGGAGTTTTGAGCCTGAATTTGAGATATAAACGAGTACAGAAGATGCATGCACATATCTACTTTTTGCACCTAAAATATCGATTTTGAGCATGTTTTGGGTCTGTATCTTGAAAACTTTCTAGCAAGAAGTAGGCATGGACAGATTGCTTCTGGGACCCAAAAATATCGAATTTTCGAGTGTTTTGAACCTGAATTTGGGATATAGACGGGTAAAGAAGATGCATACACATATTGACTTTGGGCAGCTAAAATATCGATTTACATCATGTTTTAGGCCTGTATTTTGAAAATACTCTAACACGGAGTATGCATGTACAGATGGCTTTTGAGACCCAAAAATATCGAATATTCGGGTGTTTTGAGTCTGAATTTGAGATATAAACGGGTACAGAAGATGCATGCACATATCGACTTTGGCACCCAAAATATCGATTTTTAGTATGTTTTGGGCGTATAATTTGAAAATATTCTAGCACTGAGTAGGCATGTACAGATCGCTTCTGGGACCCAAAAATATCGAATTTTCGGGGGTTTTGAGCCAGAATTTGGGATATAACCGGGTACAGACGATGCATGCACATATCGACTTTTTGCACCTAAAATATCGATTTTGAGCATGTTTTGGGTCTGTATTTTGAAAACATTCTGGCAAGGAGTAGGCATGTACAGATCGCTTCTGGGACCCAAAAATACCGAATTTTTGGGTGTTTTGAGCCTGAATTTGGGATATACACGGGTACAGAAGATGCATACACATATTGACTTTGGGCACCTAAAATATAGATTTTCAGCATGTTTTGTTCCTGTATTTTGAAAATACTTTAACACGGAGAAGGCATGTACAGATTGCTTCTGGGACCCAAAAATATCGAATTTTCGGATGTTTTGAGCCTGAATTTGAGATATAAACGGGTACAGAAGATGCATGCACATATCGACTTTTTGCACCTAAAATATCGATTTTGAGCATGTTTTGGGACTGTATCTTAAAAACATTCTAGCAAGAAGTAGGCATGTACAGATTGCTTCTGGGACCCAAAAATATCGAATTTTCGGGTGTTTTGAACCTGAATTTAAGATATAAATGGGTACAGAAGATGCATACACATATTGACTTTTGGCAGCTAAAATATCGATTTTCAGCATGTTTTTGGCCTGTATTTTAAAAATACTCTAACACGGAGTATGCATGTACAGATGGCTTTTGGGACCCAAAAATAGCGAATATTCGGGTGTTTTGAGTCTGAATTTGAGACATAAACGGGTACAGAAGATGCATGCACATATCGACTTTGGGCACCCAAAATATCGATTTTGAGCATATTTTGGGCCTGAATTTTTAAAATACTCTAACACGGAGTAGACACGTACAGATCGCTTCTGGGACACAAAAATATCGATTTTTTTGCGTGTTTTGAGCCTGAATTTGAGATATAAACGGGTACAGAAGATGCATGCACATATCGACTTTTGGCACCCAAAATATCGATTATAAGCATGTTCTGAGCCTATATTTTGAAAACATTCTTGCACTGAGTAGGCATGTACAGATCGCTTCTGGGACCCAAAAATATTGAATTTTCGGGTGTTTTGAGCCTGAATTTAAGATATAACCGGGTACAGAGAATGCATACACATATCGACTTTGTGCACCCAAAATATCAATTTTCAGCATGTTTTGGGCCTGCATTTTATAAACACTCTAACACGGAGTATGCATGTACAGATCGCTTCTGGGACACAAAAATATCGAATTTTCGGAGTTTTGAGCCTGAATTTGAGATATAAACGAGTACAGAAGATGCATGCACATATCGACTTTTTGCACCTAAAATATCGATTTTGAGCATGTTTTGGGTCTGTATCTTGAAAACTTTCTAGGAAGAAGTAGGCATGTACAGATTGCTTCTGGGACCCAAAAATATCGAATTTTCGAGTGTTTTGAACCTGAATTTGGGATATAGACGGGTAAAGAAGATGCATACACATATTGACTTTGGGCAGCTAAAATATCGATTTACATCATGTTTTAGGCCTGTATTTTGAAAATACTCTAATACGGAGTATGCATGTACAGATGGCTTTTGAGACCCAAAAATATCGAATATTCGGGTGTTTTGAGTCTGAATTTGAGATATAAACGGGTACAGAAGATGCATGCACATATCGACTTTGGCACCCAAAATATCGATTTTTAGTATGTTTTGGGCGAATAATTTGAAAATATTCTAGCACTAAGTAGGCATGTACAGATCGCTTCTGGGACCCAAAAATATCGAATTTTCGGGGGTTTTGAGCCAGAATTTGGGATATAACCGGGTACAGAGGATGCATGCACATATCGACTTTTTGCACCTAAAATATCGATTTTGAGCATGTTTTGGGTCTGTATTTTGAAAACATTCTGGCAAGGAGTAAGCATGTACAGATCGCTTCTGTGACCCAAAAATACCGAATTTTTGGGTGTTTTGAGCCTGAATTTGAGATATAAACGGATACAGAAGATGCATGCACATATTGACTGTGGGCACCTAAAATATCGATTTTGACCATGTTTTGGGCCTGTATCTTGAAAAAATTCTAGCAAGGAATAGGCATGTACAGATCGCTCCTGGGACCCAAAAATATCGAATTTTCGGATGTTTTGAACCTGAATTTGGGATATAGACGGATACAGAAGATGCTTGCACATATCGACTTTGGGCACCTAAAATATCGATTTTGAGCATGTTTTGGACCTGTATTTTGAAAATACTCTAACACGGAGTAGGCATGTACAGATCGCTTCTGGGACCCAAAAATATCGAATTTTCGGGTGTTTTGAGCCTGAATTTGAGATATAAACGGGTACAGAAGATGCATGCACATATCGACTTTTTGCACCTAAAATATCGATTTTGATCATGTTTTGGGTCTGTATCTTGAAAACATTCTAGCAAGAAGTAGGCATGTACAGATTGCTTCTGGGACCCAAAAATATCAAATTTTCGAATGTTTTGAACCTGAATTTGGGATATAGACGGGTACAGAAGATGCATACACATATTGACTTTGGGCACCTAAAATATCGATTTTGAGCATGTTTTGGGTCTGTATCTTGAAAACATTCTTGCAAGGAGTAGGCATGTACAGATCGCTTCTAGGACCCAAAAATACCGAATTTTCTGGTGTTTTGAACCTGAATTTGGGATATACACGGGTACAGAAGATGCATACACATATTGAATTTGGGCACCTAAAATATAGATTTTCAGCATGTTTTAAGCCTGTATTTTGAAAATACTTTAACACGGAGAAGGCATGTACAGATCGCTTCTGGGACCCAAAAATATCGAATTTTTGGGTGTTTTGAGCCTGAATTTGAGATATAAACGGATACAGAAGATGCATGAACATATTGACTTTGGGCACCTAAAATATCGATTTTGAGCATGTTTTGGGCCTGTATTTTGAAAATACTGTACCACGGAGTAGGCATGTACAGATCGCTTCTAGGACACAAAAATATGGATTTTTTGGGTGTTTTGACCCTGAATTTGAGATATAAACGGGTACAGAAGATGCATGCACATATCGACTTTGGACACCTAAAATATCGATTTTTAGTATGTTTTGGGCCTGTATTTTAAAAATACTCTAACACGGAGTAGACATGTAATGATCGCTTTTGGGACCCAAAAATATCGAATTTTCTGTTGTTTTGAGCCTGAATTTGAGATAGAAACGGGTACAGAAGATGTATGCACATATCGACTTTGGGCACCTAAAATATCGATTTTGAGCATGTTTTGGACCTGTATTTTGAAAATACTCTAACACGGAGTAGGCATGTACAAATCGCTTCTAAGACCCAAAAATATCGAATTTTCGAATGTTTTGAACCTGAATTTGGGATATAGACGGGTACAGAAGATGGATACACATATTGACTTTGGGCAGCTAAAATATCGATTTTCAGCATATTTTAGGCTTGGATTTTGAAAATACTCTAACACGGAGTATGCATGTACAGATGGCTTTTGGGACCCAAAAATATCTATTATTCGGGTGTTTTGAGTCTGAATTTATGATATAAACGGGTACAGAAGATGCATGCACATATCGACTTTGGGCACCCAATATATCGATTTTGAGCATGTTTTGGGCCTGTATTTTGAAAATACTCAAACACGGTGTAGACATGTACAGATCGCTTCTGGGACACAAAAATATCGATTTTTTGGGTGTTTTGAGCCTGAATTTGAGATATAAACGGGTACAGAAGATGCATGCACATATCGACTTTGGGACCCAAAATATCGATTTTTAGTATGTTTTGGGTGTATAATTTGAAAATATTCTAGCACTGAGTAGGCATGTACAGATCGCTTCTGGGACACAAACATATCAAATTTTCGGGGGTTTTGAGCATGAATTTGGGATATAACCGGGTACAGAGGTTGCATGCACATATCGACTTTTTGCACCTAAATAATCGATTTTGAGCATGTTTTGGGTCTGTATCTTGAAAACATTCTAGCAAGAAGTATGCATGTACAGATTGCTTCTGGGACCCAAAAATATTGAATTTTCGTTTGTTTTGAACCAGAATTATGGATATAGACGGGTACAGAAGATGCATACACATATTGACTTTAGGCAGCTAAAATATCGATTTTCAGCATGTTTTAGGCTTATATTTTGAAAATACTCTAACACGGAGTATGCATGTACAGATGGCTTTTAGGACCCAAAAATATCGATTATTCGGGTGTTTTGAGTCTGAATTTATGATATAAACGGGTACAGAAGATGAATGCACTTATTGACTTTGGGCACCCAATATATCGATTTTGAGCATGTTTTGGGCCTGTATTTTTAAAATACTCTAACACGGATTAGACACGTACAGATCGCTTCTGGGACACAAAAATATCGATTTTTTGCGTGTTTTGAGCCTGAATTTGAGATATAAACGGGTACAGAAGATGCATGCACATATCTACTTTGGCACCCAAAATATCTATTTTTAGTTTGTTTTGGGCGTATAATTTTAACATATTCTAGCACTGAGTAGGCATGTACAGATCGCTTCTGGAACCCAAAAATATCGAATTTTCGGGGGTTTTGAGCCTGAATTTGGGATATAACCAGGTACAGAGGATGCATGCACATATCGACTTTTTGCACCTAAAATATCGATTTTGAGCATGTTTTGGGTCTGTATCTTGAAAACATTCTAGCAAGGAGTAGGCATGTATATATCGCTTCTGGGACCCAAAAATACCGAATTTTCGGGTGTTTTGAACCTGAATTTGGGATATACACGGGTACAGAAGATGCATACACATATTGACTTTGGGCACCTAAAATATAGATTTTCAGCATGTTTTGCTCCTGTATTTTGAAAATACTCTAACACGGAGTAGGCATGTACAGATCGCTTCTGGGACCCAAAAATATCGAATTTTCGAATGTTTTGAACCTGAATTTGGGATATAGACGGGTACAGAAGATGGATACACATATTGACTTTGGGCAGCTAAAATATCGATTTTCAGCATATTTTAGGCTTGTATTTTGAAAATACTCTAACACGGAGTATGCATGTACAGATGGCTTTTGGGACCCAAAAATATCGATTATTCGGGTGTTTTGAGTCTGAATTTATGATATAAACGGGTACAGAAGATGCATGCACATATCGACTTTGGGCACCCAATATATCGATTTTGAGCATGTTTTGGGCCTGTATTTTGAAAATACTCAAACACGGTGTAGACATGTACAGATCGCTTCTGGGACACAAAAATATCGATTTTTTGGGTGTTTTGAGCCTGAATTTGAGATATAAACGGATACAGAAGATGCATGCACATATCGACTTTGGGACCCAAAATATCGATTTTTAGTATGTTTTGGGTGTATAATTTGAAAATATTCTAGCACTGAGTAGGCATGTACAGATCGCTTCTGGGACACAAACATATCGAATTTTCGGGGGTTTTGAGCATGAATTTGGGATATAACCGGGTACAGAGGTTGCATGCACATATCGACTTTTTGCACCTAAATTATCGATTTTGAGCATGTTTTGGGTCTGTATCTTGAAAACATTCTAGCAAGGAGTAGGCATGTACAGATCGCTTCTGGGACCCAAAAATACCGAATTTTCTGGTGTTTTGAACCTGAATTTGAGATATAGACGGGTACAGAAGATGCATACACATATTGACTTTGTGCACCTAAAATATAGATTTTCAGCATGTTTTGAGCCTGTATTTTGAAAATACTTTAACACGGAGAAGGCATGTACAGATCGCTTCTGGAACCCAAAAATATCGAATTTTCGGGGGTTTTGAGCCAGAATTTGGGATATAAACGCGTACAGAGGATTCATGCACATATCGACTTTTTGCACCTAAAATATCGATTTTGAGCATGTTTTGGGTCTGTATCTTGAAAACATTCTAGCAAGGAGTAGGCATGTACAGATCGCTTCTGGGACCCAAAAATACCGAATTTTCTGGTGTTTTGAACCTGAATTTATTTGGGATATACACGGGTACAGAAGATGGATACACATATTGACTTTGGGCACCTAAAATATAGATTTTCAGCATGTTTTGAGCCTGTATTTTGAAAATACTTTAACACGGAGAAGGCATGTACAGATCGCTTCTGGGACCCAAAAATATCGAATTTTCGGATGTTTTGAGCCTGAATTTGAGATATAAACGGGTACAGAAGATGCATGCACATATCGACTTCTTGCACCTAAAATATCGATTTTGAGCATGTTTTTGGACTGTATCTTGAAAACATTCTAGCAAGAAGTAGGCATGTACAGATTGCTTCTGGGACCCAAAAATATCGAATTTTCGAATGTTTTGAACCTGAATTTGGGATATAGACGGGTACAGAAGATGGATACACATATTGACTTTGGGCAGCTAAAATATCGATTTTCAGCATATTTTAGGCTTGTATTTTGAAAATACTCTAACACGGAGTATGCATGTACAGATGGCTTTTGGGACCCAAAAATATCGATTATTCGGGTGTTTTGAGTCTGAATTTATGATATAAACGGGTACAGAAGATGCATGCACATATCGACTTTGGGCACCCAATATATCGATTTTGAGCATGTTTTGGGCCTGTATTTTGAAAATACTCAAACACGGTGTAGACATGTACAGATCGCTTCTGGGACACAAAAATATCGATTTTTTGGGTGTTTTGAGCCTGAATTTGAGATATAAACGGATACAGAAGATGCATGCACATATCGACTTTTTGCACCTAAATTATCGATTTTGAGCATGTTTTGGGTCTGTATCTTGAAAACATTCTAGCAAGGAGTAGGCATGTACAGATCGCTTCTGGGACCCAAAAATACCGAATTTTCTGGTGTTTTGAACCTGAATTTGAGATATAGACGGGTACAGAAGATGCATACACATATTGACTTTGTGCACCTAAAATATAGATTTTCAGCATGTTTTGAGCCTGTATTTTGAAAATACTTTAACACGGAGAAGGCATGTACAGATCGCTTCTGGAACCCAAAAATATCGAATTTTCGGGGGTTTTGAGCCAGAATTTGGGATATAAACGGGTACAGAGGATGCATGCACATATCGACTTTTTGCACCTAAAATATCGATTTTGAGCATGTTTTGGGTCTGTATCTTGAAAACATTCTAGCAAGGAGTAGGCATGTACAGATCGCTTCTGGGACCCAAAAATACCGAATTTTCTGGTGTTTTGAACCTGAATTTATTTGGGATATACACGGGTACAGAAGATGCATACACATATTAACTTTGGGCACATAAAATATAGATTTTCAGCATGTTTTGAGCCTGTATTTTGAAAATACTTTAACACGGAGAAGGCATGTACAGATCGCTTCTGGGACCCAAAAATATCGATTATTCGGGTGTTTTGAGTCTGAATTTATGATATAAACGGGTACAGAAGATGCATGCACATATCGACTTTGGGCACCCAATATATCGATTTTGAGCATGTTTTGGGCCTGTATTTTGAAAATACTCAAACACGGTGTAGACATGTACAGATCGCTTCTGGGACACAAAAATATCGATTTTTTGGGTGTTTTGAGCCTGAATTTGAGATATAAACGGATACAGAAGATGCATGCACATATCGACTTTGGGACCCAAAATATCGATTTTTAGTATGTTTTGGGTGTATAATTTGAAAATATTCTAGCACTGAGTAGGCATGTACAGATCGCTTCTGGGACACAAACATATCGAATTTTCGGGGGTTTTGAGCATGAATTTGGGATATAACCGGGTACAGAGGTTGCATGCACATATCGACTTTTTGCACCTAAATTATCGATTTTGAGCATGTTTTGGGTCTGTATCTTGAAAACATTCTAGCAAGGAGTAGGCATGTACAGATCGCTTCTGGGACCCAAAAATACCGAATTTTCTGGTGTTTTGAACCTGAATTTGAGATATAGACGGGTACAGAAGATGCATACACATATTGACTTTGTGCACCTAAAATATAGATTTTCAGCATGTTTTGAGCCTGTATTTTGAAAATACTTTAACACGGAGAAGGCATGTACAGATCGATTCTGGAACCCAAAAATATCGAATTTTCGGGGGTTTTGAGCCAGAATTTGGGATATAAACGCGTACAGAGGATGCATGCACATATCGACTTTTTGCACCTAAAATATCGATTTTGAGCATGTTTTGGGTCTGTATCTTGAAAACATTCTAGCAAGGAGTAGGCATGTACAGATCGCTTCTGGGACCCAAAAATACCGAATTTTCTGGTGTTTTGAACCTGAATTTATTTGGGATATACACGGGTACAGAAGATGGATACACATATTGACTTTGGGCACCTAAAATATAGATTTTCAGCATGTTTTGAGCCTGTATTTTGAAAATACTTTAACACGGAGAAGGCATGTACAGATCGCTTCTGGGACCCAAAAATATCGAATTTTCGGATGTTTTGAGCCTGAATTTGAGATATAAACGGGTACAGAAGATGCATGCACATATCGACTTTTTGCACCTAAAATATCGATTTTGAGCATGTTTTTGGACAGTATCTTGAAAACATTCTAGCAAGAAGTAGGCATGTACAGATTGCTTCTGGGACCCAAAAATATCGAATTTTCGAATGTTTTGAACCTGAATTTGGGATATAGACGGGTACAGGAGATGCATACACATATTGACTTTGGGCAGCTAAAATATCGATTTTCAGCATGTTTTAGGCTTGTATTTTGAAAATACTCTGACACGGAGTATGCATGTACAGATGGCTTTTAGGACCCAAAAAAATCGAATATTCGGGTGTTTTGAGTCTGAATTTGAGATATAAACGGGTACAGAAGATGCATGCACATATCGACTTTAGGCACCCAATATATCGATTTTGAGCATATTTTGGGCCTGTAGTTTTAAAATACTCTAACACGGAGTAGACACGTACAGATCGCTTCTGGGACACAAAAATATCGAATTTTTGGGTGTTTTGAGCCTGAATTTGAGATATAAATGGGTACAGAAGATGCATGCACATATCGACTTTTTGCACCCAAAATATCGATTTTTAGCATGTTCTGAGCCTATATTTTGAAAACATTCTAGCACTGAGTAGGCATGTACAGATCGCTTCTGGGACCCAAAAATATTGTATTTTCGGGAGTTATGAGCCTGAATTTGAGATATAACCGGGTACAGAAGATGCATGCACATATCGACTTTTTGCACTTAATTAAAATATCGAGTTTGAGCATGTTTTTGGTCTGTATCTTGAAAACATTCTAGCAAGGAGTAGGCATGTACAGATCTCTTCTGGGACCCAAAAATATCGAATTTTCTGATGTTTTGAACCAGAATTTGAGATATAAACGGATACAGAAGATGTATGCACATATCGACTTTGTGCACCTAAAATATCGATTTTGAGCATGTTTTTGACCTGTATTTTGAAAATACTCTAACACGGAGTAGGCATGTACAGATCGCTTCTGGGACCCAAAAATATCGAATTTTCGAATGTTTTGAACCTGAATTTGGGATATAGACGGGTACAGAAGATGGATACACATATTGACTTTGGGCAGCTAAAATATCGATTTTCAGCATATTTTAGGCTTGTATTTTGAAAATACTCTAACACGGAGTATGCATGTACAGATGGCTTTTGGGACCCAAAAATATCGATTATTCGGGTGTTTTGAGTCTGAATTTATGATATAAACGGGTACAGAAGATGCATGCACATATCGACTTTGGGCACCCAATATATCGATTTTGAGCATGTTTTGGGCCTGTATTTTGAAAATACTCAAACACGGTTTAGACATGTACAGATCGCTTCTGGGACACAAAAATATCGATTTTTTGGGTGTTTTGAGCCTGAATTTGAGATATAAACGGGTACAGAAGATGCATGCACATATCGACTTTGGGACCCAAAATATCGATTTTTAGTATGTTTTGGGTGTATAATTTGAAAATATTCTAGCACTGAGTAGGCATGTACAGATCGCTTCTGGGACACAAACATATCGAATTTTCGGGGGTTTTGAGCATGAATTTGGGATATAACCGGGTACAGAGGTTGCATGCACATATCGACTTTTTGCACCTAAATTATCGATTTTGAGCATGTTTTGGGTCTGTATCTTGAAAACATTCTAGCAAGGAGTAGGCATGTACAGATCGCTTCTGGGACCCAAAAATACCGTATTTTCTGGTGTTTTGAACCTGAATTTGAGATATAGACGGGTACAGAAGATTCATACACATATTGACTTTGTGCACCTAAAATATAGATTTTCAGCATGTTTTGAGCCTGTATTTTGAAAATACTTTAACACGGAGAAGGCATGTACAGATCGCTTCTGGAACCCAAAAATATCGAATTTTCGGGGGTTTTGAGCCAGAATTTGGGATATAAACGGGTACAGAGGATGCATGCACATATCGACTTTTTGAACCTAAAATATCGATTTTGAGCATGTTTTGGGTCTGTATCTTGAAAACATTCTAGCAAGGAGTAGGCATGTACAGATCGCTTCTGGGACCCAAAAATACCGAATTTTCTGGTGTTTTGAACCTGAATTTATTTGGGATATACACGGGTACAGAAGATGCATACACATATTGACTTTGGGCACCTAAAATATAGATTTTCAGCATGTTTTGAGGCTGTATTTTGAAAATACTTTAACACGGAGAAGGCATGTACAGATCGCTTCTGGGACCCAAAAATATCGAATTTTCGGATGTTTTGAGCCTGAATTTGAGATATAAACGGGTACAGAAGATACATGCACATATCGACTTTTTGCACCTAAAATATCGATTTTGAGCATGTTTTTGGACTGTATCTTGAAAACATTCTAGCAAGAAGTAGGCATGTACAGATTGCTTCTGGGACCCAAAAATATCGAATTTTCGAATGTTTTGAACCTGAATTTGGGATATAGACGGGTACAGAAGATGCATACACATATTGACTTTGGGCAGCTAAAATATCGATTTTCAGCATGTTTTAGGCTTGTATTTTGAAAATACTCTGACACGGAGTATGCATGTACAGATGGCTTTTAGGACCCAAAAATATCGAATATTCGGGTGTTTTGAGTCTGAATTTGAGATATAAACGGGTACAGAAGATGCATGCACATATCGACTTTAGGCACCCAATATATCGATTTTGAGCATATTTTGGGCCTGTAGTTTTAAAATACTCTAACACGGAGTAGACACGTACAGATCGCTTCTGGGACACAAAAATATCGAATTTTTGGGTGTTTTGAGCCTGAATTTGAGATATAAATGGGTACAGAAGATGCATGCACATATCGACTTTTTGCACCCAAAATATCGATTTTTAGCATGTTCTGAGCCTATATTTTGAAAACATTCTAGCACTGAGTAGGCATGTACAGATCGCTTCTGGGACCCAAAAATATTGTATTTTCGGCAGTTATGAGCCTGAATTTGAGATATAACCGGGTACAGAAGATGCATGCACATATCGACTTTTTGCACCCAAAATATCGATTTTTAGCATGTTCTGAGCCTATATTTTGAAAACATTCTAGCACTGAGTAGGCATGTACAGATCGCTTCTGGGACCCAAAAATATTGTATTTTCGGCAGTTATGAGCCTGAATTTGAGATATAACCGGGTACAGAAGATGCATGCACATATCGACTTTTTGCACTTAATTAAAATATCGAGTTTGAGCATGTTTTTGGTCTGTATCTTGAAAACATTCTAGCAAGGAGTAGGCATGTACAGATCTCTTCTGGGACCCAAAAATATCGAATTTTCTGATGTTTTGAACCAGAATTAGGGATATACTCGGGTACAGAAGATCCATACACATATTGACTTTGGGCACATAAAATATCGATTTTCAGCATGTTTTGGGCCTCTATTTTAAAAACACTCTAACACGGAGTATGCACGTACAGATCGCTTCTGGGACCCAAAAACATTGAATTTTCGGGTGTTTTGAGCCTGAATTTGAGATATAAACGGATACAGAAGATGCATGCACATATTGACTTTCGGCACCTAAAATATCGATTTTGAGCATGTTTTAGGCCTGTATTTTGAAAATACTGTACCACGGAGTAGGCATGTACAGATCGCTTCTGGGACACAAAAATATGGATTTTTTGGGTGTTTTGAGCCTGAATTTGAGATATAAACGGGTACAGAAGATGCATACACATATTGACTTTGGGCAGCTAAAATATCGATTTTCAGCATGTTTTAGGCTTGTATTTTGAAAATACTCTAACACGGAGTATGCATGTACAGATGGCTTTTGGGACCCAAAAATATCGATTATTCGGGTGTTTTGTGTCTGAATTTATGATATAAACGGGTACAGAAGATGCATGCACATATCGACTTTGGACACCCAATATATCGATTTTGAGCATGTTTTGGGCCAGTATTTTGAAAATACTCTGACACGGAGTATGCATGTACAGATGGCTTTTGGGACACAAAAATATCGAATTTTTGGGTGTTTTGAGCCTGAATTTGAGATATAAACGGGTACAGAAGATGCATACACATATCGACTTTTTGCACCTAAAATATCGATTTTGATCTTGTTTTGGGTCTGTATCTTGAAAAAATTCTAGCAAGGAGTAGGCATGTACAGATCGCTCCAGGAACTCAAAAATATCGAATTTTCGGGTGTTTTGAACCTGAATTTGGGATATAGACGGGTACAGAAGATGCATACACATATTGACTTTGGGCAGCTAAAATATCGATTTTCAGCATGTTTTAGGCTTGTATTTTGAAAATACTCTAACACGGAGTATGCATGTACAGATGGCTTTTGGGACCCAAAAATATCGATTATTCGGGTGTTTTGTGTCAGAATTTATGATATAAAGGGGTACAGAAGATGCATGCACATATCGACTTTGGGCACCCAATATATCGATTTTGAGCATGTTTTGGGCCTTTATTTTGAAAATACTCTGACACGGAGTATGCATGTACAGATGGCTTTTGGGACCCAAAAATATCGAATATTCGGGTGTTTTGAGTCTGAATTTGTGATATAAACGGGTACAGAAGATGCATGCACATATCGACTTTAGGCACCCAATATATCGATTTTGAGCATATTTTGGGCCTGTATTTTTAAAATACTCTAACACGGAGTAGACACGTACAGATCGCTTCTGGGACACAAAAATATCGAATTTTTGGGTGTTTTGAGCCTGAATTTGAGATATAAATGGGTACAGAAGATGCATGCACATATCGACTTTGGGCACCCAAAATATCGATTTTTAGCATGTTCTGAGCCTATATTTTGAAAACATTCTAGCACTGAGTAGGCATGTACAGATCGCTTCTGGGACCCAAAAATATTGAATTTTCGGGAGTTATGAGCCTGAATTTGAGATATAACCGGGTACAGAAGATGCATCCACATATCGACTTTTTGCACTTAATTAAAATATCGATTTTTAAGCATGTTTTGGGTCTGTATCTTGAAAACATTCTAGCAAGGAGTAGGCATGTACAGATCTCTTCTGGGACCCAAAAATATCGAATTTTCTGATATTTTGAACCAGAATTAGGGATATACACGGGTACAGAAGATCCATACACATATTGACTTTGGGCACATAAAATATCGATTTTCAGCATGTTTTTGGGCATGTATTTTAAAAACACTCTGACACGGAGTATGCACGTACAGATCGCTTCTGGGACCCAAAAACATTGAATTTTCGGGTGTTTTGAGCATGAATTTGAGATATAAACGGATACAGAAGATGCATGCACATATTGACTTTCGGCACCTAAAATATCGATTTTGAGCTTGTTTTGGACCTGTATTTTGAAAATACTGTACCACGGAGTAGGCATGTACAGATCGCTTCTGGGACACAAAAATATGGATTTTTTGGGTGTTTTGAGCCTGAATTTGAGATATAAATGGGTACAGAAGATGCATGCACATATCGACTTTGGACATCTAAAATATCGATTTTTAGTATGTTTTGGGCCTGTATTTTAAAAATACTCTAACACGAAGTAGACATGTACAGATCGCTTTTGGGACCCAAAAATATCGATTTTTCGGGTGTTTTGAGCCTGAATTTGATATATAAACGGGTACAGAAGATCCATGCACATATCGACTTTTTGCACCTAAAATATCAATTTTGATCTTGTTTTGGGTCTGTATCTTGAAAAAATTCTAGCAAGGAGTAGGCATGTACAGATTGCTTCTGGGACCCAAAAATATCGAATTTTCGAATGTTTTGAACCTGAATTTGGGATATAGACGGGTACAGAAGATGCATACACATATTGACTTTGGGCAGCTAAAATATCGATTTTCAGCATGTTTTAGGCTTGTATTTTGAAAATACTCTGACACGGAGTATGCATGTACAGATGGCTTTTAGGACCCAAAAATATCGAATATTCGGGTGTTTTGAGTCTGAATTTGAGATATAAACGGGTACAGAAGATGCATGCACATATCGACTTTAGGCACCCAATATATCGATTTTGAGCATATTTTGGGCCTGTATTTTTAAAATACTCTAACACGGAGTAGACACGTACAGATCGCTTCTGGGTCACAAAAATATCGAATTTTTGGGTGTTTTGAGCCTGAATTTGAGATATAAATGGGTACAGAAGATGCATGCACATATCGACTTTGGGCACCCAAAATATCGATTTTTAGCATGTTCTGAGCCTATATTTTGAAAACATTCTAGCACAGAGTAGGCATGTACAGATCGCTTCTGGGACCCAAAAATATTGAATTTTCGGGAGTTATGAGCCTGAATTTGAGATATAAGCGGGTACAGAAGATGCATGCACATATCGACTTTTTGCACTTAATTAAAATATCGATTTTGAGCATGTTTTTGGTCTGTATCTTGAAAACATTCTAGCAAGGAGTAGGCATGTACAGATCTCTTCTGGGACCCAAAAATATCGAATTTTCTGATGTTTTGAACCAGAATTAGGGATATACTCGGGTACAGAAGATGCATACACATATTGACTTTGGGCACATAAAATATCGATTTTCAGCATGTTTTGGGCCTCTATTTTAAAAACACTCTAAAACGGAGTATGAACGTACAGATCGCTTCTGGGACCCAAAAACATTGAATTTTCGGGTGTTTTGAGCCTGAATTTGAGATATAAACGGATACAGAAGATGCATGCACATATTGACTTTGGGCACCTAAAATATCGATTTTGAGCATGTTTTAGGCCTGTATTTTGAAAATACTGTACCACGGAGTAGGCATGTACAGATCGCTTCTGGGACACAAAAATATGGATTTTTTGGGTGTTTTGAGCCTGAATTTGAGATATAAACGGGTACAGAAGATGCATACACATATTGACTTTGGGCAGCTAAAATATCGATTTTCAGCATGTTTTAGGCTTGTATTTTGAAAATACTCAAACACGGAATATGCATGTACAGATGGCTTTTGGGACCCAAAAATATCGATTATTCGGGTGTTTTGTGTCTGAATTTATGATATAAACGGGTACAGAAGATGCATGCACATATCGACTTTGGGCACCCAATATATCGATTTTGAGCATGTTTTGGGCCTGTATTTTGAAAATACTCTGACACGGAGTATGCATGTACAGATGGCTTTTGGGACACAAAAATATCGAATTTTTGGGTGTTTTGAGCCTGAATTTGAGATATAAACGGGTACAGAAGATCCATGCACATATCAACTTTTTGCACCTAAAATATCGATTTTGATCTTGTTTTGGGTCTGTATCTTGAAAAAATTCTAGCAAGGAGTAGGCATGTACAGATCGCTCCAGGAACCCAAAAATAACGAATTTTCGGGTGTTTTGAACCTGAATTTGGGATATAGACGGGTACAGAAGATGCATACACATATTGACTTTGGGCAGCTAAAATATCGATTTTCAGCATGTTTTAGGCCTGTATTTTGAAAATACTCTAACACGGAGTATGCATGTACAGATGGCTTTTGGGACCCAAAAATATCGATTATTCGGGTGTTTTGAGTCTAAATTTATGATATAAACGGGTACAGAAGATGCATGCACATATCGACTTTGGGCACCCAATATATCGATTTTGAGCATGTTTTGGGCCTGTATTTTTAAAATACTCTAACACGGAGTAGACACGTACAGATCGCTTTTGGGACACAAAAATATCGAATTTTTGGGTATTTTGAGCCTGGATTTGAGATATAAACGGGTACAGAAGATGCATGCACATATCGACTTTGGGCACCCAAAATATCGATTTTTAGCATGTTCTGAGCCTATATTTTGAAAACATTCTAGCACTGAGTAGGCATATACAGATCTCTTCTGGGACCCAAAAATATTGAATTTTCGGGTGTTTTGAGCCTGAATTAGAGATATAACCGGGTACAGAGAATGCATACACATATTGACTTTTTGCACTTAAAATATCGATTTTGAGCATGTTTTGGGTCTGTATCTTGAAAACATTCTAGCAAGGAGTAGGCATGTACAGATCGCTTCTGGGACCCAAAAATATCGAATTTTTTGGTGTTTTGAACCAGAATTAGGGATATACACGGGTACAGAAGATGCATACACATATTGACTTTGGGCACATAAAATATCGATTTTCAGCATGTTTTGGGCCTTTAATTTAAAAACACTCTAACACGGAGTATGCACGTACAGATCGCTTCTGGGACACAAAAATATCGATTTTTTGGGTGTTTTGAGCCTGAATTTGAGATATAAACGGGTACAGAAGATGCATGCACATATCGACTTTGGCACCCAAAATATCGATTTTTAGTTTGTTTTGGGCGTATAATTTTAAAATATTCCAGCACTGAGTAGGCATGTACAGATCGCTTCTGGAACCCAAAAATATCGAATTTTCGGGGGTTTTGAGCAAGAATTTGGTATATAACCGGGTACAGAGAATGCATGCACATATCGACTTTTTGCACCTAAAATATCGATTTTGAGCATGTTTTGGGTCTGTATCTTGAAAACATTCTAGCAAGGAGTAGGCATGTACAGATCGCTTCTGGGACCCAAAAATACCGAATTATCTGATGTTTTGAACCAGAATAAGGGATATACACGGGTACAGAAGATCCATACACATATTGACTTTGTGCACATAAAATATAGATTTTGAGCATGTTTTGGGCCTGTATTTTGAAAATACTGTACCACGGAGTAGGCATGTACAGATCGCTTCTGGGACACAAAAATATGGATTTTTTGGGTGTTTTGAGCCTGAATTTGAGATATAAACGGGTACAGAAGATGCATCACATATCGACTTTTTGCACCTAAAATATCGATTTTGAGCATGTTTTGGGTCTGTATTTTGAAAACATTCTAGCAAGGAGTAGGCATGTACAGATCGCTTCTGGGACCCAAAAATACCGAATTTTCTGGTTTTTTGAACCTGAATTTATTTCGGATATACACGGGTACAGAAGATGCATACAGATATTGACTTTGGGCACCTGAAATATAGATTTTCTGCATGTTTTGAGCCTGTATTTTGAAATTACTTTAACACGGAGAAGGCATGTACAGATCGCTTCTGGGACCCAAAAATATCGAATTTTCGGAAGTTTTGAGCCTGAATTTGAGATATAAACGGGTATAGAAGATGCATGCACATATCGACTTTTTGCACCTAAAATATCGATTTTGAGCATGTTTTGGGACTGTATCTTGAAAAGATTCTAGCACTGAGTAGGCATGTACAGATCGCTTCTGGGACCCAAAAATATTGAATTTTCGGGGGTTTTGAGCATGAATTTGAGATATAACCGGGTACAGAAGATGCATGCACATATCGACTTTTTGCACTTAATTAAAATATCGATTTTGAGCATGTTTTGGGTCTGTATCTTGAAAACATTCTAGCAAGGAGTAGGCATGTACAGATCTCTTCTGGGACCCAAAAATATCGAATTTTCTGATGTTTTGAACCAGAATTAGGGATATACACGGGTACAGAAGATGCATACACATATTGACTTTGGGCACATAAAATATCGATTTTCATCATGTTTTGGGCCTTTAATTTAAAAACACTCTAACACGGAGTATGCACGTACAGATCGCTTCTGGAACCCAAAAATATCGAATTTTCGGGGGTTTTGAGCCAGAATTTGGGATATAACCGGGTACAGAGGATGCATGCACATATCGACTTTTTGCACCTAAAATATCGATTTTGAGCATGTTTTGGGTCTGTATCTTGAAAACATTCTAGCAAGGAGTAGGTATGTACAGATCGCTTTTCGGACCCAAAAATATCGAATTTTCGGGTGTTTTGAGCTAGAATTTGATATATAAACGGGTACAGAAGATCCATGCACATATCGACTTTTTGCACCTAAAATATCGATTTTGATCTTGTTTTGGGTCTGTATCTTGAAAAAATTCTAGCAAGGAGTAGGCATGTACAGATCGCTCCTGGGACCCAAAAATATCGAATTTTCGGGTGTTTTGAACCTGAATTTGGGATATAGACGGGTACAGAAGATGCATACGCATATTGACTTTGGGCAGCTAAAATATCGATTTTCAGCATGTTTTAGGCTTGTATTTTGAAAATACTCTAACACGGAGTATGCATGTACAGATGGCTTTTGGGACCCAAAAATATCGATTATTCGGGTGTTTTGAGTCTGAATTTATGATATAAACGGGTACAGAAGATGCATGCACATATCGACTTTGGGCACCCAATATATCGATTTTGAGCATGTTTTGGGCCTGTATTTTTAAAATACTTTAACACGGAGTAGACACGTACAGATCACTTCTGGGACACAAAAATATCGAATTTTTGGGTGTTTTGAGCCGAATTTGAGATATAAACGGGTACAGAAGATGCATGCACATATCGACTTTGGGCACCCAAAATATCGATTTTTAGCATGTTCTGAGCCTATATTTTGAAAACATTCTAGCACTGAGTAGGCATGTACAGATTGCTTCTGGGACCCAAAAATATCGAATTTTCGGGTGTTTTGAGCCTGAATTTAAGATATAAATGGGTACAGAAGATGCATACACATATTGACTTTGTGCAGCTAAAATATCGATTTTCAGCATGTTTTAGGCTTGTATTTTGAAAATACTCTAACACGGAGTATGCATGTACAGATGGCTTTTGGGACCCAAAAATATCGATTATTCGGGTGTTTTGAGTCTGAATTTATGATATAAACGGGTACAGAAGATGCATGCACATATCGACTTTGGGCACCCAATATATCGATTTTGAGCATGTTTTGGGCCTGTATTTTTAAAATACTTTAACACGGAGTAGACACGTACAGATCACTTCTGGGACACAAAAATATCGAATTTTTGGGTGTTTTGAGCCGAATTTGAGATATAAACGGGTACAGAAGATGCATGCACATATCGACTTTGGGCACCCAAAATATCGATTTTTAGCATGTTCTGAGCCTATATTTTGAAAACATTCTAGCACTGAGTAGGCATGTACAGATTGCTTCTGGGACCCAAAAATATCGAATTTTCGGGTGTTTTGAGCCTGAATTTAAGATATAAATGGGTACAGAAGATGCATACACATATTGACTTTGTGCAGCTAAAATATCGATTTTCAGCATGTTTTAGGCCTGTATTTTAAAAATACTCTAACGAGGAGTATGCATGTACAGATGGCTTTTGGGACCCAAAAATAGCGAAAATTCGGGTGTTTTGAGTCAGTATTTGAGACATAAACGGGTACAGAAGATGCATGCACATATCGACTTTGGGCACCCAAAATATCGATTTTGAGCATATTTTGGGCCTGAATTTTTAAAATACTCTAACACGGAGTAGACACGTACAGATCGCTTCTGGGACACAAAAATATCGATTTTTTTGGGTGTTTTGAGACTGAATTTGAGATATAAACGGGTACAGAAGATGCATGCACATATCGACTTTGGGCACCCAAAATATCGATTTTTAGCATGTTCTGAGCCTCTATTTTGAAAACATTCTTGCACTGAGTAGGCATGTACAGATCGCTTCTGGGACCCAAAAATATTGAATTTTCGGGTGTTTTGAGCCTGAATTTAAGATATAACCGGGTACAGAGAATGCATACACATATTGACTTTGTGCACCTAAAATATCAATTTTCAGCATGTTTTGGGCCTGCATTTTAAAAACACTCTAACACGGAGTATGCATGTACAGATCGCTTCTGGGACACAAAAATATCGAATTTTCGGAGTTTTGAGCCTGAATTTGAGATATAAACGAGTACAGAAGATGCATGCACATATCGACTTTTTGCACCTAAAATATCGATTTTGAGCATGTTTTGGGTCTGTATCTTGAAAACTTTCTAGCAAGAAGTAGGCATGTACAGAGTGCTTCTGGGACCCAAAAATATCGAATTTTCGAGTGTTTTGAACCTGAATTTGGGATATAGACGGGTAAAGAAGATGCATACACATATTGACTTTTTGCACCTAAAATATCGATTTTGATCTTGTTTTGGGTCTGTATCTTGAAAAAATTCTAGCAAGGAGTAGGCATGTACAGATCGCTCCTGGGACCCAAAAATATCGAATTTTCGGGTGTTTTGAACCTGAATTTGGGATATAGACGGGTACAGAAGATGCATACACATATTGACTTTGGGCACCTAAAATATAGATTTTTAGCATGTTTTAAGCCTGTATTTTGAAAATACTTTAACACGGAGAAGGCATGTACAGATCGCTTCTGGGACCCAAAAATTCGAATTTTTGGGTGTTTTGAGCCTGAATTTGAAATATAAACGGATACAGAAGATGCATGCACATATTGACTTTTTGCACTTAAAATATCGATTTTGAGCATGTTTTGGGTCTGTATCTTGAAAACATTCTAGCAAGGAGTAGGCATGTACAGATCGCTTCTGGGACCCAAAAATATCGAATTTTCTGATGTTTTGAACCAGAATTAGGGATATACACGGGTACAGAAGATGCATACACATATTGACTTTGGGCACCTAAAATATCGATTTTGAGCATGTTTTGGGCCTGTATTTTGAAAATTCTGTACCACGGAGTAGGCATGTACAGATCGCTTCTGGGACACAAAAATATGGATTTTTTGGGTGTTTTGAGCCTGAATTTGAGATATAAACGGATACAGAAGATGTATGCACATATCGACTTTGGGCACCTAATATATCGATTTTGAGCATGTTTTGGACCTGTATTTTGAATAGACTCTAACACGGAGTAAGCATGTACAGATCGCTATTGGGACCCAAAATTATCGAATTTTCGGGTGTTTTGAGCCTGAATTTGAGATATAAACGGGTACAGAAGATGCATGCACATATCGACTTTGGGCACCTAAAATATCAATTTTGAGCATGTTTTGGGCCTGTATTTTGAGAACATTCTAGCACTGATTATGCATGTACAGAGCGCTTAAGGGACCCAAAAATATGGAATATTCGGGTGTTTTGAGTTTGAATTTGAGATATAAACGGGTACAGTAGATGCATGCACATATCGACTTTTTTCACCTAAAATATCGATTTTGATTATGTTTTGGGTCTGTATCTTGAAAAAATTCTTGCAAGGAGTAGGCATGTACAGATCGCTTCTGGGACACAAAAATATCGAATTTTCGGAGTTTTGAGCCTGAATTTGAGATATAAACGGGTACAGAAGATGCATGCACATATCGACTTTTTGCACTTAAAATATCGATTTTGAGCATGTTTTGGGTCTGTATCTTGAAAACATTATAGCAAGGAGTAGGCATGTACAGATCGCTTCTGGGACCCAAACATATCGAATTGTCTGGTGTTATGAACCAGAATTAGGGATATACACGGGTACAGAAGATGCATACACATATTGACTTTGGGCACATAAAATATCGATTTTTAGCATGTTTTGGGCCTGTATTTCAAAAACACTCTAACACGGAGTATGCACGTACAGATCGCTTCTGGGACCCAAAAACGTTGGATTTTCGGGTGTTTTGAGTTTGAATTTGAGATATAAACGGGTACAGAAGATGAATGCACATATCGACTTTGGGCACCTAAAATATCGATTTTGAGCATCTTTTGGGCTTGTATTTTGAAAATACTCAAACACGGTGTAGACATGTACAGATCGCTTCTGGGACACAAAAATATCGATTTTTTGAGTGTTTTGAGCCTGAATTTGAGATTTAAACGGGTTCTGAAGATGCATGCACATATCGACTTTGGCACACAAAATATCGATTTTTAGTATGTTTTGGTCGTATAATTTAAAAATATTCTAGCACTGAGTAGGCATGTACAGATCGCTTCTGGGACCCAAAAATATCGAATTTTCGGGTGTTTAGAGCCTGAATTTGAGATATAAACGGGTACAGAAGATGCATGCACATATCGACTTTTTGCACATAAAATATCGATTTTGAGCATGTTTTTGGACTGTATCTTGAAAACACTCTAGCAAGAAGTAGGCATGTACAGATCGCTTCTGGGACACAAAAATATCGATTTTTTGAGTGTTTTGAGCCTGAATTTGAGATATACACGGGTACAGAAGATGCATACACATATTGACTTTGGGCAGCTAAAATATCGATTTTTAGCATGTTTTAGGCTTGTAATTTAAAAATACTGTGACACGGAGTAGGCATGTACAGATGGCTTTTGGGACCCAAAAATATCGAATATTCGAGTGTTTTGAGTCTGAATTTGAGATATAAACGGGTACAGAAGATGCATGCACATATCGACTTTGGGCACCCAATATATCGATTTTGAGCATATTTTGGGCCTGTATTTTTAAAATACTCTAACACGGAGTAGACACGTACAGATCGCTTCTGGGACACAAAAATATCGAATTTTCTGGTGTTTTGAGCCTGAATTTGAGATATAAACGGGTACAGAAGATGCATGCACATATCGACTTTAGGCACCCAAAATATCGATTTTTAGCATGTTCTGAGCCGATATTTTGAAAACATTCTAGCACTGAGTAGGCATGTACAGATCGCTTCTGGGACCCAAAAATATTGAATTTTCGGGTGTTTTGAGCCTGAATTTGAGATATAACCGGGTACAGAGAATGCATACCCATATTGACTTTGTGCACCTAAAATATCAATTTTTTAGCATGTTTAGGTCCTGTATTTAAAAAACACTCTAACACGGAGTATGCATGTACAGATCGCTTCTGGGACCAAAAAATATTGAATTTTCGCTGTTTTGAGCCTGAATTTGAGATATAACCGGGTACAGAGAATGCATACACATATCGACTTTTTGCACCTAAAATATCGATGTTGAGCATGTTTTGGGTCTGTATCTTGAAAACATTCTAGCAAGTAGTAGGCATGTACAGATCGCTTCTGGAACCCAAAAATACCGAATTTTCTGGTGTTTTGAACCTGAATTTGGGATATAGACGGGTACAGAAGATGCATACACATATTGACTTTTGGCACCTAAAATATAGATTTTCAGCATGTTTTGAGCATGTATTTTGAAAATACTTTAACAAAGAGTAGGCATGTACAGATCGCTTCTGGGACCCAAAAATATCGAATTTTTGGGTGTTTTGAACCTGAATTTAGGATATAGACGGGTACAGAAGATGCATACACATATTGACTTTGGGCACATAAAATATCGATTTTTAGCATGTTTTGGGCCTGTATTTTAAAAACACTCTACAACGGAGTATGCACGTACAGATCGCTTTTGGGACCCAAAAATATTGAATTTTCGGGTGTTTTGAGCCTGAATTTGAGATATAAACTGGTACAGAAGATGCATGCACATATCGACTTTGGGCACCTAAAATATCGATTTTTAGTATGTTTTGGGCCTGTATTTTAAAAATACTCTAACACGGAGTAGACATGTACATATCGCTTTTGGGACACAAAAATATCGAATTTTCGGGTGTTTTGAGCCTGAATTTGAGATATAAACGGGTACAGAGGATGCATGCACATATCGACTTTTTGCACTTAAAATATCGATTTTGAGCATGTTTTGGGTCTGTATCTTGAAAATACTCAAACACGGTGTAGACATGTACAGATCGCTTCTGGGACACAAAAATATCGATTTTTTGGGTGTTTTGAGCCTGAATTTGAGATACAAACGGGTACAGAAGATGCATGCACATATCGACTTTGGCACCCAAAATATCGATTTTTAGTATGTTTTGGGCGTATAATTTGAAAATATTCTAGCACTGAGTAAGCATGTACAGATCGCTTCTGGGACCCAAAAATATCGAATTTTCGGGGGTTTTGAGCCTGAATTTGGGATATAACAGGTTACGGAGAATGCATGCACATATCGACTTTTAGCACCTAAAATATCGATTTTGAGCATGTTTTGGGTCTGTATATTGAAAACATTCTAGCAAGTAGTATGCACGTACAGATTGCTTCTGGGACCCAAAATATCGAATTTTTGGGTGTTTTGAACCTGAATTTAGGATATAGATGGGTACAGAAGATGCATACACATATTGACTTTGGGCAGCTAAAATATCGATTTTTAGCATGTTTTAGGCTTGTAATTTAAAAATACTGTGACACGGAGTAGACATGTACAGATGGCTTTTGGGACCCAAAAATATCGAATATTCGAGTGTTTTGAGTCTGAATTTGAGATATAAACGGGTACAGAAGATGCATGCACATATCGACTTTGGGCACCCAATATATCGATTTTGAGCATATTTTGGGCCTGTATTTTTAAAATACTCTAACACGGAGTAGACACGTACAGATCGCTTCTGGGACACAAAAATATCGAATTTTCTGGTGTTTTGAGCCTGAATTTGAGATATAAACGGGTACAGAAGATGCATGCACATATCGACTTTAGGCACCCAAAATATCGATTTTTAGCATGTTCTGAGCCGATATTTTGAAAACATTCTAGCACTGAGTAGGCATGTACAGATCGCTTCTGGGACACAAAAATATTGAATTTTCGGGTGTTTTGAGCCTGAATTTGAGATATAACCGGGTACAGAGAATGCATACACATATTGACTTTGTGCACCTAAAATATCAATTTTTTAGCATGTTTAGGTCCTGTATTTAAAAAATACTCTAACACGGAGTATGCATGTACAGATCGCTTCTGGGACCAAAAAATATTGAATTTTCGCTGTTTTGAGCCTGAATTTGAGATATAACCGGGTACAGAGAATGCATACACATATCGACTTTTTGCACCTAAAACATCGATGTTGAGCATGTTTTGTGTCTGTATCTTGAAAACATTCTAGAAAGTAGTAGGCATGTACAGATCGCTTCTGGGACCCAAAAATACCGAATTTTCGGGTGTTTTGAACCTGAATTTGGGATATAGACGGGTACAGAAGATGCATACACATATTGACTTTGGGCACCTAAAATATACATTTTCAGGATGTTTTGAGCCTGTATTTTGAAAATACTTTAACAAGTAGTAGGCATTTACAGATCGCTTCTGGGACCCAAAAATACCGAATTTTCTGGTGTTTTGAACCTGAATTTGGAATATAGACGGGTACAGAAGATGCATACACATATTGACTTTTGGCACCTAAAATATAGATTTTCAGCATGTTTTGAGCCTGTATTTTGAAAATACTTTAACAAGGAGTAGGCATGTACAGATCGCTTCTCGGACCCAAAAATATCGAATTTTTGGGTGTTTTGAACCTGAATTTAGGATATAGACGGGTACAGAAGATGCATACACATATTGACTTTGGGCACATAAAATATCGATTTTTAGCATGTTTTGGGCCTGTATTTTAAAAACACTCTACAACGGAGTATGCACGTACAGATCGCTTTTGGGACCCAAAAATATTGAATTTTCGGGTGTTTTGAGCCTGAATTTGAGATATAAACTGGTACAGAAGATGCATGCACATATCGACTTTGGGCACCTAAAATATCGATTTTTAGTATGTTTTGGGCCTGTATTTTAAAAATACTCTAACACGGAGTAGACATGTACATATCGCTTTTGGGACCCAAAAATATCGAATTTTCGGGTGTTTTGAGCCTGAATTTGAGATATAAACGGGTACAGAGGATGCATGCACATATCGACTTTTTGCACTTAAAATATCGATTTTAAGCATGTTTTGGGTCTGTATCTTGAAAATACTCAAACACGGTGTAGACATGTACAGATCGCTTCTGGGACACAAAAATATCGATTTTTTGGGTGTTTTGAGCCTGAATTTGAGATATAAACGGGTACAGAAGATGCATGCACATATCGACTTTGGCACCCAAAATATCGATTTTTAGTATGTTTTGGGCGTATAATTTGAAAATATTCTAGCACTGAGTAGGCATGTACAGATCGCTTCTGGGACCCCAAAAATATCGAATTTTCGGGGGTTTTGAGCCAGAAATTGGGATATAACAGGGTACGGAGAATGCATGCACATATCGACTTTTAGCACCTAAAATATCGATTTTGAGCATGTTTTGGGTCTGTATCTTGAAAACATTCTAGCAAGTAGTATGCACGTACAGATCGCTTCTGGGACCCAAAATATCGAATTTTTGGGTGTTTTGAACCTGAATTTAGGATATAGATGGGTACAGAATATGCATACACATATTGACTTTGGGCACCTAAAATATAGATATTCAGCATGTTTTGGGCCTGTATTTTGAAAATACTTTAACACCGACTAGGCATGTACAGATCGCTTCTGGGACCCCAAAACATCGAATTCTCGGGTGTTTTGAGCCTGAATTTGAGATATAAACGGATACAGAAGATGCATGCATATATCCACTTTGGGCACCTAAAATATCGATTTTGAGCATGTTTTGGGCCTGCATTTTGAAAATACTCTAACACGGAGTAGGCATGTACAGATCGCTTCTGGGACACAAAAATATCAATTTTTTGGGTGTTTTGAGCCTGAATTTGAGATATAAACGGGTACAGAAGATGCATGCACATATCGACTTTAGGCACCCAAAATATCGATTTTTAGCATGTTCTGAGCCGATATTTTGAAAACATTCTAGCACTGAGTAGGCATGTACAGATCGCTTCTGGGACAAAAAAATATTGAATTTTCGGGTGTTTTGAGCCTGAATTTGAGATATAACCGGGTACAGAGAATGCATACTTATATTGACTTTGTGCACCTAAAATATCAATTTTTTAGCATGTTTTGGGCCTGTATTTAAAAAACACTCTAACACGGAGTATGCATGTACAGATCGCTTCTGGGACCCAAAAATATTGAATTTTCGGGTGTTTTGAGCCTGAATTTGAGATATAACCGGGTACAGAGAATGCATACACATATCGACTTTTTGCACCTAAAATATCGATGTTGAGCATGTTTTGGGTCTGTATCTTGAAAACATTCTAGCAAGTAGTAGGCATGTACAGATCGCTTCTGGGACCCAAAAATATCGAATTTTCTGGTGTTTTGAACCTGAATTTGGGATATAGACGGGTAGAGAAGATGCATACACATATTGACTTTGGGCACCTAAAATATAGATTTTCAGCATGTTTTGAGCCTGTATTTTGAAAATACTTTAACAAGGAGTAGGCATGTACAGATCGCTTCTGGGATCCAAAAATTTCGAATTTTTGGGTGTTTTGAATCTGAATTTAGGATATAGACGGGTACAGAAGATGCATACACATATTGACTTTGGGCACATAAAATATCGATTTTTAGCATGTTTTGGGCCTGTATTTTAAAAACACTCTACCACGGAGTATGCACGTACAGATCGCTTTTGGGACCCAAAAATATTGAATTATCCGGTGTTTTGAGCCTGAATTTGAGATATAAACGGGTACAGAAGATGCATGCACATATCGACTTTAGGCACCCTAAATATCGATTTTTAGCATGTTCTGAGCCGATATTTTCAAAACATTCTAGCACTGAGTAGGCATGTACAGATCGCTTCTGGGATCCAAAAATATTGAATTTTCGGGTGTTTTGAGCCTGAATTTGAGATATAACCGGGTACAGAGAATGCATACCCATATTGACTTTGTGCACCTAAAATATCAATTTTTTAGCATGTTTTGGGCCTGTATTTAAAAAACACTCTAACACGGAGTATGCATGTACAGATCGCTTCTGGGACCCAAAAATATTGAATTTTCGGGTGTTTTGAGCCTGAATTTGAGATATAACCGGGTACAGAGAATGCATACACATATCGACTTTTTGCACCTAAAATATCGATGTTGAGCATGTTTTGGGTCTGTATCTTGAAAACATTCTAGCAAGTAGTAGGCATGTACAGATCGCTTCTGGGACCCAAAAATATCGAATTTTCTGGTGTTTTGAACCTGAATTTGGGATATAGACGGGTAGAGAAGATGCATACACATATTGACTTTGGGCACCTAAAATATAGATTTTCAGCATGTTTTGAGCCTGTATTTTGAAAATACTTTAACAAGGAGTAGGCATGTACAGATCGCTTCTGGGACCCAAAAATATCGAATTTTTGGGTGTTTTGAATCTGAATTTAGGATATAGACGGGTACAGAAGATGCATACACATATTGACTTTGGGCACATAAAATATCGATTTTTATCATGTTTTGGGCCTGTATTTTAAAAACACTCTACCACGGAGTATGCACGTACAGATCGCTTTTGGGACCCAAAAATATTGAATTATCCGGTGTTTTGAGCCTGAATTTGAGATATAAACGGGTACAGAAGATGCATGCACATATCGACTTTGGGCACCTAAAATATCGATTTTTAGTATGTTTTGGGCCTGTATTTTAAAAATACTCTAACACGGAGTAGACATGTACAGATCGCTTTTGGGACCCAAAAATATCGAATTTTCTGGTGTTTTGAGCCTGAATTTGAGATATAAACGGGTACAGAGGATGCATGCACATATCGACTTTTTGCACTTAAAATATCGATTTTGAGCATGTTTTGGGTCTGTATCTTGAAAATACTCAAACACGGTGTAGACATGTACAGATCGCTTCTGGGACACAAAAATATCGATATTTTGGGTGTTTTGAGCCTGAATTTGAGATATAAACGGGTACAGAAGATGCATGCACATATCAACTTTGTCACCCAAAATATCGATTTTTAGTATGTTTTGGGCGTATAATTTGAAAATATTCTAGCACAGAGTAGGCATGTACAGATCGCTTCTGGGACCCAAAAATATCGAATTTTCGGGGGTTTTGAGCCAGAATTTGGGATATAACCGGGTACGGAGAATGCATGCACATATCGACTTTTTGCACCTAAAATATCGATTTTGAGCATGTTTTGGGTCTGTTTCTTGAAAACATTCTAGCACTGAGTATGCATGTACAGATCGCTTAAAGGACCCAAAAATATGGAATTTTCGAGTGTTTTGAGCCTGAATTTGAGATATAAACGGGTACAGAAGATGCATGCACATATCGACTTTTTGCACCTAAAATATCGATTTTGATCATGTTTTGGGTCTGTATCTTGAAAAAATCCTAGCAAGGATTAGGCATATACAGATCGCTTCTGGGACTCAAAAATATCGAATTTTCAGGTGTTTTGAACCTGAATTTGGGATATAGACGGATACAGAAGATGCATGCACATATCGACTTTTGGCACCTAAAATATCGATTTTGAGCATGTTTTGGGCCTGTATTTTGAAAATACTCTAACAAGGAGTATGCATGTACAGATGGCTTTTGGGACCCAAAAATATCGAATTTTCGAATGTTTTGAACCTGAATTTGGGATATAAACGGGTACAGAAGATGCATGCACATATCGACTTTGGGCACCTAAAATATCGATTTTGAGCATGTTATGGGCCTGTATTTTGAAAATACTCTAACACGGTGTAGACATGTACAGATCGCTTCTGGGACAAAAAAATATCGATTTTTTGGGTGTTTTGAGCCTGAATTTGAGATATAAACGGGTACAGAAGATGCATGAACATATCGACTTTTGCAGCCAAAATATCGATTTTTAGTATGTTATGGGCCTATATTTTGAAAATATTCTAGCACTGAGTAGGCATGTACAGATCGCTCCTGGGATTCAAAAATATTGAATTTTCGGGTGTTTTGAGCCTGAATTTGGGATATAGACGGGTAATTAAGATGCATGCACATATCGACTCTTTGCACCAAAAATATCGATTTTGAGCATGTTTTTGACCTGTATTTTGAAAATATTCTATTACTGAGTAGGCATGTACAGATCGCTTCTGTGACCCAAAAATATATAATTTTCGGGTGTTTTGAGCCTGAATTTGGGATATAAACGGGTACAAAAGATGTATGCACATATCGACTTTGGACACGTAAAATAACGATTTTTAGCATGTTTCAAGCCTATATTTTGAAAATACTCTAACACGGAGTAGGCATGCACAGATCGCTTCAGGGACCTAAAAATAGCGAATTCTCGGGTGTTTTGAGCCTGAATTTGAGATATAAACGGGTACAGAAGATGCATGCACATATCGACTTTGGGCACCTAAAATATATCGATTTTCAGCATTTTTTGGGCCTGAATTTTGAAAGTACTCTAACACAGAGTAGGCATGTACAGATCGCTTCTGGGACCCCAAAATATCGAATTTTCGGGTATTTTGAGACTGAATTTGAGATATAATCGGGTACAGAAAATGCATGCTCATATCCACTTTGGGCACCTTAAATATCGATTTTGAGCATGTTTTGGGCCTGAATTTATAAAGTACTCTACACGGAGTAGGCATGCACAGATCGCTTCTCAGACCCAAAAATATAGAATTTTCGGGTGTTTTGAGCCTAAATTTGAGATATAAAAGGGTACAGAACATGCATGCACATATCGACTTGGGAAACATTAAATATCGATTTTTAGCATGTTTTAAGCCTATATTTCCAAAACAATCTAGCACTGAGTAGACATGTACAGATCGCTTCTGGGACCCAAAAATATTGAATTTTTGGGTGTTTTGAGCCTGAATTTGAGATATAAACCGGTACTGAAGATGCATGCACATATCGACTTTTTGCACCTAAAATATCGATTATGAGCTTGTTTTGGGTCTGTATCTTGAAAACATTCTAGTAAGGAGTAGGTATGTACAGATCACTTCTGGAACCCAAAAATACCGAATTTTCGGGTGTTTTGAGCCTGAATTTGAGATATAAATGAATACTGAAGATGCATGCACATATCGACTTTTTGAACCAAATATATCGATTTTGAGCATGTTTTGGGTCTGTATCTTTAAAACATTCTAAGAAGGAGTAGGCATGTACATATTGCTTCTGGGACAAAAAAATATCTAATTTTCAGGTATTTTCAGCCTGAATTTGAGATATAAACGGGTACAGAAGATGCATGCACTTATAGACTTTGGGCACCCAAAATATCGATTTTTAGTATGTTTTGGGCCAATATTTTGAAAATATTCTATTACTGAGTAGGCATGTACAGATCGCTTCTGGGACCCAAAAATATTAAATTTTCGGGGGTTTTGAGCCTGAATTTGGGATATAAACGGGTACAAAAGATGTATGCACATATCGACTTTGGACACCTAAAATATCGATATTTAGCATGTTTTGGCCTATATTTTAAAAACAGTCTAGCACTGAGTAGACATGTACAGATCGCTTCTGGGACCCAAAAACATCGAATTTTCGGGAATTTTGAGCCTGAATTTGATATATAATCGGGTACAGAAGATGCATGCACATATCGACTATGTGGAGGTAAAATATCAATTTTCAGCATGTTTTGGGCATGTATTTTGAAAATACTCTAACACGGAGTAGGCATGTACAGATTGCTTCTGGCACCCAAAAATCTCGAATTTTCGGGTGTTTTGAGCCTGAATTTGAGATATAAACGGGTACAGTAGATGCATGCACATATTGACTTTGGGCACCGAAAATATCGATTTTTAGCATGTTTTGATCCTATATTTTGAAAATAATCTAACACAGAGTAGGCATGTACAGATCGCTTCTGGGACCCAAAAATATCAAATTTTCGGATGTTTTGAGCCTGAATTTGGGATATAAACGGGTACAGAAGATGCATTCACATATCGACTATGTGGAGCTAAAATATCGATTTTCAGCATGTTTTGGGCATGTATTTTGAAAATACTCTAACACGGAGTAGGCATGTACAGATCGCTTCTGGCACCCAAAAACCTCGAATTTTCGGGTGTTTTGAGCCTGAATTAACGATAAAAACGGGTACAGAAGATGCATGCACATATCGACTTTGTGCACCTAAAATATCGATTTTCAGCAGGTTTTATGGCCTGTATTTTGAAAGTACTCTAACACGGAGTAGGCATGTACAGATCTCTTCTGGGACCCAAAAATATTAAATTTTCGGGTATTTTGAGCCAGAATTTGAGATATAAACGGGTACAGCATATGCATGCACATGTCGACATTGGGCACCTATAATATCGATTTTTAGCTTGTTTTGGGCCTTTATTTTGAAAATATTCTTTCACTGAGTAGGCATGTACAGATAGCTTCTGTGACCCAAAAATATCGAATTTTCGGTTGTTTTGAGCCGAAATTTGGAAAATAAACGGGTACAAAAGATGTATGAACATATCGACTTTGGACACGTAAAATATCGATTTTTAGCATGTTTTAAGCCTATATTTTGAAAAAATTCTAGCACTAAGTAGACATGTACAGATCGCTTCGATGACCAAAAAATATTGAATTTTTGGGTGTTTTGAGCCTGCATTTGAGATATAAACGGGTACTGAAGATGCATGCATATATCGACTTTTTTCACCTAAAATATCGATTTTGAGCATATTTTGGGTCTGTATCTTGAAAACATTCTAGCAAAGAGTAGGCATTTACAAGTCGCTTCTGGGACCCAAAAATATCGAATTTTCGGGTGTCTTGAGTCTGAATTTGAGATATAAACGGGTACAGAAGATGCATGCACATATCGACTTTGCGCAACCAAAATATCGATTTTCAGCATGTTTTGGGCATGTATTTTGAAAATACTCTAACACGAAGTAGGCATGTACAGATATCTTCTGTGAAACAAAAATATCAAATTTATGGGTGTTTTGATCCTGAATTCGAGATATAAACGGGTACTGAAGATGCAGGCAAATATCGACTTTTTGCACCTAAAATATCGATTTTTAGCATGCATTGGGCCTATATTTTAAAAATGTTCTAGTACTGAGTAGGCATGTACATATCGCTTCTGGGACACAAAAATATAAATTTTACGGGTGTTTTGAGCCTGAATTTGGGATATAAACGGGTACAAAAGATGTATGCACATATCGACTTTGGACACCTAAAATATCGATATTTAGCATGTTTTAAGCCTATATTTTGAAAACAGTCTAGCACTGAGTAGACATGTACAGATCGCTTCTGGGACCCAAAAATATTGAATTTTTGGTTGTTTTGAGCCTGAATTTGAGATATAAACGGGTACTGAAGATGCAGGCACATATTGACTTTGGGAACCTCAAATATTGATTTTCAGCATGTTTTGGGCCTGTATTTCTAAAAATACTCTAACACGGAATAAGCATGTACAGATTGCTTCTAGGACCCAAAAATATTGAATTTTCGGGTATTTTAAGCCTGAATTTGAGATATAATCGGGTACAGAAGATGCATGCTCATATCCACTTTGGGCACCTAAGATATCGATTTTTAGCATGTTTTGGGCCTGAATTTTGAAAGTACTCTAATACGGAGTAGGCATGTACAGATCGCTTCTAGGACCCAAAAATATCGAATTTTCGGGTGTTTTGAGCCTGAATTTGAGATATAAACGGGTACAGAAGATGCATGCACATATCGACTATGTGGAGCTAAAATATCGATTTTCAGCATGTTTTGGGCATGTATTTTGAAAATACTCTAACACGGAGTAGGCATGTACAGATCGCTTCTGGGACCCAAAAATATCGAATTTTCGGGTGTTTTGAGCCTGAATTTAAGATATAAACGGGTACAGAACATGCATGCACATATCGACTTTTTGCACCTAAAATATTGATTTTAAACTTGTTTATGGTCTGTACCTTAAAAACATTTTAGTAAGGAGTAGGCATGTACAGATCAATTCTGGGACCCAAAAATACCGAATATTCGGGTATTTTGAGCCTTATTTTCAGATATAAATGGATACTGAAGATGCTTGCACATATTGACTTTTTGTACCTAATATATCTATTTTTAGCATGTTTTGGGTCTGTATCTTGACAACATTCTAAGAAGGAGTAGGCATAGACATATCGCTTCTGGGACACAAAAATATCTAATTTTCGTGTGTTTTGAGCCTGAATTTGAGATATAAACGGGTACAGAAGCTGCATGCACATATCGACTTTGGGCACCCAAAATATCGATTTTTAGTATGTTTTGGGCCGATATTTTGAAAATATTCTATCACTAAGTAAGCATGTACAGATAGCTTCTGGGACCCAAAAAAATTAAATTTTCGGGTGTTTTGAGCCTGAATTTGGGATATAAACGGGTACAAAATATGTATGCACATATCGACTTTGGACACCTAAAATATCGAATTTTAGCATGTTTTAAGCCTATATTTTGAAAACATTCTAGCACTGAGTAGATATGTACAGATTTCTTCTGGGATCCACAAATATCAAATTTTCGGGTGTTTTAAGCCTGAATTTGGGATTTAAAAAGGTACAGAACATGCATGCACATATCGACTTTGGGCACCTAAAATATCGATTTTCAGCTTGTTTTGGTCCTGTATTTTGAAAGTACTCTACCACAGAGTAGGCATGTACAGATTGCTTCTGGGACCCCAAAATATCAAATTTTCGGGGGTTTTGACCCTGAATTTGAGATATAAAAGGGTACAGAAGATGCATGCAATTATCGACTATAGGCAGCTAAAATATCGATTTTCAGCATGTTTTGGTCATGTATTTTAAAAACATTCTAGCACTGAGTAGGCATGTACAGATCGCTTTTGGAACCCAAAAATATTGAATTTTCGGGTGTTTTGAGCCTGAATTTGATATGTAAACAGGTAATGAAGATGCATGCACATATCGACTCTTTGCACCTAAAATATCGATTTTTAGCATGTTTTGGGCTTGAATTTTAAAAGTACTCTAACACGGAGTAGGCATATACAGATCGCTTCTGGGACCCAAAAATATCGAATTATCGGGTGTTTTTAGCCTAAATTTGAGATATAAACGGGTACAGAACATGCATGCACATATTGACTTCGGCACCCAAAATATCGATTTTTTAGCATGTTCTGAGCCTCTATTTTAAAAATATTCTAGCACTGAGTAGGCATGTACAGATCGCTTCTGGGACCCAAATAAATCGAATTTTCGGGGGTTTTGAGCCTGAATTTGAGATATAACCGGGTACAGATAATGCATACACATATTGACTTTGTGCACCTAAAATATCAATTTTCAGCATGTTTTGGGCCTGTATTTTAAAAAACACTCTAACACGGAGTATGCATGTACAGATCGTTTCTGGGACACAAAAATATAGAATTTTCGTAGTTTTGAGCCTGAATTTGAGATATAGACGGGTACAGAAGATGCATACACATATTGACTTTGGTCACCTAAAATATAGATTTTCAGCATGTTTTGGACGTGTATTTTGAAAATACTTTAACACGGAGTAGGCATGTACAGATCGCTTATGGGACCCAAAAATATCGAATTTTCAGGTGTTTTGAGCCTGAATTTGAGATATAAACGGGTACAGAAGATGCATGCACATATCGACTTTGGGCACGTAAAATATCGATTTTGAGCATGTTTTGGACCTGTATTTTGAAAATACTCTAACACGGAGTAGGCATGTACAGATCGCTTCTGGGACACAAAAATATCGATTTTTGGGTGTTTTGAGCCTGAATTTGAGATATAAACGGGTACAGAAGATGCATGCACATATCGACTTTGGACACCTAAAATATCGATTTATAGCATGTTTTAAGACTGTATTTTAAAAACATTCTAGCACTGAGTAGGCATGTGCAGATCGCTTAATTAAGGGACCCAAAAATATCGAATTTTCGGAGTTTTGAGCCTGAATTTGAGATATAAACGGGTACAGAAGATGCATGCACACATCGACTTTTTGCACTTAAAATATCGATTTTGAGCATGTTTTGGGTCTGTATCTTGAAAACATTCTAGAAAGGAGTAGGCATGTACAGATCGCTTCTGGGACCCAAAAATATCGAATTTTCTGGTGTTTTGAACCTGAATTAGGGATATACACGGGTACGGAAGATGCATACACATATTTACTTTGGGCACCTAAAATATCGATTTTGAGCATGTTTTGGGCCTATATTTTGAAAATATTCTAGCACTGAGTAGGCATGTACAGATCGCTTCTGGGACCCAAAAATATCGATTTTTCGGGTGTTTTGAGCCTGAATTTGGGATATAAACTGGTACAAAAGATGTATGCACATATCGACTTTGGACACCTAAAGAGTCGATTTTTAGCATGTTTTAAGTCTATATTTTAAAAACAGTCTAGCACTGAGTAGACATGTACAGATCGCTTCTGGGACCCAAAAATACCGAATTTTCGGGTGTTTTGAGCCTTATTTTGAGATATAAATGGATACTGAAGATGCATGCACATATCGACTTTTTGCACCTAATATATCTATTTTTAGCATGTTTTGGGTCTGTATCTTGAAAACATTCTAAGAAGGAGTAGGCATAGACATATCGCTTCTGGGACACAAAAATATCGAATTTTCGGGTGTTTCGAGCCTGAATTTGAGATATAAACGGGTACAGAAGATGCAAGCACATATCAACTTTGGGCACACAAAATATCGATTTTTAGTATGTTTTGGGCCAATATTTTGAAAATATTCTATCACTAAGTAAGCATGTACAGATAGCTTCTGGGACCCAAAAAAATTAAATTTTCGGGTGTTTTGAGCCTGAATTTGGGATATAAACGGGTACAAAAGATGTATGCACATATCGACTTTGGACACCTAAAATATCGAATTTTAGCATGTTTTAAGCCTATATTTTGAAAACATTCTAGCACTGAGTAGATATTTACAGATCGCTTTTGGGATCCAAAAATATCAAATTTTCGGGTGTTTTAAGCCTGAATTTGGGATATAAAAGGGTACAGAACATGCATGCACATATCGTCTTGGGACACATAAAATATCGAATTTTAGCATGTTTTGACTCTATATTTTGAAAACATTCTAGCACTGAGTAGGCATGTACAGATCACTTCTTGGACCCAAAAATATCGAATTTTCGGGTGTTTTGAGCCTAAATTTGAGATATAAACGGGTACAGAAGATGCATGCACATATCGACATTGGGCACCTAAAATATCGATTTTTAGTATGTATTGGGCCTATATTTTGAAAATACTCTATCACTGAGAAGGCATGTACATATCGCTTCTGGGACCCAAAAATATAAATTTTACGGGTATTTTGACCTGAATTTGGGATATAAACGGGTGCAAAAGATGTATGCACATATCGACTTTGGACACCTAAAATATCGATATTTAGCATGTTTTAAGCCTATATTTTGAAAACAGTCTAGCACTGAGTAGACATGTACAGATCGCTTCTGAGACCCAAAAATATTAAATTTTTGGTTCTTTTGAGCCTGAATTTGAGATATAAACGGGTACTGAAGATGAAGGCACATATCGACTTTTTGCACCTAAAATATCGATTTTGAGCTTGTTTTTGGTCTGTATTTTGAAAATACTCTAAAACGAAGAAGGCATGTACAGATATCTTCTGTGACACAAAAATTTCGAGTTTTCGGGTGTTTTGAGCCTGAATTTGGGATATAAACGTATACAGAAGATGCATACACATATTGACTTTGGGAACCTCAAATATTGATTTTCAGCATGTTTTGGGCCTGTACTTTTAAAATACTCTAACACGGAATAGGCATGTACAGATTGCTTCTAGGACCCAAATACGTTGAATTTTCGGGTATTTTGAGCCTGAATTTGAGATATAATCGGGTACAGAAGATGATTCCTCATATTCACTTTGGGCACCTAAGATATCGATTTTCAGCATGTTTTGGGCCTGAATTTTGAAAGTATCCTAATACGGAGTAGGCATGTACAGATCGCTTCTAGGACCCAAAAATATCGAATTTTCGGGTGTTTTGAGCCTGAATTTGAGATATAAACGTGTACAGAAGATGCTTGCACATATCGACTATGTGGAGCTAAAATATCGATTTTAGGCATGTTTTTGGCAGGCATTTTGAAAATACTCTAACACGGAGTAGACATGTAGAGATAGCTTTTGGGACCAAAAAATCTCGAATTTTCGGGTGTTTTGAGCCTGAATTTGAGATATAAACGGGTACAGAAGATGCATGCACATATCGACTTTGGGCACCTAAAATATCGATTTTCAGTATGTTTTATGGCCTGTATTTTGAAAGTACTCTAACACGGTGTAGACAAGTACAGATCGCTTCTGGGAGATAAAAATATCGAATTTTCGGGTGTTTTGAGCCTAAATTTTAGATATAAATGGGTACAGAACATGCATGCACATATCGACATTGGGCACCTAAAATATCGATTTTTAGCATGTATTGGGCCTATATTTTGAAAATATTCAAGCACTGAGTAGGCATGTACAGATCGCTTCTGGGACACAAAAATATCGAATTTTCGGGTGTTTTGAGCCTGAATTTGGGATATAAACTGGTACAAAAGATGTATGCACATATCGACTTTGGACACCTAAAATGTCGATTTTTAGCATGTTTTAAGCCTATATTTTAAAAACAGTCTAGCACTGAGTAGACATGTACAGATCGCTTCTGGGACCCAAAAATATTGAATTTTTGGTTCTTTTGAGCCTGAATTTGAGATATAAACGGGTACTGAAGATGCAGGCACATATCGACTTTTTGCACCTAAAATATCGATTTTGAGCTTGTTTTTGGTCTGTATTTTGAAAATACTCTAAAACGAAGTAGGCATGTACAGATATCTTCTGTGACACAAAAATTTCGAGTTTTCGGGTGTTTTGAGCCTGAATTTGGGATATAAACGTGTTCAGAAGATGCATACACATATTGACTTTGGGAACCTCAAATATTGATTTTCAGCATGTTTTGGGCCTGTAATTTTATAATAATCTAACACGGAAAGGGCATGTACAGATTGCTTCTAGGACCCAAAAACGTTGAATTTTCGGGTATTTTGAGCCTGAATTTGAGATATAATCGGGTACAGAAGATGCATGCTTATATTGACTTTGGGCACCTAAGATATCGATTTTCAGCATGTTTTGGGCCTGAATTTTAAAAGTATACTAATACGGAGTAGGCATGTACAGATCGCTTCTAGGACCCAAAAATATCGAATTTTCGGGTGTTTTGAGCCTGAATTTGAGATATAAACGTGTACAGAAGATGCATGCACATATCGACTATGTGGAGCTAAAATATCGATTTTCAGCATGTTTTGGGCAGGTATTTTGAAAATACTCTAACACGGAGTAGACATGTACAGATCGCTTCTGGTACCCAAAAATCTCGAATTTTCGGGTGTTTTGAGCCTGAATTTGAGATATAAACGGGTACAGAAGATGCATGCACATATCGAGTTTGGGCACCTACAATATCGATTTTCAGTATGTTTTATGGCCTGTATTTTGAAAGTACTCTAACACGGTGTAGACAAGTACAGATCGCTTCTGGGAGCCAAAAATATCGAATTTTCGGGTGTTTTGAGCCTAAATTTTAGATATAAATGGGTACAGAACATGCATGCACATATCGACATTGGGCACCTAAAATATCGATTTTTAGCATGTATTGGGCCTATATTTTGAAAATATTCTAGCACTGAGTAGGCATGTACAGATCGCTTCTGGGACCCAAAAATATCGAATTTTCGAGTGTTTTGAGCTTGAATTTGGGATATAAACTGGTACAAAAGATGTATGCACATATCGACTTTGGACACCTAAAGAGTCGATTTTTAGCATGTTTTAAGCCTATATTTTAGAAACAGTCTAGCACTGAGTAGACATGTACAGATCGCTTCTGGGACCCAGAAATACCGAATTTTCGGGTGTTTTGAGCCTTATTTTGAGATATAAATGGATACTGAAGATGCATGCACATATCGACTTTTTGCACCTAATATATCTATTTTTAGCATGTTTTTGGTCTGTATCTTGAAAACATTCTAAGAAGGAGTAGGCATAGACATATCGCTTCTGGGACATAAAAATATCGAATTTTCGGGTGTTTTGAGCCTGAATTTGAGATATAAACGGGTACAGAAGATGCAAGCACATATCGACTATGTGGAGGTAAAATATCAATTTTCAGCATGTTTTGGGCATGTATTTTGAAAATACTCTAACACGGAGTAGGCATGTACAGATTGCTTCTGGCACCCAAAAATCTCAAATTTTCGGGTGTTTTGAGCCTGAATTTGAGATATAAACGGGTACAGTAGATGCATGCACATATCGACTTTGGGCACCGAAAATATCGATTTTTAGCATGTTTTGATCCTATATTTTGAAAAAATTCTAGCACTGAGTAGGCATGTACAGATCGCTTCTGGGACCCAAAAACATTGAATTTTCTTTCGTTTTGAGCCTGAATTTGAGATATAAACGGGAACTGAAGATGCATGCAGATATCATCTTTTGGCACCCAAGATATCGATATTTAGCATGTTTTGGGCCTATATTTCGAAAATACTCTAACACAGAGTAGGCATGTACAGATCGCTTCTGGGACCCAAAAATATCAAATTTTCGGATGTTTTGAGCCTGAATTTGGGATATAAACGGGTACAGAAGATGCATTCACATATCGACTATGTGGAGCTAAAATATTGATTTTCAGCATGTTTTGGGCATGTATTTTGAAAATACTCTAACACGGAGTAGGCATGTACAGATCGCTTCTGGGACCCAAAAATATTGAATTTTTGGGTGTTTTGAGCCTGAATTTGAGATATAAACGGGCACTGAAGATGCAGGCACATATCGACTTTTTGCACCTAAAATATCGATTTTGAGCTTGTTTTTGGTCTGTATTTTGAAAATACTCTAAAACGAAGTAGGCATGTACAGATATCTTCTGTGACACAAAAATTTCGAGTTTTCGGGTGTTTTGAGCCTGAATTTGGGATATAAAAGTGTTCAGAAGATGCATACACATATTGACTTTGGGAACCTCAAATATTGATTTTCAGCATGTTTTGGGCCTGTATTTTTAAAATACTCTAACACGGAATAGGCATGTACAGATTGCTTCTAGGACCCAAAAACGTTGAATTTTCTGGTATTTTGAGCCTGAATTTGAGATATAATCGGGTACAGAAGATGCATGCTTATATTGACTTTGGGCACTTAAGATATCGATTTTCAGCATGTTTTGGGCCTGAATTTTAAAAGTATACTAATACGGAGTAGGCATGTACAGATCGCTTCTAGTACCCAAAAATATCGAATTTTCGGGTGTTTTGAGCCTGAATTTGAGATATAAACGTGTACAGAAGATGCATGCACATATCGACTATGTGGAGCTAAAATATCGATTTTCAGCATGTTTTGGGCAGGTATTTTGAAAATACTCTAACACGGAGTAGACATGTACAGATCGCTTCTGGTACCCAAAAATCTCGAATTTTCGGGTGTTTTGAGCCTGAATTTGAGATATAAACGGGTATAGAAGATGCATGCACATATCGAGTTTGGGCACCTAAAATATCGATTTTCAGTATGTTTTATGGCCTGTATTTTGAAAGTACTCTAACACGGTGTAGACAAGTACAGATCGCTTCTGGGAGCCAAAAATATCGAATTTTCGGGTGTTTTGAGCCTAAATTTTAGATATAAATGGGTACAGAACATGCATGCACATATCGACATTGGGCACCTAAAATATCGATTTTTAGCATGTATTGGGCCTATATTTTGAAAATATTCTAGCACTGAGTAGGCATGTACAGATCGCTTCTGGGACCCAAAAATATCGAATTTTCGGGTGTTTTGAGCCTGAATTTGGGATATAAACTGGTACAAAAGATGTATGCACATATCGACTTTGGACACCTAAAGAGTCGATTTTTAGCATGTTTTAAGCCTATATTTTAGAAACAGTCTAGCACTGAGTAGACATGTACAGATCGCTTCTGGGACCCAGAAATACCGAATTTTCGGGTGTTTTGAGCCTTATTTTGAGATATAAATGGATACTGAAGATGCATGCTTATATCGACTTTTTGCACCTAATATATCTATTTTTAGCATGTTTTTGGTCTGTATCTTGAAAACATTCTAAGAAGGAGTAGGCATAGACATATCGCTTCAGGGACACAAAAATATCGAATTTTCGGGTGTTTTGAGCCTGAATTTGAGATATAAACGGGTACAGAAGATGCAAGCACATATCGACTATGTGGAGGTAAAATATCAATTTTCAGCATGTTTTGGGCATGTATTTTGAAAATACTCTAACACGGAGTAGGCATGTACAGATTGCTTCTGGCACCCAAAAATCTCAAATTTTCGGGTGTTTTGAGCCTGAATTTGAGATATAAACGGGTACAGTAGATGCATGCACATATCGACTTTGGGCACCGAAAATATCGATTTTTAGCATGTTTTGATCCTATATTTTGAAAAAATTCTAGCACTGAGTAGGCATGTACAGATCGCTTCTGGGACCCAAAAACATTGAATTTTCTTTCGTTTTGAGCCTGAATTTGAGATATAAACGGGAACTGAAGATGCATGCAGATATCGTCTTTTGGCACCCAAGATATCGATATTTAGCATGTTTTGGGCCTATATTTTGAAAATACTCTAACACAGAGTAGGCATGTACAGATCGCTTCTGGGACCCAAAAATATCAAATTTTCGGATGTTTTGAGCCTGAATTTGGGATATAAACGGGTACAGAAGATGCATTCACATATCGACTATGTGGAGCTAAAATATTGATTTTCAGCATGTTTTGGGCATGTATTTTGAAAATACTCTAACACGGAGTAGGCATGTACAGATCGCTTCTGGCACCCAAAAATCTCGAATTTTCGGGTGTTTTGAGCCTGAATTTGAGATATAAACGGGTACAGAAGATGCATGCACATATCGACTTTGGGCACCTAAAATATCGATTTTCAGCAGGTTTCATGGCCTGTATTTTGAAAGTACTCTAACACGGAGTAGGCATGTACAGATCGCTTCTGGGACCCAAAAATATTAAATTTTCGGGTATTTTGTTCCAGAATTTGAGATATAAACGGGTACAGCATATGCATGCACATGTCGACATTGGGCACCTATAATATCGATTTTTAGCTTGTTTTGGGCCTTTATTTTGAAAATACTCTAACACGGAATAGGCATGTACAGATAGCTTCTGTGACCCAAAAATATCGAATTTTCGGTTGTTTTGAGCAGAAATTTGGAAGATAAACGGGTACAAAAGATGTATGCACATATCGACTTTGGACACGTAAAATATCGATTTTTAGCATGTTTTAAGCCTATATTTTGAAAAAATTCTAGCACTAAGTAGACATGTACAGATCGCTTCGGGGACCAAAAAATATTGAATTTTTGGGTGTTTTGAGCCTGCATTTGAGATATAAACGGGTACTGAAGATGCATGCATATATCGACTTTTTTCACCTAAAATATCGATTTTAAGCATATTTTGGGTCTGTATCTTGAAAACATTCTAGCAAAGAGTAGGCATGTACAAGTCGCTTCTGGGACCCAAAAATATCGAATTTTCGGGTGTCTTGAGTCTGAATTTGAGATATAAACGGGTACAGAAGATGCATGCACATATCGACTTTGCGCAACCAAAATATCGATTTTCAGCATGTTTTGGGCATGTATTTTGAAAATACTCTAACACGAAGTAAGCATGTACAGATATCTTCTGTGACACAAAAATATCAAATTTATGGGTGTTTTGATCCTGAATTCGAGATATAAACGGGTACTGAAGATGCAGGCAAATATCGACTTTTTGCACCTAAAATATCGATTTTTAGCATGCATTGGGCCTATATTTTAAAAATGTTCTAGTACTGAGTAGGCATGTACATATCGCTTCTGGGACACAAAAATATAAATTTTACGGGTGTTTTGAGCCTAAATTTGGGATATAAACGGGTACAAAAGATGTATGCACATATCGACTTTGGACACCTAAAATATCGATATTTAGCATGTTTTAAGCCTATATTTTGAAAACAGTCTAGCACTGAGTAGACATGTACAGATCGCTTCTGGGACCCAAAAATATTGAATTTTTGGTTGTTTTGAGCCTGAATTTGAGATATAAACGGGTACTGAAGTTGCAGGCACATATCGACTTTTTGCACCTAAAATATCGATTTTGAGCTTGTTTTGGGTCTGTATTTTAAAAATACTCTAAAACGAAGTAGGCATGTACAGATATCTTCTGTGACACAAAAATATCGAATTTTCGGGTGTCTTGAGTCTGAATTTGAGATATAAACGGGTACAGAAGATGCATGCACATATCGACTTTGCGCAACCAAAATATCGATTTTCAGCATGTTTTGGGCATGTATTTTGAAAATACTCTAACACGAAGTAAGCATGTACAGATATCTTCTGTGACACAAAAATATCAAATTTATGGGTGTTTTGATCCTGAATTCGAGATATAAACGGGTACTGAAGATGCAGGCAAATATCGACTTTTTGCACCTAAAATATCGATTTTTAGCATGCATTGGGCCTATATTTTAAAAATGTTCTAGTACTGAGTAGGCATGTACATATCGCTTCTGGGACACAAAAATATAAATTTTACGAGTGTTTTGAGCCTAAATTTGGGATATAAACGGGTACAAAAGATGTATGCACATATCGACTTTGGACACCTAAAATATCGATATTTAGCATGTTTTAAGCCTATATTTTGAAAACAGTCTAGCACTGAGTAGACATGTACAGATCGCTTCTGGGACCCAAAAATATTGAATTTTTGGTTGTTTTGAGCCTGAATTTGAGATATAAACGGGTACTGAAGTTGCAGGCACATATCGACTTTTTGCACCTAAAATATCGATTTTGAGCTTGTTTTGGGTCTGTATTTTAAAAATACTCTAAAACGAAGTAGGCATGTACAGATATCTTCTGTGACACAAAAATATCGAGTTTTCGGGTGTTTTGAGCATGAATTTGGGATATAAACGTGTACAGAAGATGCATACACATATTGACTTTGGGAACCTCAAATATTGATTTTCAGCATGTTTTGGGCCTGTATTTCTAAAAATACTCTAACACGGAATAAGCATGTACAGATTGCTTCTAGGACCAAAAAATATTGAATTTTCAGGTATTTTAAGCCTGAATTTGAGATATAATCGGGTACAGAAGATGCATGCTCATATCCACTTTGGGCACCTAAGATATCGATTTTCAGCATGTTTTGGGCCTGAATTTTGAAAGTACTCTAATACGGAGTAGGCATGTACAGATCGCTTCTAGGACCCAAAAATATCGAATTTTCGGGTGTTTTGAGCCTGAATTTGAGATATAAACGGGTACAGAAGATGCATGCACATATCGACTATGTGGAGCTAAAATATCGATTTTCAGCATATTTTGGGCATGTATTTTGAAAATACTCTAACACGGAGTAGGCATGTACAGATCGCTTCTGGGACCCAAAAATATCGAATTTTCAGGTGTTTTGAGCCTGAATTAAAGATATAAACGGGTACAGAACATGCATGCACATATCGACTTTTTGCACCTAAAATATTGATTTTAAACTTGTTTTTGGTCTGTACCTTAAAAACATTCTAGTAAGGATTAGGCATATACAGAACGATTCTGGGACCCAAAAATACCGAATATTCGGGTATTTTGAGCCTTATTTTCAGATATAAATGGATACTGAAGATGCTTGCACATATTGACTTTTTGCACATAATATATCTATTTTTAGTATGTTTTGGGTCTGTATCTTGACAACATTCTAAGAAGGAGTAGGCATAGACATATCGCTTCTGGGACACAAAAATATCTAATTTTCGGGTGTTTTGAGCCTGAATTTGAGATATAAACGGGTACAGAAGATGCATGCACATATCGACTTTGGGCACCCAAAATATCGATTTTTAGTATGTTTTGGGCCGATATTTTGAAAATATTCTATCACTAAGTAAGCATGTACAGATAGCTTCTGGGACCCAAAAAAATTAAATTTTTGGGTGTTTTGAGCCTGAATTTGGGATATAAACGGGTACAAAATATGTATGCACATATCGACTTTGGACACCTAAAATATCGAATTTTAGCATGTTTTAAGCCTATATTTTGAAAACATTCTAGTACTGAGTAGATATGTACAGATTTCTTCTGGGATCCACAAATATCAAATTTTCGGGTGTTTTAAGCCTGAATTTGGGATATAAAAAGGTACAGAACATGCATGCACATATCGACTTTGGGCACCTAAAATATCGATTTTCAGCTTGTTTTGGTCCTGTATTTTGAAAGTTCTCTAACACGGAGTAGGCATGTACAGATTGCTTCTGGGACCCCAAAATATCAAATTTTCGGGGGTTTTGACCCTGAATTTGAGATATAAAAGGGTACAGAAGATGCATGCAATTATCGACTATAGGCAGCTAAAATATCGATTATCAGCATGTTTTGGTCATGTATTTTAAAAACATTCTAGCACTGAGTAGGCATGTACAGATCGCTTTTGGAACCCAAAAATATTGAATTTTCGGGTGTTTTGAGCCTGAATTTGATATGTAAACAGGTAATGAAGATGCATGCACATATCGACTCTTTGCACCTAAAATATCGATTTTTAGCATGTTTTGGGCTTGAATTTTAAAAGTACTCTAACACGGAGTAGGCATATACAGATCGCTTCTGGGACCCAAAAATATCGAATTATCTGGTGTTTTGAGCCTAAATTTGAGATATAAACGGGTACAGAACATGCATGCACATATTGACTTCGGCACCCAAAATATCGATTTTTTAGCATGTTCTGAGCCTCTATTTTAAAAACATTCTTGCACTGAGTAGGCATGTACAGATCGCTTCTGGGACCCAAATAAATCGAATTTTCGGGGGTTTTGAGCCTGAATTTGAGATATAACCGGGTACAGAGAATGCATACACATATTGACTTTGGGCACGTAAAATATCGATTTTGAGCATGTTTTGGACCTGTATTTTGAAAATACTCTAACACGGAGTAGGCATGTACAGCTCGCATCTGGGACACAAAAATATCGATTTTTGGGTGTTTTGAGCCTGAATTTGAGATATAAACGGGTACAGAAGATGCATGCACATATCGACTTTGGACACCTAAAATATCGATTTATAGCATGTTTTAAGACTGTATTTTAAAAACATTCTAGCACTGAGTAGGCATTTGCAGATCGCTTGATTAAGGGACCCAAAAATATCGAATTTTCGGAGTTTTGAGCCTGAATTTGAGATATAAACGGGTACAGAAGATGCATGCACATATCGACTTTTTGCACTTAAAATATCGATTTTGAGCATGTTTTGGGTCTGTATCTTGAAAACATTCTAGCAAGGAGTAGGCATGTACAGATCGCTTCTGGGACCCAAAAATATCGAATTTTCTGGTGTTTTGAACCTGAATTAGGGATATACACGGGTACGGAAGATGCATACACATATTTACTTTGGGCACCTAAAATATCGATTTTGAGCATGTTTTGGGCCTATATCTTGAAAATATTCTAGCACTGAGTAGGCATGTACAGATCGCTTCTGGGACCCAAAAATATCGAATTTTCGGGTGTTTTGAGCCTGAATTTGGGATATAAACTGGTACAAAAGATGTATGCACATATCGACTTTGGACACCTAAAGAGTCGATTTTTAGCATGTTTTAAGTCTATATTTTAAAAACAGTCTAGCACTGAGTAGACATGTACAGATCGCTTCTGGGACCCAAAAATACCGAATTTTCGGGTGTTTTGAGCCTTATTTTGAGATATAAATGGATACTGAAGATGCATGCACATATCGACTTTTTGCACCTAATATATCTATTTTTAGCATGTTTTGGGTCTGTATCTTGAAAACATTCTAAGAAGGAGTAGGCATAGACATATCGCTTCTGGGACACAAAAATATCGAATTTTCGGGTGTTTCGAGCCTGAATTTGAGATATAAACGGGTACAGAAGATGCAAGCACATATCAACTTTGGGCACACAAAATATCGATTTTTAGTATGTTTTGGGCCAATATTTTGAAAATATTCTATCACTAAGTAAGCATGTACAGATAGCTTCTGGGACCCAAAAAAATTAAATTTTCGGGTGTTTTGAGCCTGAATTTGGGATATAAACGGGTACAAAAGATGTATGCACATATCGACTTTGGACACCTAAAATATCGAATTTTAGCATGTTTTAAGCCTATATTTTGAAAACATTCTAGCACTGAGTAGATATTTACAGATCGCTTTTGGGATCCAAAAATATCGAATTTTCGGGTGTTTTAAGCCTGAATTTGGAATATAAAAGGGTACAGAACATGCATGCACATATCGTCTTGGGACACATAAAATATCGATTTTTAGCATGTTTTGACTCTATATTTTGAAAACATTCTAGCACTGAGTAGGCATGTACAGATCACTTCTTGGACCCAAAAATATCGAATTTTCGGGTGTTTTGAGCCTAAATTTGAGATATAAACGGGTACAGAAGATGCATGCACATATCGACATTGGGCACCTAAAATATCGATTTTTAGTAGTATATTGGGCCTATATTTTGAAAATACTCTATCACTGAGAAGGCATGTACATATCGCTTCTGGGACCCAAAAATATAAATTTTACGGGTATTTTGACATGAATTTGGGATATAAACGGGTACAAAAGATGTATGCACATATCGACTTTGGACACCTAAAATATCGATATTTAGCATGTTTTAAGCCTATATTTTGAAAACAGTCTAGCACTGAGTAGACATGTACAGATCGCTTCTGGGACCCAAAAATATTGAATTTTTGGTTAATTTGAGCCTGAATTTGAGATATAAACGGGTACTGAAGATGCAGGCACATATCGACTTTTTGCACCTAAAATATCGATTTTGAGCTTGTTTTTGGTCTGTATTTTGAAAATACTCTAAAACGAAGTAGGCATGTACAGATATCTTCTGTGACACAAAAATTTCGAGTTTTCGGGTGTTTTGAGCCTGAATTTGGGATATAAACGTGTACAGAAGATGCATACACATATTGACTTTGGGAACCTCAAATATTGATTTTCAGCATGTTTTGGGCCTGTATTTTTAAAATACTCTAACACGGAATAGGCATGTACAGATTGCTTCTAGGACCCAAAAACGTTGAATTTTCGGGTATTTTGAGCCTGAATTTGAGATATAATCGGGTACAGAAGATGCATGCACATATCGACTTTGGGCACCTAAGATATCGATTTTCAGCATGTTTTGGGCCTGAATTTTAAAAGTATACTAATACGGAATAGGCATGTACAGATCGCTTCTAGGACCCAAAAATATCGAATTTTCGGGTGTTTTGAGCCTGAATTTGAGATATAAACGTGTAAAGAAGATGCATGCACATATCGACTATGTGGAGCTAAAATATCGATTTTCAGCATGTTTTGGGCAGGTATTTTGAAAATACTGTAACACGGAGTAGACATGTACAGATCGCTTCTGGCACCCAAAAATCTCGAATGTTCGGGTGTTTTGAGCCTGAATTTGAGATATAAACGGGTTCAGAAGATGCATGCACATATCGAGTTTGGGCACCTAAAATATCGATTTTCAGTATGTTTTAAGGCCTGTATATTGAAAGTACTCTAACACGGTGTAGACAAGTACAGATCGCTTCTGGGAGCCAAAAATATCGAATTTTCGGGTGTTTTGAGCCTAAATTTTAGATATAAATGGGTACAGAACATGCATGCACATATCGACATTGGGCACCTAAAATATCGATTTTTAGCATGTATTGGGCCTATATTTTGAAAATATTCTAGCACTGAGTAGGCATGTACAGATCGCTTCTGGAACCCAAAAATATCGAATTTTCGTGTGTTTTGAGCCTGAATTTGGGATATAAACTGGTACAAAAGATGTATGCACATATCGATTTTGGACACCTAAAGAGTCGATTTTTAGCATGTTTTAGGCCTATATTTTAAAAACAGTCTAGCACTGAGTAGACATGTACAGATCGCTTCTGGGACCCAGAAATACCGAATTTTCGGGTGTTTTGAGCCTTATTTTGAGATATAAATGGATACTGAAGATGCATGCACATATCGATTTTTTGCACCTAATATATCTATTTTTAGCATGTTTTGGGTCTGTATCTTGAAAACATTCTAAGAAGGAGTAGGCATAGACATATCGCTTCTAGGACACAAAAATATCGAATTTTCGGGTGTTTTGAGCCTGAATTTGAGATATAAACGGGTACAGAAGACGCAAGCACATATCAACTTTGGGCACACAAAATATCGATTTTTAGTATGTTTTGGGCCAATATTTTGAAAATATTCTATCACTAAGTAAGCATGTACAGATAGCTTCTGGGACCCAAAAAAATTAAATTTTCGGGTGTTTTGAGCCTGAATTTGAGATATAAACGGGTACAAAAGATGTATGCACATATCGACTTTGGACACCTAAAATATCGAATTTTAGCATGTTTTAAGCCTATATTTTGAAAACATTCTAGCACTGAGTAGATATTTACAGATCGCTATTGGGATCCAAAAATATCGAATTTTCGGGGGTTTTAAGCCTGAATTTGGGATATAAAAGGGTACAGAACATGCATGCACATATCGTCTTGGGACACATAAAATATCGATTTTTAGCATGTTTTGACTCTATATTTTGAAAATATTCTAGCACTGAGTAGGCGTGTACAGATCACTTCTTGGTCCCAAAAATATCGAATTTTCGGGTGTTTTGAGCCTAAATTTGAGATATAAACGGGTACAGAAGATGCATGCACATATCGACATTGGGCACCTAAAATATCGATTTTTAGTATGTATTGGGCCTATATTTTGAAAATACTCTATCACTGAGAAGGCATGTACATATAGCTTCTGGGACCCAAAAATATAAATTTTACGGGTGTTTTGACCTGAATTTGGGATATAAACGGGTACAAAAGATGTATGCACATATCGACTTTGGACACCAAAAATATCGATATTTAGCATGTTTTAAACCTATATTTTGAAAACAGTCTAGCAATGAGTAGACATGTACAGATCGCTTCTGGGACCCAAAAATATTGAATTTTTGGTTCTTTTGAGCCTGAATTTGAGATATAAACGGGTACTGAAGATGCAGGCACATATCGACTTTTTGCACCTAAAATATCGATTTTGAGCTTGTTTTTGGTCTGTATTTTGAAAATACTCTAAAACGAAGTAGGCATGTACAGATATCTTCTGTGACACAAAAATTTCGAGTTTTCGGGTGTTTTGAGAATGAATTTGGGATATAAACGTGTACAGAAGATGCATACACATATTGACTTTGGGAACCTCAAATATTGATTTTCAGCATGTTTTGGGCCTGTATTTTTAAAATACTCTAACACGGAATAGGCATGTACATATTGCTTCTAGGACCCAAAAACGTTGAATTTTCGGGTATTTTGAGCCTGAATTTGAGATATAATCGGGTACAGAAGATGATTCCTCATATTCACTTTGGGCACCTAAGATATCGATTTTCAGCATGTTTTGGGCCTGAATTTTGAAGGTATCCTAATACGGAGTAGGCATGTACAGATCGCTTCTAGGACCCAAAAATATCGAATTTTCGGGTGTTTTGAGCCTGAATTTGAGATATAAACGTGTACAGAAGATGCATGCACATATCGACTATGTGGAGCTAAAATATCGATTTTCAGCATGTTTTGGGCAGGCATTTTGAAAATACTCTAACACGGAGTAGACATGTACAGATCGCTTTTGGGACCAAAATATCTCGAATTTTCGGGTGTTTTGAGCCTGAATTTGAGATATAAACGGGTACAGAAGATGCATGCACATATCGACTTTGGGCACTTAAAATATCGATTTTCAGTATGTTTTATGGCCTGTATTTTGAAAGTACTTTAATACGGTGTAGACAAATACAGATCGCTTCTGGGAGCCAAAAATATCGAATTTTCGGGTGTTTTGAGCCTAAATTTTAGATATAAATGGGTACAGAACATGCATGCACATATCGACATTGGGCACCTAAAATATCGATTTTTAGCATGTATTGGGCCTATATTTTGAAAATATTCTAGCACTGAGTAGGCATGTACAGATCGCTTCTGGGACCCAAAAATATCGAATTTTCGGGTGTTTTGAGCCTAAATTTTAGATATAAATGGGTACAGAACATGCATGCACATATCGACTTTGGACACCTAAAATATCGAATTTTAGCATGTTTTAAGCCTATATTTTGAAAACATTCTAGCACTGAGTAGATATTTACAGATCGCTTTTGGGATCCAAAAATATCGAATTTTCGGGTGTTTTAAGCCTGAATTTGGGATATAAAAGGGTACAGAACATACATGCACATATCGACTTTGGGCACCTAAAATATCGATTTTCAGTATGTTTTATGGCCTGTATTTTGAAAGTACTCTAACACGGTGTAGACAAGTACAGATCGCTTCTGGGAGCCAAAAATATCGAATTTTCGGGTGTTTTGAGCCTAAATTTTAGATATAAATGGGTACAGAACATGCATGCACATATCGACATTGGGCACCTAAAATATCGATTTTTAGCATGTATTGGGCCTATATTTTGAAAATATTCTAGCACTGAGTAGGCATGTACAGATCGCTTCTGGGACCCAAAAATATTGAATTTTTGGGTGTTTTGAGCCTGAATTTGAGATATAATCGGGTACTGAAGATGCAGGCACATATCGACTTTTTGCACCTAAAATATCGATTTTGAGCTTGTTTTTGGTCTGTATTTTGAAAATACTCTAAAACGAAGTAGGCATGTACAGATATCTTCTGTGACACAAAAATTTCGAGTTTTCGGGTGTTTTGAGCCTGAATTTGGGATATAAACGTGTACAGAAGATGCATACACATATTGACTTTGGGAACCTCAAATATTGATTTTCAGCATGTTTTGGGCCTGTATTTATAAAATACTCTAACACGGAATAGGCATGTACAGATTGCTTCTAGGACCCAAAAACGTTGAATTTTCGGGTATTTTGAGCCTGAATTTGAGATATAATCGGGTACAGAAGATGCATGCACATATCGACTTTGGGCACCTAAGATATCGATTTTCAGCATGTTTTGGGCCTGAATTTTAAAAGTATACTAATACGGAGTAGGCATGTTCAGATCGCTTCTAGGACCCAAAAATATCGAATTTTCGGGTGTTTTGAGCCTGAATTTGAGATATAAACGTGTAAAGAAGATGCATGCACATATCGAGTTTGGGCACCTAAAATATCGATTTTCAGTATGTTTTATGGCCTGTATTTTGAAAGTACTCTAACACGGTGAAGACAAGTACAGATCGCTTCTGGAAGCCAAAAATATCGAATTTTCGGGTGTTTTGAGCCTGAATTTGAGATATAAACGTGTACAGAAGATGCATGCACATATCGACTATGTGGAGCTAAAATATCGATTTTCAGCATGTTTTGGGCAGGCATTTTGAAAATACTCTAACACGGAGTAGACATGTACAGATCGCTTTTGGGACCAAAAAATCTCGAATTTTCGGGTGTTTTGAGCCTGAATTTGAGATATAAACGGGTACAGAAGATGCATGCACATATCGACTTTGGGCACCTAAAATATCGATTTTCAGTATGTTTTATGGCCTGTATTTTGAAAGTACTTTAATACGGTGTAGACAAATACAGATCGCTTCTGGGAGCCAAAAATATCGAATTTTCGGGTGTTTTGAGCCTAAATTTTAGATATAAATGGGTACAGAACATGCATGCACATATCGACATTGGGCACCTAAAATATCGATTTTTAGCATGTATTGGGCCTATATTTTGAAAATATTCTAGCACTGAGTAGGCATGTACAGATCGCTTCTGGGACCTAAAAATATCGAATTTTCGGGTGTTTTGAGCCTGAATTTGGGATATAAACTGGTACAAAAGATGTATGCACATATCGACTTTGGACACCTAAAGAGTCGATTTTTAGCATGTTTTAAGCCTATATTTTAAAAACAGTCTAGCACTGAGTAGACATGTACAGATCGCTTCTGGGACCCAGAAATACCAAATTTTCGGGTGTTTTGAGCCTTATTTTGAGATATAAATGGATACTGAAGATGCATGCACATATCGACTTTTTGCACCTAATATATTTATTTTTAGCATGTTTTGGGTCTGTATCTTGAAAACATTCTAAGAAGGAGTAGGCATAGACATATCGCTTCTGGGACACAAAAATATCGAATTTTCGGGTGTTTTGAGCCTAAATTTGAGATATAAACGGGTACAGAAGATGCAAGCACATATCGACATTGGGCACCTAAAATATCGATTTTTAGTATGTATTGGGCCTATATTTTGAAAATACTCTATCACTGAGAAGGCATGTACATATAGCTTCTGGGACCCAAAAATATAAATTTTACGGGTGTTTTGACCTGAATTTGGGATATAAACGGGTACAAAAGATGTATGCACATATCGACTTTGGACACCAAAAATATCGATATTTAGCATGTTTTAAACCTATATTTTGAAAACAGTCTAGCAATGAGTAGACATGTACAGATCGCTTCTGGGACCCAAAAATATTGAATTTTTGGTTCTTTTGAGCCTGAATTTGAGATATAAACGGGTACTGAAGATGCAGGCACATATCGACTTTTTGCACCTAAAATATCGATTTTAAGCTTGTTTTTGGTCTGTATTTTGATAATACTCTAAAACGAAGTAGGCATGTACAGATATCTTCTGTGACACAAAAATTTCGAGTTTTCGGGTGTTTTGAGCCTGAATTTGGGATATAAACGTGTACAGAAGATGCATACACATATTGACTTTGGGAACCTCAAATATTGATTTTCAGCATGTTTTGGGCCTGTATTTATAAAATACTCTAACACGGAATAGGCATGTACAGATCGCTTCTAGGACCCAAAAATATCGAATTTTCGGGTGTTTTGAGCCTGAATTTGAGATATAAACGTGTACAGAAGATGCATGCACATATCGACTATGTGGAGCTAAAATATCGATTTTCAGCATGTTTTGGGCAGGCATTTTGAAAATACTCTAACACGGAGTAGACATGTACAGATCGCTTTTGGGACCAAAAAATCTCGAATTTTCGGGTGTTTTGAGCCTGAATTTGAGATATAAACGGGTACAGAAGATGCATGCACATATCGACTTTGGGCACCTAAAATATCGATTTTCAGTATGTTTTATGGCCTGTATTTTGAAAGTACTTTAATACGGTGTAGACAAATACAGATCGCTTCTGGGAGCCAAAAATATCGAATTTTCGGGTGTTTTGAGCCTAAATTTTAGATATAAATGGGTACAGAACATGCATGCACATATCGACATTGGGCACCTAAAATATCGATTTTTAGCATGTATTGGGCCTATATTTTGAAAATATTCTAGCACTGAGTAGGCATGTACAGATCGCTTCTGGGAGCCAAAAATATCGAATTTTCGGGTGTTTTGAGCCTAAATTTTAGATATAAATGGGTACAGAACATGCATGCACATATCGACATTGGGCACCTAAAATATCGATTTTTAGCATGTATTGGGCCTATATTTTGAAAATATTCTAGCACTGAGTAGGCATGTACAGATCGCTTCTGGGACCCAAAAATACCGAATTTTCGGGTGTTTTGAGCCTGAATTTGGGATATAAACTGGTACAAAAGATGTATGCACATATCGACTTTGGACACCTAAAGAGTCGATTTTTAGCATGTTTTAAGCCTATATTTTAAAAACAGTCTAGCACTGAGTAGACATGTACAGATCGCTTCTGGGACCCAGAAATATCGAATTTTCGGATATTTTAAGCCTGAATTTGGGATATAAAAGGGTACAGAACATGCATGCACATATCGTCTTGGGACACATAAAATATCGATTTTTAGCATGTTTTGACTCTGTATTTTGAAAACATTCTAGCACTGAGTAGGCGTGTACAGATCACTTCTTGGACCCAAAAATATCGAATTTCCGGGTGTTTTGAGCCTAAATTTGGGATATAAACGGGTACAGAAGATGCATGCACATATCGACATTGGGCACCTAAAATATCGATTTTTAGTATGTATTGGGCCTATATTTTGAAAATACTCTATCACTGAGAAGGCATGTACATATCGCTTCTGGGACCCAAAAATATAAATTTTACGGGTGTTTTGACCTGAATTTGGGATATAAACGGGTACAAAAGATGTATGCACATATCGACTTTGGACACCTAAAATATCGATATTTAGCATGTTTTAAGCATATATTTTGAAAACAGTCTAGCAATGAGTAGACATGTACAGATCGCTTCTGGGACCCAAAAATATTGAATTTTTGGTTCTTTTGAGCCTGAATTTGAGATATAAACGGGTACTGAAGATGCAGGCACATATCGACTTTTTGCACCTAAAATATCGATTTTGAGTTTGTTTTTGGTCTGTATTTTGAAAATACTCTAACACGGAATAGGCATGTACAGATTGCTTCTAGGACCCAAAAACATTGAATTTTCGGGTATTTTGAGCCTGAATTTGAGATATAATCGGGTACAGAAGATGATTCCTCATATTCACTTTGGGCACCTAAGATATCGATTTTCAGCATGTTTTGGGCCTGAATTTTGAAAGTATCCTAATACGGAGTAGGCATGTACAGATCGCTTCTAGGACCCAAAAATATCGAATTTTCGGGTGTTTTGAGCCTGAATTTGAGATATAAACGGGTACAGAAGATGCATGCACATATCGACTTTGGGCACCTAAAATATCGATTTTCAGTATGTTTTATGGCCTGTATTTTGAAAGTACTTTAAAACGGTGTAGACAAGTACAGATCGCTTCTGGGAGCCAAAAATATCGAATTTTCGGGTGTTTTGAGCCTAAATTTTAGATATAAATGGGTACAGAACATGCATGCACATATCGACATTGGGCACCTAAAATATCGATTTTTAGCATGTATTGGGCCTATATTTTGAAAATATTCTAGCACTGAGTAGACATGTACAGATTGCTTCTGGGACCCAAAAATATTGAATTTTTGGGTGTTTTGAGCCTGAATTTGAGATATAAACGGGTACTGAAGATGCAGGCACATATCGACTTTTTGCACCTAAAATATCGATTTTGAGCTTGTTTTTGGTCTGTATTTTGAAAATACTCTAAAACGAAGTAGGCATGTACAGATATCTTCTGTGACACAAAAATTTCGAGTTTTCGGGTGTTTTGAGCCTGAATTTGGGATATAAACGTGTACAGAAGATGCATACACATATTGACTTTGGGAACCTCAAATATGGATTTTCAGCATGTTTTAAGCCTATATTTTGAAAACATTCTAGCACTGAGTAGATATTTACAGATCGCTTTTGGGATCCAAAAATATCGAATTTTCGGGTGTTTTAAGCCTGAATTTGGGATATAAAAGGGTACAGAACATGCATGCACATATCGTCTTGGGACACATAAAATATCGATTTTTAGCATGTTTTGACTCTATATTTTGAAAACATTCTAGCACTGAGTAGGCGTGTACAGATCACTTCTTGGACCCAAAAATATCGAATTTCCGGGTGTTTTGAGCCTAAATTTGAGATATAAACGGGTACAGAAGATGATTCCTCATATTCACTTTGGGCACCTAAGATATCGATTTTCAGCATGTTTTGGGCCTGAATTTTGAAGGTATCCTAATACGGAGTAGGCATGTACAGATCGCTTCTAGGACCCAAAAATATCGAATTTTCGGGTGTTTTGAGCCTGAATTTGAGATATAAACGTGTACAGAAGATGCATGCACATATCGACTATGTGGAGCTAAAATATCGATTTTCAGCATGTTTTGGGCAGGCATTTTGAAAATACTCTAACACGGAGTAGACATGTACAGATCGCTTTTGGGACCAAAATATCTCGAATTTTCGGGTGTTTTGAGCCTGAATTTGAGATATAAACGGGTACAGAAGATGCATGCACATATCGACTTTGGGCACCTAAAATATCGATTTTCAGTATGTTTTATGGCCTGTATTTTGAAAGTACTTTAATACGGTGTAGACAAATACAGATCGCTTCTGGGAGCCAAAAATATCGAATTTTCGGGTGTTTTGAGCCTAAATTTTAGATATAAATGGGTACAGAACATGCATGCACATATCGACATTGGGCACCTAAAATATCGATTTTTAGCATGTATTGGGCCTATATTTTGAAAATATTCTAGCACTGAGTAGGCATGTACAGATCGCTTCTGGGACCCAAAAATATCGAATTTTCGGGTGTTTTGAGCCTAAATTTTAGATATAAATGGGTACAGAACATGCGTGCACATATCGACTTTGGACACCTAAAATATCGAATTTTAGCATGTTTTAAGCCTATATTTTGAAAACATTCTAGCACTGAGTAGATATTTACAGATCGCTTTTGGGATCCAAAAATATCGAATTTTCGGGTGTTTTAAGCCTGAATTTGGGATATAAAAGGGTACAGAACATACATGCACATATCGACTTTGGGCACCTAAAATATCGATTTTCAGTATGTTTTATGGCCTGTATTTTGAAAGTACTCTAACACGGTGTAGACAAGTACAGATCGCTTCTGGGAGCCAAAAATATCGAATTTTCGGGTGTTTTGAGCCTAAATTTTAGATATAAATGGGTACAGAACATGCATGCACATATCGACATTGGGCACCTAAAATATCGATTTTTAGCATGTATTGGGCCTATATTTTGAAAATATTCTAGCACTGAGTAGGCATGTACAGATCGCTTCTGGGACCCAAAAATATTGAATTTTTGGGTGTTTTGAGCCTGAATTTGAGATATAAACGGGTACTGAAGATGCAGGCACATATCGACTTTTTGCACCTAAAATATCGATTTTGAGCTTGTTTTTGGTCTGTATTTTGAAAATACTCTAAAACGAAGTAGGCATGTACAGATATCTTCTGTGACACAAAAATTTCGAGTTTTCGGGTGTTTTGAGCCTGAATTTGGGATATAAACGTGTACAGAAGATGCATACACATATTGACTTTGGGAACCTCAAATATTGATTTTCAGCATGTTTTGGGCCTGTATTTATAAAATACTCTAACACGGAATAGGCATGTACAGATTGCTTCTAGGACCCAAAAACGTTGAATTTTCGGGTATTTTGAGCCTGAATTTGAGATATAATCGGGTACAGAAGATGCATGCACATATCGACTTTGGGCACCTAAGATATCGATTTTCAGCATGTTTTGGGCCTGAATTTTAAAAGTATACTAATACGGAGTAGGCATGTTCAGATCGCTTCTAGGACCCAAAAATATCGAATTTTCGGGTGTTTTGAGCCTGAATTTGAGATATAAACGTGTAAAGAAGATGCATGCACATATCGAGTTTGGGCACCTAAAATATCGATTTTCAGTATGTTTTATGGCCTGTATTTTGAAAGTACTCTAACACGGTGTAGACAAGTACAGATCGCTTCTGGAAGCCAAAAATATCGAATTTTCGGGTGTTTTGAGCCTGAATTTGAGATATAAACGTGTACAGAAGATGCATGCACATATCGACTATGTGGAGCTAAAATATCGATTTTCAGCATGTTTTGGGCAGGCATTTTGAAAATACTCTAACACGGAGTAGACATGTACAGATCGCTTTTGGGACCAAAAAATCTCGAATTTTCGGGTGTTTTGAGCCTGAATTTGAGATATAAACGGGTACAGAAGATGCATGCACATATCGACTTTGGGCACCTAAAATATCGATTTTCAGTATGTTTTATGGCCTGTATTTTGAAAGTACTTTAATACGGTGTAGACAAATACAGATCGCTTCTGGGAGCCAAAAATATCGAATTTTCGGGTGTTTTGAGCCTAAATTTTAGATATAAATGGGTACAGAACATGCATGCACATATCGACATTGGGCACCTAAAATATCGATTTTTAGCATGTATTGGGCCTATATTTTGAAAATATTCTAGCACTGAGTAGGCATGTACAGATCGCTTCTGGGACCTAAAAATATCGAATTTTCGGGTGTTTTGAGCCTGAATTTGGGATATAAACTGGTACAAAAGATGTATGCACATATCGACTTTGGACACCTAAAGAGTCGATTTTTAGCATGTTTTAAGCCTATATTTTAAAAACAGTCTAGCACTGAGTAGACATGTACAGATCGCTTCTGGGACCCAGAAATACCAAATTTTCGGGTGTTTTGAGCCTTATTTTGAGATATAAATGGATACTGAAGATGCATGCACATATCGACTTTTTGCACCTAATATATCTATTTTTAGCATGTTTTGGGTCTGTATCTTGAAAACATTCTAAGAAGGAGTAGGCATAGACATATCGCTTCTGGGACACAAAAATATCGAATTTTCGGGTGTTTTGAGCCTAAATTTGAGATATAAACGGGTACAGAAGATGCAAGCACATATCAACTTTGGGCACACAAAATATCGATTTTTAGTATGTTTTGGGCCAATATTTTGAAAATATTCTATCACTAAGTAAGCATGTACAGATAGCTTCTGGGACCCAAAAAAATTAAATTTTCGGGTGTTTTGAGCCTGAATTTGGGATATAAACGGGTACAAAAGATGTATGCACATATCGACTTTGGACACCTAAAATATCGAATTTTAGCATGTTTTAAGCCTATATTTTGAAAACATTCTAGCACTGAGTAGATATTTACAGATCGCTTTTGAGATCCAAAAATATCGAATTTTCGGGTGTTCTAAGCCTGAATTTGGGATATAAAAGGGTACAGAACATGCATGCACATATCGTCTTGGGACACATAAAATATCGATTTTTAGCATGTTTTGACGCTATATTTTGAAAACATTCTAGCACTGAGTAGGCGTGTACAGATCACTTCTTGGACCCAAAAATATCGAATTTTCGGGTGTTTTGAGCCTAAATTTGAGATATAAACGGGTACAGAAGATGCATGCACATATCGACATTGGGCACCTAAAATATCGATTTTTAGTATGTATTGGGCCTATATTTTGAAAATACTCTATCACTGAGAAGGCATGTACATATAGCTTCTGGGACCCAAAAATATAAATTTTACGGGTGTTTTGACCTGAATTTGGGATATAAACGGGTACAAAAGATGTATGCACATATCGACTTTGGACACCAAAAATATCGATATTTAGCATGTTTTAAACCTATATTTTGAAAACAGTCTAGCAATGAGTAGACATGTACAGATCGCTTCTGGGACCCAAAAATATTGAATTTTTGGTTCTTTTGAGCCTGAATTTGAGATATAAACGGGTACTGAAGATGCAGGCACATATCGACTTTTTGCACCTAAAATATCGATTTTAAGCTTGTTTTTGGTCTGTATTTTGAAAATACTCTAAAACGAAGTAGGCATGTACAGATATCTTCTGTGACACAAAAATTTCGAGTTTTCGGGTGTTTTGAGCCTGAATTTGGGATATAAACGTGTACAGAAGATGCATACACATATTGACTTTGGGAACCTCAAATATTGATTTTCAGCATGTTTTGGGCCTGTATTCTTAAAATACTCTAACACGGAATAGGCATGTACAGATCGCTTCTAGGACCCAAAAATATCGAATTTTCGGGTGTTTTGAGCCTGAATTTGAGATATAAACGTGTACAGAAGATACATGCACATATCGACTATGTGGAGCTAAAATATCGATTTTCAGCATGTTTTGGGCAGGCATTTTGAAAATACTCTAACACGGAGTAGACATGTACAGATCGCTTTTGGGACCAAAAAATCTCGAATTTTCGGGTGTTTTGAGCCTGAATTTGAGATATAAACGGGTACAGAAGATGCATGCACATATCGACTTTGGGCACCTAAAATATCGATTTTCAGTATGTTTTATGGCCTGTATTTTGAAAGTACTTTAATACGGTGTAGACAAATACAGATCGCTTCTGGGAGCCAAAAATATCGAATTTTCGGGTGTTTTGAGCCTAAATTTTAGATATAAATGGGTACAGAACATGCATGCACATATCGACATTGGGCACCTAAAATATCGATTTTTAGCATGTATTGGGCCTATATTTTGAAAATATTCTAGCACTGAGTAGGCATGTACAGATCGCTTCTGGGAGCCAAAAATATCGAATTTTCGGGTGTTTTGAGCCTAAATTTTAGATATAAATGGGTACAGAACATGCATGCACATATCGACATTGGGCACCTAAAATATCGATTTTTAGCATGTATTGGGCCTATATTTTGAAAATATTCTAGCACTGAGTAGGCATGTACAGATCGCTTCTGGGACCCAAAAATACCGAATTTTCGGGTGTTTTGAGCCTGAATTTGGGATATAAACTGGTACAAAAGATGTATGCACATATCGACTTTGGACACCTAAAGAGTCGATTTTTAGCATGTTTTAAGCCTATATTTTAAAAACAGTCTAGCACTGAGTAGACATGTACAGATCGCTTCTGGGACCCAGAAATATCGAATTTTCGGATGTTTTAAGCCTGAATTTGGGATATAAAAGGGTACAGAACATGCATGCACATATCGTCTTGGGACACATAAAATATCGATTTTTAGCATGTTTTGACTCTGTATTTTGAAAACATTCTAGCACTGAGTAGGCGTGTACAGATCACTTCTTGGACCCAACAATATCGAATTTCCGGGTGTTTTGAGCCTAAATTTGAGATATAAACGGGTACAGAAGATGCATGCACATATCGACATTGGGCACCTAAAATATCGATTTTTAGTATGTATTGGGCCTATATTTTGAAAATACTCTATCACTGAGAAGGCATGTACATATCGCTTCTGGGACCCAAAAATATAAATTTTACGGGTGTTTTGACCTGAATTTGGGATATAAACGGGTACAAAAGATGTATGCACATATCGACTTTGGACACCTAAAATATCGATATTTAGCATGTTTTAAGCATATATTTTGAAAACAGTCTAGCAATGAGTAGACATGTACAGATCGCTTCTGGGACCCAAAAATATTGAATTTTTGGTTCTTTTGAGCCTGAATTTGAGATATAAACGGGTACTGAAGATGCAGGCACATATCGACTTTTTGCACCTAAAATATCGATTTTGAGTTTGTTTTTGGTCTGTATTTTGAAAATACTCTAACACGGAATAGGCATGTACAGATTGCTTCTAGGACCCAAAAACATTGAATTTTCGGGTATTTTGAGCCTGAATTTGAGATATAATCGGGTACAGAAGATGATTCCTCATATTCACTTTGGGCACCTAAGATATCGATTTTCAGCATGTTTTGGGCCTGAATTTTGAAAGTATCCTAATACGGAGTAGGCATGTACAGATCGCTTCTAGGACCCAAAAATATCGAATTTTCGGGTGTTTTGAGCCTGAATTTGAGATATAAACGGGTACAGAAGATGCATGCACATATCGACTTTGGGCACCTAAAATATCGATTTTCAGTATGTTTTATGGCCTGTATTTTGAAAGTACTTTAAAACGGTGTAGACAAGTACAGATCGCTTCTGGGAGCCAAAAATATCGAATTTTCGGGTGTTTTGAGCCTGAATTTGAGATATAAACGGGTACAGAAGATGCATGCACATATCGACTTTGGGCACCTAAAATATCGATTTTCAGTATGTTTTATGGCCTGTATTTTGAAAGTACTTTAAAACGGTGTAGACAAGTACAGATCGCTTCTGGGAGCCAAAAATATCGAATTTTCGGGTGTTTTGAGCCTAAATTTTAGATATAAATGATTACAGAACATGCATGCACATATCGACATTGGGCACCTAAAATATCGATTTTTAGCATGTATTGGGCCTATATTTTGAAAATATTCTAGCACTGAGTAGGCATGTACAGATCGCTTCTGGGACCCAAAAATATCGAATTTTCGGGTGTTTTGAGCCTGAATTTGGGATATAAACTGGTACAAAAGATGTATGCACATATCGACTTTGGACACCTAAAATGTCGATTTTTAGCATGTTTTAAGCCTATATTTTAAAAACAGTCTAGCACTGAGTAGACATGTACAGATTGCTTCTGGGACCCAAAAATATTGAATTTTTGGGTGTTTTGAGCCTGAATTTGAGATATAAACGGGTACTGAAGATGCAGGCACATATCGACTTTTTGCACCTAAAATATCGATTTTGAGCTTGTTTTTGGTCTGTATTTTGAAAATACTCTAAAACGAAGTAGGCATGTACAGATATCTTCTGTGACACAAAAATTTCGAGTTTTCGGGTGTTTTGAGCCTGAATTTGGGATATAAACGTGTACAGAAGATGCATACACATATTGACTTTGGGAACCTCAAATATGGATTTTCAGCATGTTTTAAGCCTATATTTTGTAAACATTCTAGCACTGAGTAGATATTTACAGATCGCTTTTGGGATCCAAAAATATCGAATTTTCGGGTGTTTTAAGCCTGAATTTGGGATATAAAAGGGTACAGAACATGCATGCACATATCGTCTTGGGACACATAAAATATCGATTTTTAGCATGTTTTGACTCTATATTTTGAAAACATTCTAGCACTGAGTAGGCGTGTACAGATCACTTCTTGGACCCAAAAATATCGAATTTTCGGGTGTTTTGAGCCTAAATTTGAGATATAAACGGGTACAGAAGATGCATGCACATATCGACATTGGGCACCTAAAATATCGATTTTTAGTATGTATTGGGCCTATATTTTGAAAATACTCTATCACTGAGAAGGCATGTACATATCGCTTCTGGGACCCAAAAATATAAATTTTACGGGTGTTTTGACCTGAATTTGGGATATAAACGGGTACTAAAGATGTATGCACATATCGACTTTGGACACCTAAAATATCGATATTTAGCATGTTTTAAGCCTATATTTTGAAAACAGTCTAGCAATGAGTAGACATGTACAGATCGCTTCTGGGACCCAAAAATATTGAATTTTTGGTTCTTTTGAGCCTGAATTTGAGATATAAACGGGTACTGAAGATGCAGGCACATATCGACTTTTTGCACCTAAAATATCGATTTTGAGCTTGTTTTTGGTCTGTATTTTTAAAATACTCTAAAACGAAGTAGGCATGTACAGATATCTTCTGTGACACAAAAATTTCGAGTTTTCGGGTGTTTTGAGCCTGAATTTGGGATATAAACGTGTACAGAAGATGCATACACATATTGACTTTGGGAACCTCAAATATTGATTTTCAGCATGTTTTGGGCCTGTATTTTTAAAATACTCTAACACGGAATAGGCATGTACAGATTGCTTCTAGGACCCAAAAACGTTGAATTTTCGGGTATTTTGAGCCTGAATTTGAGATATAATCGGGTACAGTAGATGATTCCTCATATTCACTTTGGGCACCTAAGATATCGATTTTCAGCATGTTTTGGGCCTGAATTTTTAAAGTATCCTAATACGGAGTAGGCATGTACAGATCGCTTCTAGGACCCAAAAATATCGAATTTTCGGGTGTTTTGAGCCTGAATTTGAGATATAAACGTGTACAGAAGATGCATGCACATTTCGACTATGTGGAGCTAAAATATCGATTTTCAGCATGTTTTGGGCAGGCATTTTGAAAATACTCTAACACGGAGTAGATATGTACAGATCGCTTTTGGGACCAAAAAATCTCGAATTTTCGGGTGTTTTGAACCTGAATTTGAGATATAAACGGGTACAGAAGATGCATGCACATATCGACTTTGGGCACCTAAAATATCGATTTTCAGTATGTTTTATGGCCTGTATTATGAAAGTACTTTAACACGGTGTAGACAAGTACAGATCGCTTCTGGGAGCCAAAAATATCGAATTTTCGGGTGTTTTGAGCCTAAATTTTAGATATAAACGGGTACAGAAGATGCATGCACATATCGAGTTTGAGCACCAAAAATATCGATTTTTAGCATGTATTGGGCCTATATTTTGAAAATATTCTAGCACTGCGTAGGCATGTACAGATCGCTTCTGGGACCCAAAAATATCGAATTTTCGGGTGTTTTGAGCCTGAATTTGGGATATAAACTGGTACAAAAGATGTATGCACATATCGACTTTGGACACCTAAAATATCGATATTTAGCATGTTTTAAGCCTATATTTTGAGAACAGTCTAGCAATGAGTAGACAAGTACAGATCGCTTCTGGGACCCAAAAATATTGAATTTTTGGTTCTTTTGAGCCTGAATTTGAGATATAAACGGGTACTGAAGATGCAGGCACATATCGACTTTTTGCACCTAAAATATCGATTTTGAGCTTGTTTTTGGTCTGTATTTTGAAAATTCTCTAAAACGAAGTAGGCATGTACAGATATCTTCTGTGACACAAAATTTTCGAGTTTTCGGGTGTTTTGAGCCTGAATTTGGGATATAAACGTGTACAGAAGATGCATACACATATTGACTTTGGGAACCTCAAATATTGATTTTCAGCATGTTTTAGGCCTGTATTTTTAAAATACTCTAACACGGAATAGGCATGTACAGATTGCTTCTAGGACCCAAAAACGTTAAATTTTCGGGTATTTTGAGCCTGAATTTGAGATATAATCGGGTACAGAAGATGATTCCTCATATTCACTTTGGGCACCTAAGATATCGATTTTCAGCATGTTTTGGGCCTGAATTTTGAAAGTATCCTAATACGGAGTAGGCATGTACAGATCGCTTCTAGGACCCAAAAATATCGAATTTTCGGGTGTTTTGAGCCTGAATTTGAGATATAAACGTGTACAGAAGATGCATGCACATATCGACTATGTGGAGCTAAAATATCGATTTTCAGCATGTTTTGGGCAGGTATTTTGAAAATACTCTAACACGGAGTAGACATGTACAGATCGCTTTTGGGACCAAAAAATCTCGAATTTTCGGGTGTTTTGAACCTGAATTTGAGATATAAACGGGTACAGAAGATGCATGCACATATCGACTTTGGGCACCTAAAATATCGATTTTCAGTATGTTTTATGGCCTGTATTATGAAAGTACTTTAACACGGTGTAGACAAGTACAGATCGCTTCTGGGAGCCAAAAATATCGAATTTTCGGGTGTTTTGAGCCTAAATTTTAGATATAAACGGGTACAGAAGATGCATGCACATATCGAGTTTGAGCACCAAAAATATCGATTTTTAGCATGTATTGGGCCTATATTTTGAAAATATTCTAGCACTGAGTAGGCATGTACAGATCGCTTCTGGGACCCAAAAATATCGAATTTTCGGGTGTTTTGAGCCTCAATTTGGGATATAAACTGGTACAAAAGATGTATGCACATATCGACTTTGGACACCTAAAGAGTCGATTTTTAGCATGTTTTAAGCCTATATTTTAAAAACAGTCTAGCACTGAGTAGACATGTACAGATCGCTTCTGGGACCCAGAAAAACCGAATTTTCGGGTGTTTTGAGCCTTATTTTGAGATATAAATGGATACTGAAGATGCATGCACATATCGACTTTTTGCACCTAATATATCTATTTTTAGCATGTTTTGGGTCTGTATCTTGAAAACATTCTAAGAAGGAGTAGGCATACACATATCGCTTCAGGGACACAAAAATATCGAATTTTCGGGTGTTTTGAGCCTGAATTTGAGATATAAACGGGTACAGAAGATGCAAGCACATATCAACTTTGGGCACACAAAATATCGATTTTTAGTATATTTTGGGCCAATATTTTGAAAATATTCTATCACTAAGTAAGCATGTACAGATAGCTTCTGGGACCCAAAAAAATAAAATTTTCGGGTGTTTTGAGCCTGAATTTGGGATATAAACGGGTACAAAAGATGTATGCACATATCGACTTTGGACACCTAAAATATCGAATTTTAGCATGTTTTAAGCCTATATTTTGAAAACATTCTAGCACTGAGTAGATATTTACAAATCGCTTTTGGGATCCAAAAATATCGAATTTTCGGGTGTTTTAAGCCTTAATTTGGGATATAAAAGGGTACAGAACATGCATGCACATATCGTCTTGGGACACATAAAATATCGAATTTTAGCATGTTTTAAGCCTATATTTTGAAAACATTCTAGCACTGAGTAGATATTTACAGATCGCTTTTGGGATCCAAAAATATCGAATTTTCGGGTGTTTTGAGCCTGAATTTGGGATATAAACTGGTACAAAAGATGTATGCACATATCGACTTTGGACACCTAAAGAGTCGATTTTTAGCATGTTTTAGGCCTATATTTAAAAAACAGTCTAGCACTGAGTAGACATGTACAGATCGCTTCTGGGACCCAGAAATACCGAATTTTCGGGTGTTTTGAGCCTTATTTTGAGATATAAATGGATACTGAAGATGCATGCACATATCGACTTTTTGCACCTAATATATCTATTTTTAGCATGTTTTGGGTCTGTATCTTGAAAACATTCTAAGAAGGAGTAGGCATAGACATATCGCTTCTGGGACACAAAAATATCAAATTTTCGGGTGTTTTGAGCCTGAATTTGAGATATAAACGGGTACAGAAGATGCAAGCACATATCAACTTTGGGCACACAAAATATCGATTTTTAGTATGTTTTGGGCCAATATTTTGAAAATATTCTATCACTAAGTAAGCATGTACAGATAGCTTCTGGGACCCAAAATAATTAAATTATCGGGTGTTTTGAGCCTGAATTTGGGATATAAACGGGTACAAAAGATGTATGCACATATCGACTTTGGACACCTAAAATATCGAATTTTAGCATGTTTTAAGCCTATATTTTGAAAACATTCTAGCACTGAGTAGATATTTACAAATCGCTTTTGGGATCCAAAAATATCGAATTTTCGGGTGTTTTAAGCCTGAATTTGGGATATAAAAGGGTACAGAACATGCATGCACATATCGTCTTGGGACACATAAAATATCGAATTTTAGCATGTTTTAAGCCTATATTTTGAAAACATTCTAGCACTGAGTAGATATTTACAGATCGCTTTTGGGATCCAAAAATATCGAATTTTCGGGTGTTTTGAGCCTGAATTTGGGATATAAACTGGTACAAAAGATGTATGCACATATCGACTTTGGACACCTAAAGAGTCGATTTTTAGCATGTTTTAGGCCTATATTTTAAAAACAGTCTAGCACTGAGTAGACATGTACAGATCGCTTCTGGGACCCAGAAATACCGAATTTTCGGGTGTTTTGAGCCTTATTTTGAGATATAAATGTATACTGAAGATGCATGCACATATCGACTTTTTGCACCTAATATATCTATTTTTAGCATGTTTTGGGTCTGTATCTTGAAAACATTCTAAGAAGGAGTAGGCATAGACATATCGCTTCTAGGACACAAAAATATCGAATTTTCGGGTGTTTTGAGCCTGAATTTGAGATATAAACGGGTACAGAAGATGCAAGCACATATCAACTTTGGGCACACAAAATATCTGTTTTTAGTATGTTTTGGGCCAATATTTTGAAAATATTCTATCACTAAGTAAGCATGTACAGATAGCTTCTGGGACCCAAAAAAATTAAATTTTCGGGTGTTTTGAGCCTGAATTTGGGATATAAACGGGTACAAAAGATGTATGCACATATCGACTTTGGACACCTAAAATATCGAATTTTAGCATGTTTTAAGCCTATATTTTGAAAACATTCTAGCACTGAGTAGATATTTACAGATCGCTTTTGGGATCCAAAAATATCGAATTTTCGGGTGTTTTAAGCCTGAATTTGGGATATAAAAGGGTACAGAACATGCATGCACATATCGTCTTGGGACACATAAAATATCGATTTTTAGCATGTTTTAACTCTATATTTTGAAAACATTCTAGCACTGAGTAGGCGTGTACAGATCACTTCTTGGACCCAAAAATATCGAATTTTCGGGTGTTTTGAGCCTAAATTTGAGATATAAACGGGTACAGAAGATGCATGCACATATCGACATAGGGCACCTAAAATATCGATTTTTAGTATGTATTGGGCCTATATTTTGAAAATACTCTATCACTGAGAAGGCATGTACATATCGCTTCTGGGACCCAAAAATATAAATTTTACGGGTGTTTTGACCTGAATTTGGGATATAAACGGGTAGAAAAGATGTATGCACATATCGACTTTGGACACCTAAAATATCGATATTTAGCATGTTTTAAGCCTATATTTTGAGAACAGTCTAGCAATGAGTAGACAAGTACAGATCGCTTCTGGGACCCAAAAATATTGAATTTTTGGTTCTTTTGAGCCTGAATTTGAGATATAAACGGGTACTGAAGATGCAGGCACATATCGACTTTTTGCACCTAAAATATCGATTTTGAGCTTGTTTTTGGTCTGTATTTTGAAAATTCTCTAAAACGAAGTAGGCATGTACAGATATCTTCTGTGACACAAAATTTTCGAGTTTTCGGGTGTTTTGAGCCTGAATTTGGGATATAAACGTATACAGAAGATGCATACACATATTGACTTTGGGAACCTCAAATATTGATTTTCAGCATGTTTTAGGCCTGTATTTTTAAAATACTCTAACACGGAATAGGCATGTACAGATTGCTTCTAGGACCCAAAAACGTTAAATTTTCGGGTATTTTGAGCCTGAATTTGAGATATAATCGGGTACAGAAGATGATTCCTCATATTCACTTTGGGCACCTAAGATATCGATTTTCAGCATGTTTTGGGCCTGAATTTTGAAAGTATCCTAATACGGAGTAGGCATGTACAGATCGCTTCTAGGACCCAAAAATATCGAATTTTCGGGTGTTTTGAGCCTGAATTTGAGATATAAACGTGTACAGAAGATGCATGCACATATCGACTATGTGGAGCTAAAATATCGATTTTCAGCATGTTTTGGGCAGGTATTTTGAAAATACTCTAACACGGAGTAGACATGTACAGATCGCTTTTGGGACCAAAAAATCTCGAATTTTCGGGTGTTTTGAGCCTTATTTTGAGATATAAACGGGTACAGAAGATGCATGCACATATCGAGTTTGGGCACCTAAAATATCGATTTTCAGTATGTTTTATGGCCTGTATTTTGAAAGTACTCTAACACGGTGTAGACAAGTACAGATCGCTTCTGGGAGCCAAAAATATCAAATTTTCGGGTGTTTTGAGCCTAAATTTTAGATATAAATGGGTACAGAACATGCATGCACAAATCAACATTGGGCACCTAAAATATCGATTTTTAGCATGTATTGGGCCTATATTTTGAAAATACTCTATCACTGAGAAGGCATGTACATATCGCTTCTGGGACCCAAAAATATAAATTTTACGGGTGTTTTGACCTGAATTTGGGATATAAACGGGTAGAAAAGATGTATGCACATATCGACTTTGGACACCTAAAATATCGATATTTAGCATGTTTTAAGCCTATATTTTGAGAACAGTCTAGCAATGAGTAGACAAGTACAGATCGCTTCTGGGACCCAAAAATATTGAATTTTTGGTTCTTTTGAGACTGAATTTGAGATATAAACGGGTACTAAAGATGCAGGCACATATCGACTTTTTGCACCTAAAATATCGATTTTGAGCTTGTTTTTGGTCTGTATTTTGAAAATTCTCTAAAACGAAGTAGGCATGTACAGATATCTTCTGTGACACAAAATTTTCGAGTTTTCGGGTGTTTTGAGCCTGAATTTGGGATATAAACGTGTACAGAAGATGCATACACATATTGACTTTGGGAACCTCAAATATTGATTTTCAGCATGTTTTAGGCCTGTATTTTTAAAATACTCTAACACGGAATAGGCATGTACAGATTGCTTCTAGGACCCAAAAACGTTAAATTTTCGGGTATTTTGAGCCTGAATTTGAGATATAATCGGGTACAGAAGATGATTCCTCATATTCACTTTGGGCACCTAAGATATCGATTTTCAGCATGTTTTGGGCCTGAATTTTGAAAGTATCCTAATACGGAGTAGGCATGTACAGATCGCTTCTAGGACCCAAAAATATCGAATTTTCGGGTGTTTTGAGCCTGAATTTGAGATATAAACGTGTACAGAAGATGCATGCACATATCGACTATGTGGAGCTAAAATATCGATTTTCAGCATGTTTTGGGCAGGTATTTTGAAAATACTCTAACACGGAGTAGACATGTACAGATCGCTTTTGGGACCAAAAAATCTCGAATTTTCGGGTGTTTTGAGCCTTATTTTGAGATATAAACGGGTACAGAAGATGCATGCACATATCGAGTTTGGGCACCTAAAATATCGATTTTCAGTATGTTTTATGGCCTGTATTTTGAAAGTACTCTAACACGGTGTAGACAAGTACAGATCGCTTCTGGGAGCCAAAAATATCAAATTTTCGGGTGTTTTGAGCCTAAATTTTAGATATAAATGGGTACAGAACATGCATGCACAAATCAACATTGGGCACCTAAAATATCGATTTTTAGCATGTATTGGGCCTATATTTTGAAAATATTCTAGCACTGAGTAGGCATGTACAGATCGCTTCTGGGACCCAAAAATATCGAATTTTCGGGTGTTTTGAGCCTGAATTTGGGATATAAACTGGTACAAAAGATGTATGCACATATCGACTTTGGACACCTAAAATGTCGATTTTTAGCATGTTTTAAGCCTATATTTTAAAAACAGTCTAGCATTGAGTAGACATGTACAGATCGCTTCTGGGACCCAAAAATATTGAATTTTTGGGTGTTTTGAGCCTGAATTTGAGATATAAACGGGTACAGAAGATGCAGTCACATATCGACTTTTTACACTTAAAATATTGATTTTGAGCTTGTTTTGGGTCTATATCTTAAAAACATTATAGGAAGGAGTAGGCATGTACAGATTGCTTCTGGGACCCAAAAATACCGAGTTTTCGGGTTTTTTGAGCCTTATTTTGAGATATAAATGGATACTGAAGATGCATACACATATCGACTTTTTGCACCTAATATATCTATTTTTAGCATGTTTTGGGTCTGTATCTTGAAAACATTCTAAGAAGGAGTAGTCATAGACATATCGCTTCTGGGACACAAAAATATCTAATTTTCGGGTGTTTTGAGCCGGAATTTGAGATATAAACCGGTACAGAAGATGCATGCACATATCGACTTTGGGCACCCAAAATATCTATTTTTAGTATGTTTTGGTCCAATATTTTGAAAATATTCTATCACTAAGTAAGCATGTACAGATAGCTTCTGGGACCCAAAAACATTAAATTTTCGGGTGATTTGAGCCTGAATTTGGGATATAAACTCGTACAAAAGATGTATGCACATATCGACTTTGGACACCTAAAATATCGAATTTTAGCATGTTTTAAGCCTATATTTTAAAAATATTCTAGCACTGAGTAGATATGTACAGATTGCTTCTGGGACCCCAAAATATCAAATTTTCGGGGGTTTTGAGCCTGAATTTGAGATATAAAAGGGTACAGAAGATGCATGCACTTTTCGACTATAGGCAGCTAAAATATCGATTTTCAGCATGTTTTGGGTATGTATATTAAAAATACTCTAACACGGAGTAGGCATGTACAGATCGCATCTGGGACCCAAAAATATCGAATTTTCGGGTGTTTTGAGCCTGAATTTGAGATGTAAACAGGTAATGAAGATGCATGCACATATCGACTCTTTGCACCTAAAATATAGATTTTGAGCATGTTTTGGGTATGTATTGTGTAAATACTCAAACACGGAGTATAGGCATGTACAGATCGCTTCAGGCACACAAAAATATCGAATTTTTGGGTGTTTTGAGCCTGAATTTGAGATATAAACGGGTACAGAAGATGAATGCACATATCGACTTTGGGCACCCAAAATGTCGATTTTTAGCATGTTTTGGGCCTGTATTTTTAAAATACTCTAACACGGAGTAGACACGTACAGATCGCTTTTGGGGCCCAAAAATATCGAATTTTCGGGTGTTTTGAGCCTGAATTTGAGATATAAACGGGTACAGAAGATGCATGCACATATCGACTTCGGGCACCTAAAATATCGATTTTTAGCATGTTTTGAGCCTCTATTTTGAAAACATTCTAGCACTGAGTAGGCATGTACAGATCGCTTCTGGGACTCAAAAATATTGAATTTTCGGGTGTTTTCAGCCTGAATTTGAGATATAACCGGGTACAGAGAATGCATACACATATTGACTTTGTGCACCTAAAATATCAATTTTCAGCATGTTTTGGGCCTGTATTTTAAAAACACTCTAACACGGAGTATGCACGTACAGATCGCTTCTGGGACACAAAAATATCGAATTATCGGAGTTTTGAGCCTGAATTTGAGATATAAACGGGTACAGAAGATGCATGCACGTATCGACTTTTTGCACCTAAAATATCGATTTTAAAGCATGTTTTGGGTCTGTATCTTAAAACTTTCTAGCAAGAAGTAGGCATGTACAGATTGCTTCTGGGGCCCTAAAATATCGAATTTTCGAGTGTTTTGAACCTGAATTTGGGATATAGACGGGTACATAAGATGCATGCACATATCGACTTTGGGCACCTAAAATATCGATTTTGAGCATGTTTTGGGTCTGTATTTTGAAAATACTTTAACACGGAGTATGCACGTACAGATCGCTTCTGGGACCCAAATAAATCGAATTTTCGGGGGTTTTGAGCCAGAATTTGGGATATAACCGGGTACAGAGGATGCATTCACATATCGACTTTTTGCACCTAAAATATCGATTTTGAGCATGTTTTGGGTCTGTATCTTGAAAAACATTCTAGCAAGGAGTAGGCATGTAAAGATCGCTTCTGGGACCCAAAAATATCGAATTTTCGGGTGTTTTGAGCCTGAATTTGAGATATAAACGGGTACAGAAGATGCATGCACATATCGATTTTGGACACCTAAAATATCTATTTATAGCATGTTTTGAGCCTGTATTTTAAAAACATTCTAGCACTGAGTAGGCATGTGCAGATCGCTTAAGGGACCCAAAAATATCGAATTTTCGGAGTTTTGAGCCTGAATTTGAGATATAAACGGGTACAGAAGATGCATGCACATATCGACTTTTTGCACCTAAAATATCGATTTTGAGCATGTTTTGGGTCTGTATATTGAAAAAATTCTAGCAAGGAGTAGGCATGTACAGATTGCTTCTCGGACCCAAAAATATCGAATTTTCGGGTGTTTAGAATCTGAATTTGGGATATAGACGGATACATAAGATGCATGCACATATCGAGTTTGGGCACCTAAAATATCGATTTTGAGCATGTTTTGGGCCTGTATTTTGAAAATACTCTAACACGGAGTAAGCATGTACAGATCGCTTCGGGGACCCAAAAATATTGAATTTTCGGGTGTTTTGAGCCTGAATTTGAGATATAAACGGGTACAGAAGATGCATGCACATATGGACTTTGGGCACCTAAGATATCGATTTTTAGTATGTTTTGGGCCTGTATTTAAAAAATACTCTAACACGGAGTAGACATGTACATATCGCTTTTAGGACCCAAAAATATCGAATTTTTGGGTGTTTTAAGCCTGAATTTGAGATATAAACGGGTACAGAAGAAGCATGCACATATCGACTTTGGACACCTAAAATATCGATTTTTAGCATGTTTTGAGCCTATATTTTGAAAAAATTCTAGCACTGAGTATGCATGTACAGATCGCTTAAGGGACCCAAAAATATCGAATTTTCGGGTGTTTTGAGCCTGAATTTGAAATATAAACAGGTACAGAAGATGCATACACATATTGACTTTGGGCAGCTAAAATATCAATTTTGAGCATGTTTTGGGCCTGTATTTTGAAAATACTCTAACACGGTGTAGACATGTACAGATCGCTTCTGGGACCCAAATAAATCGAATTTTCGGGTGTTCTGATTCTGAATTTGAGATATAAACGGGTACTGAAGATGCATGCGCATATCGACTTTGGGCACCCAAAATATCGAGTTTGAGTATGTTTTAGGCCTGTATTTTAAAAATACTCTAACACGGAGTAGACACGTACAGATCGCTTCTGGGACCCAAATAAATCGAATTTTCGGGTGTTCTGAGCCTGAATTTGAGATATGAACGGATACAGAAGATGCATGCACATATCGACTTTGGGCACCTAAAATATCAATTTTGAGCATGTTTTGGGCCTGTATTTTGAAAATACTCTAACACGGTGTAGACATGTACAGATCGCTTCTGGGAAACAAAAATATCGATTTTTTGGGTGTTTTGAGTCTGAATTTGAGATATAAACGGGTACAGAAGATGCATTCACATATCGACTTTTTCAACCTAAAATATCGATTTTGAGCAGGTTTTGTGTCTGTATCTTGAAAACTTTCTAGCAAGAAGTAGGCATGTACAGATTGCTTCTCGGAGCTAAAAATATCGAATTTTCGAGTGTTTTGAACCTGAATTTGAGATATAGACGGGTACAGAAGATGCATACACATATTGACTTTGGGCATCTAAAATATCGATTTTCAGCATGTTTTAGGCCTGTATTTTGAAAATACTCTAACACGAAGTATGCATGTACAGATGGCTTTTGGGACCCAAAAACATCGAATATTCGGGTGTTTTGATTCTGAATTTGAGATATAAACGGGTACAGAAGATGCTTGCACATATCGACTTTGGGCACCCAAAATATCGAGTTTGACCATATTTTAGGCCTGTAATTTAAAAATACTCTAACACGGAGTAGACACGTACAGATCGCTTCTGGGACCCAAATAAATCGAATTTTCGGGTGTTCTGAGCCTGAATTTGAGATATGAACGGATACAGAAGATGCATGCACATATCGACTTTGGGCTCCTAAAATATCAATTTTGAGCATGTTTTGGGCCTGTATTTTGAAAATACTCTAACACGGTGTAGACATGTACAGATCGCTTCTGGGAAACAAAAATATCGATTTTTTGGGTGTTTTGAGTCTGAATTTGAGATATAAACGGGTACAGAAGATGCATTCACATATCGACTTTTTGAACCTAAAATATCGATTTTGAGCAGGTTTTGTGTCTGTATCTTGAAAACTTTCTAGCAAGAAGTAGGCATGTACAGATTGCTTCTGGGAGCTAAAAATATCGAATTTTCGAGTGTTTTGAACCTGAATTTTGGATATAGACGGGTACAGAAGATGCATACACATATTGACTTAGGGCAGCTAAAATATCGATTTTGAGCATGTTTTGGGCCTTTATTTTAAAAACACTCTTACACGGAGTATGCACGTACAGATCGCTTCTGGGACCCAAAAATATTGACTTTTCGGGTGTTTTGAGCCTGAATTTGAGATATAAACGGGTACAGAAGATCCATGCACATATGGACTTAGGGCACCTAAAATATCGATTTTTAGTATGTTTTGGGCCTGTATTTTAAAAATACTCTAACACGGAGTAGACATGTACAGATCGCTTTTAGGACCCAAAAATATCGAATTTTTGGGTGTTTTGAGCCTGAATTTGAGATATAAACGGGTACAGAAGAAGCATGCACATATCGACTTTGGACACCTAAAATATCGATTTTTAGCATGTTTTGAGCCTATATTTTGAAAAAATTCTAGCTCTGAGTATGCATGTACAGATCGCTTAAGGGACCCAAAAATATCGAATTTTCGGGTGTTTTGAGCCTGAATTTGAGATATAAACGGGTACAGAAGATGCATGCACATATCGACTTTTTGCACCTAAAATATCGATTTTGAGTATGTTTTGGGTGTGTATCTTGAAAACATTCTAGCAAGAAGTAGGCATGTACAGATTGCTTCTGGGACCCAAAAATACAGAATTTTCGAGTGTTTTGAACCTGAATTTGAGATATAGACGGGTATAGAAGATGCATACACATATTGACTTTGGGCAGCTAAAATATCGATTTTCAGCATGTTTTAGGCCTGTATTTTGAAAATACTCTAACACGGAGTATGCATGTACAGATGGCTTTTGGGACCCAAAAACATCGAATATTCGGGTGTTTTGATTCTGAATTTGAGATATAAACGGGTACAGAAGATGCATGCACATATCGACTTTGGACACCCAAAATATCGATTTTGAGCATGTTTTAGGCCTGTATTTTTAAAATACTCTAACACGGAGTAGACACGTACAGATCGCTTCTGGGACCCAAATAAATCGAATTTAGGGTGTTCTGAGCCTGAATTTGAGATATGAACGGGTACAGAAGATGCATGCTCATATCGACTTTGGGCACCTAAAATATCGATTTTGAGCATGTTTTGGGCCTGTATTTTGAAAATACTCTAACACGGTGTGGACATGTACAGATCGCTTCTGGGACACAAAAATATCGAATTTTCGGGTGTTTTGAGCATGAATTTGAGATATAAACGGGTACAGAAGATGCATGCACAAATCGACTTTTTGCACCTAAAATATCGATTTTGAGCATGTTTTGGGCGTATAATTTGAAAACTTTCTAGCAAGAAGTAGGCATGTAGATATTGCTTCTGGGACCCAAAAATATCGAATTTTCGAGTGTTTTGAACCTGAAAATGGGATATAGACGGGTACAGAAGATGCATGCACATATTGACTTTGGGCAGCTAAAATATCGATTTACAGCATGTTTTGGGCCTCTATTTTAAAAACACTCTAACACGGAGTATGCACGTACAGATTGCTTCTGGGACCAAAAAATATTGAATTTTCGGGTGTTTTAAGCCTGAATTTGAGATATAAACGGGTAAAGAAGATGCATGCACATATCGACTTTGGACACCTAAAATATCGATTTATAGCATGTTTTGGGCCTGTATTTTAAAAATATTCTAGCACTGAGTAGGCATGTGCAGATTGCTTAAGGGACCCAAAAATATCTAATTTTCGGAGTTTTGAGCCTGAATTTGAGATATAAACGGGTACAGAAGATGCATGCACATATCGACTTTTTGCACTTAAAATATCGATTTTGAGCATGTTTTGGGTCTGTATCTTGAAAACATTCTAGCAAGAAGTAGGCAAGTACAGATTGCTTCTGGGACTCAAAAATATCGAATTTTCGAGTGTTTTGAACCTGAATTTGGGATATAGACGGGTACAGAAGATGAATACACATATTGACTTTGGGCAGCTAAAATATCGATTTTCTGCATGTTTTAGGCCTGTATCTTGAAAATACTGTAACACGGAGTAGACACGTACAGATCGCTTCTGGGACCCAAATAAATCGAATTTTTGGGTTTTCTGAGCCTGAATTTGAGATATAACGGTTACAGAAGATGCATGCACATATTGACTTTGGGCACCTAAAATATAGATTTTCAGCTTGTTTTGGGCCTGTATTTTGAAAATACATTAACACGGTGTAGGCATGTACAGGTCGCGTCTGGGACCTAAAATATCGACTTTTCGGGTTTTTTTGAGCCTGAATTTGAGATATAAACGGGTACAGAAGATGCATGCACATATCGACTTTGGGCACGTAAAATATCGATTTTGAGTATGTTTTGGGCCTGTATTTTGAAAATACTCTAACACGGAGTATGCATGTACAGATCGCTTCTGGGACACAAAAATATCGAATTTTCGGAGTTTTGAGCCTGAATTTGAGATATAAACGGGTACAGAAGATGCATGCACATATCGACTTTGGGCACCCAAAATATCGATTTTGAGCATGTTTTGGGCCTATATTTTTAAAATACTCTAACACTGAGTAGACACGTACAGATCGCTTCTGGGACCCAAATAAATCGAATTTTTGGGTGTTCTGAGCCTGAATTTGAGATATGAACGGGTACAGAAGATGCATGCACATATCGACTTTGGGCACCTAAAACATCGATTTTGAGCATGTTTTGTGCTTGTATTTTAAAAATACTATAACACTGTGTAGACATGTACAGATCGCCTCTGGGACACAAAAATATTGATTTTTAGGGTGTTTTGAGTCTGAATTTGAGATATAAACGGGTACAGAAAATGCATGCACATATCGACTTTTTGCACCTAAAATATCGATTTTGAGCATGTTTTGGGTCTGAATCATGAAAACTTTCTAGCAAGAAGTAGGCATGTACAGATTGCTTCTGGGACTCAAAAAATTCGAATTTTCGAGTGTTTTGAACCTGAATTTGGGATATAGACGGGTACAGAAGATGCATACACATATTGACTTTGGGCAGCTAAAATATCGATTTACAGCATGTTTTGGGCCTCTATTTTAAAAACACTCTAACACGGAGTATGCATGTACAGATCGCTTCTGGGACACAAAAATATCGAATTTTCGGAGTTTTGAGCCTGAATTTGAGATATAAACGGGTACAGAAGATGCATGCACATATCGACTTTGGGCACCCAAAATATCGATTTTGAGCATGTTTTGGGCCTATATTTTTAAAATACTCTAACACTGAGTAGACACGTACAGATCGCTTCTGGGACCCAAATAAATCGAATTTTTGGGTGTTCTGAGCCTGAATTTGAGATATGAACGGGTACAGAAGATGCATGCACATATCGACTTTGGGCACCTAAAACATCGATTTTGAGCATGTTTTGTGCTTGTATTTTAAAAATACTATACCACTGTGTAGACATGTACAGATCGCTTCTGGGACAGAAAAATATCGATTTTTAGGGTGTTTTGAGTCTGAATTTGAGATATAAACGGGTACAGAAAATGCATGCACATATCGACTTTTTGCACCTAAAATATCGATTTTGAGCATGTTTTGGGTCTGAATCATGAAAACTTTCTAGCAAGAAGTAGGCATGTACAGATTGCTTCTGGGACTCAAAAAATTCGAATTTTCGAGTGTTTTGAACCTGAATTTGGGATATAGACGGGTACAGAAGATGCATACACATATTGACTTTGGGCAGCTAAAATATCGATTTACAGCATGTTTTGGGCCTCTATTTTAAAAACACTCTAACACGGAGTATGCACGTACAGATTGCTTCTGGGACCCAAAAATATTGAATTTTCGGGTGTTTTGAGCCTGAATTTGAGATATAAACGGGTAAAGAAGATGCATGCACATATCGACTTTGGACACCTAAAATATCGATTTGTAGCATGTTTTGGGCCTGTATTTTAAAAATATTCTAGCACTGAGTAGGCATGTGCAGATTGCTTAAGGGACCCAAAAATATCTAATTTTCGGAGTTTTGAGCCTGAATTTGAGATATAAACGGGTACAGAAGATGCATGCACATATCGACTTTTTGCACTTAAAATATCGATTTTGAGCATGTTTTGGGTCTGTATCTTGAAAAAAATTATAGCATCAAGTAGGCAAGTACAGATTGCTTCTGGGACTCAAAAATATCGAATTTTCGAGTGTTTTGAACCTGAATTTGGGATATAGACGGGTACAGAAGATGAATACACATATTGACTTTGGGCAGCTAAAATATCGATTTTCTGCATGTTTTAGGCCTGTATTTTGAAAATACTCTAACACGGAGTAGACACGTACAGATCGCTTCTGGGACCCAAATAAATCGAATTTTTGGGTTTTCTGAGCCTGAATTTGAGATATAACGGGTACAGAAGATGCATGCACATATTGACTTTGGGCACCTAAAATATAGATTTTCAGCATGTTTTGGGCCTGTATTTTGAAAATACATTAACACGGTGTAGGCATGTACAGGTCGCGTCTGGGACCCAAAAATATCGACTTTTCGGGTTTTTTTGAGCCTGAATTTGAGATATAAACGGGTACAGAAGATGCATGCACATATCGACTTTGTGCACCTAAAATATCGATTTTGAGTATGTTTTGGGCCTGTATTTTGAAAATACTCTAACACGGAGTATGCATGTACAGATCTCTTCTGGGACACAAAAATATCGAATTTTCGGAGTTTTGAGCCTGAATTTGAGATATAAACGGGTACAGAAGATGCATGCACATATCGACTTTGGGCACCCAAAATATCGATTTTGAGCATGTTTTGGGCCTGTATTTTTAAAATACTCTAACACTGAGTAGACACGTACAGATCGCTTCTGGGACCCAAATAAATCGAATTTTTGGGTGTTTTGAGCCTGAATTTGAGATATGAACGGGTACAGAAGATGCATGCACATATCGACTTTGGGCACCTAAAACATCGATTTTGAGCATGTTTTGTGCTTGTATTTTAAAAATACTATAACACTGTTTAGACATGTACAGATCGCTTCTGGGACACAAAAATATCGATTTTTAGGGTGTTTTGAGTCTGAATTTGAGATATAAACGGGTACAGAAGATGCATGCACATATCGACTTTTTGCACCTAAAATATCGATTTTGAGCATGATTTGGGTCTGAATCATGAAAACTTTCTAGCAAGAAGTAGGCATGTACAGATTGCTTCTGGGACTCAAAAAATTCGAATTTTCGAGTGTTTTGAACCTGAATTTGGGATATAGACGGGTACAGAAGATGCATACACATATTGACTTTGGGCAGCTAAAATATCAATTTACAGCATGTTTTAGGCCTGTATTTTAAAAATACTCTAACACGGAGTATGCATGTACAGATTGCTTTTGGGACCCAAAAATATCGAATATTCGGGTGTTTTGAGTCTGAATTTGAGATATAAACGGGTACAGAAGATGCATGCACATATCGACTTTGGGCACCCAAAATATCAATTTTGAGCATGTTTTGAGCCTGTATTTTTAAAATACTCTAACACGGAGTAAACAAGTACAGATCGCTTCTGGGACCCAAATAAATCAAATTTTCGGTTGTTCTGAGCCTGAATTTGAGATATGAACAGGTACAGAAGATGCATGCACATATTGACTTCGGGCACCTAAAATATAGATTTTTAGCATGTTTTGGGCCTGTATTTTGAAAATTCTCAAACACGGTGTAGACATGTAGAGATCGCTTCTGGGACACAAAAATATCGATTTTTTGGGTGTTTTGAGCCTGAATTTGATATATAAACGGGTACAGAAGATGCATGCACATATCGACTTTGGCACCCAAAATATCGATTTTTAGTATGTTTTGGGCGTATAATTTGAAAATATTCTAGCACTGAGTATGCATGTACAGATCGCTTCTGGGACACAAAAATATCGATTTTTTGGGTGTTTTGAACCTGAATTTGGGATATAGACGGGTAAAGAAGATGCATACACATATTGACTTTTTGCACCTAAAATATCGATTTTGAGCATGTTTTAGGTCTGTATCTTGAAAACATTCTAGCAAGAAGTAGGCATGTACAGATTGCTTCTGGGACCCAAAAATATCGAATTTTCGAGTGTTTTGAACCAGAAATTGGGATATAACCGGGTACAGAGGATGCATGCACATATTGACTTTGGGCAGCTAAAATATCGATTTACAGCATGTTTTAGGCCTGTATTTTTAAAATACTCTAACACGGAGTAGACACGTACACATTGCTTTTGGTACCCAAAAATATCGAATATTCGGGTGTTTTGAGTCTGAATTTGAGATATAAACGGGTACAGAAGATGCATGCACATATCGACTTTGGGAACCGAAAATATCGATTTTGAGCATGTTTTGGGCTTGAATTTTTAAAATACTCTAACACTGAGTAGACACGTACAGATCGCTCCTAGGTCCCAAATAAATCGAATTTTCGGGTGTTCTGCGCCTGAATTTGAGATATGAAAGGTTACAGAAGATGCATGCACATATCGACTTTGGGCACCTAAAATATCGATTTTGAGCATGTTTTGGGTCTGTATCTTGAAAAAATTCTAGCAAGGAGTAGGCATGTACAGATCGCTTCTGGGACCCAAAAATATCGAATTTTCGAGTGTTTTGAACCTGAATTTGGGATATAGACGGGTACAGAAGATGCATACACATATTGACTTTGGGCAGCTAAAATATCGATTTTCTGCATGTTTTAGGCTTGTATTTTGAAAATACTCTAACACGGAGTATGCATGTACACATTGCTTTTGGTACCCAAAAATATCGAATATTCGGGTGTTTTGAGTCTGAATTTGAGATATAAACGGGTACAGAAGATGCATGCACATATCGACTTTGGGAACCGAAAATATTGATTTTGAGCATGTTTTGGGCTTGAATTTTTAAAATACTCTAACACTGAGTAGACACGTACAGATCGCTCCTAGGTCCCAAATAAATCGAATTTTCGGGTGTTCTGCGCCTGAATTTGAGATATGAAAGGTTACAGAAGATGCATGCACATATCGACTTTGGGCACCTAAAATATCGATTTTGAGCATGTTTTGGGTCTGTATCTTGAAAAAATTCTAGCAAGGAGTAGGCATGTACAGATCGCTTCTGGGACCCAAAAATATCGAATTTTCGAGTGTTTTGAACCTGAATTTGGGATATAGACGGGTACAGAAGATGCATACACATATTGACTTTGGGCAGCTAAAATATCGATTTTCTGCATGTTTTAGGCTTGTATTTTGAAAATACTCTAACACGGAGTATGCATGTACACATTGCTTTTGGTACCCAAAAATATCGAATATTCGGGTGTTTTGAGTCTGAATTTGAGATATAAACGGGTACAGAAGATGCATGCACATATCGACTTTGGGAACCGAAAATATCGATTTTGAGCATGTTTTGGGCTTGAATTTTTAAAATACTCCAACACTGAGTAGACACGTACAGATCGCTCCTAGGTCCCAAATAAATCGAATTTTCGGGTGTTCTGCGCCTGAATTTGAGATATGAAAGGTTACAGAAGATGCATGCACATATCGACTTTGGGCACCTAAAATATCGATTTTGAGCATGTTTTGGGTCTGTATCTTGAAAAAATTCTAGCAAGGCGTAGGCATGTACAGATTGCTTCTGTGACCCAAAAATATCGAATTTTCGAGTGATTTGAACCTGAATTTGGGATATAGACGGGTACAGAAGATGCATACACATATTAACTTTGAGCAGCTAAAATATCGATTTTCAGGATGTTTTAGGCCTGTATTTTGAAAATACTCTAACACGGAGTATGCATGTACACATTGCTTTTGGGACCCAAAAATATCGAATATTCGGGTGTTTTGAGTCTGAATTTGAGATATAAACGGGTACAGAAGATGCATGCACATATCGACTTTGGGCACCCAAAATATCGATTTTGAGCATGTTTTGGGCCTGTATTTTGAAAATACTATAGCACGGTGTAGACATGTACAGATCGCTTCTGGGACACAAAAATGTCGATTTACGGGGGTTTTGAGCCAGAATTTGGGATATAACCGGGTACAGAGGATGCATGCACATATCGACTTTTTGCACCTAAAATATCGATTTTAAGCATGTTTTGGGTCTGTATCTTGAAAACATTCTAGAAAGGAGTAGGCATGTACAGGTCGCTTCTGGGACCCAAAAATATCGATTTTTCTGGTGTTTTGAACCTGAATTTGGGATATAGACGGGTACAGAAGATGCATACACATATTGACTTTGGGCACCTAAAATATAGATTTTCGGCATGTTTTGGGCATGTATTTTGAAAATACATTAACACGGAGTATGCATGTACACATTGCTTTTGGGACCCAAAAATATTGAATATTCGGGTGTTTTGAGTCTGAATTTGAGATATAAACGGGTACAGAAGATGCATGCACATATCGACTTTGGCACCCAAAATATCGATTTTTAGTATGTTTTGGGCGTATAATTTGAAAATATTCTAGCACTGAGTAGGCATGTACAGATCGCTTCTTGGACCCAAAAATATCGAATTTTCAAGTGTTTTGAGCCAGAAATTGGGATATAACCGGGTACAGAGGATGCATGCACATATCGACTTTTTGCACCTAAAATATCGATTTTTGAGCATGTTTTGGGCCTGTATATTGAAAATACTCTAACACGGAGTAGGCATGTACAGATCGCTTCTGGGACCCAAAAATATCGAATTTTCGGGTGTTTTGAGCCTGAATTTGAGATATAAACGGGTACAGAAGATGCATGCACATTTCAACTTTTTGCACCTAAAATATCGATTTTGAGCATGTTTTGGGTCTGTATCTTGAAAACATTCGAGCAAGAAGTAGGCATGTACAGATTGCTTCTGGGACCCAAAAATATCGAATTTTCGAGTGTTTTGAACCTGAATTTGGGATATATATGGGTACAGAAGATGCATACACATATTGACTTTGGGCAGCTAAAATATTGATTTTCTGCATGTTTTAGGCCTGTATTTTGAAAATACTCTAACACGGAGTATGCATGTACACATTGCTTTTGGGACCCAAAAATATCGAATATTCGGGTGTTTTGAGTCTGAATTTGAGATATAAACGGGTACAGAAGATGCATGCACATATCGACTTTGGGAAACCAAAATATCGATTTTGAGCATGTTTTGGGCATAAAATTTTAAAATACTCTAACACGGAGTATGCATGTACACATTGCTTTTGGGACCCAAAAATATCGAATATTCGGGTGTTTTGAGTCTGAATTTGAGATATAAACGGATACAGAAGATGCAAGCACATATCGACTTTGGGCACCCAAAATATCGATTTTGAGCATGTTTTGGGCCTGTATTTTGAAAATACTATAGCACGGTGTAGACATGTAGAGATCGCTTCTGGGACACAAAAATATCGATTTTTTGGGTGTTTTGAGCCTGAATTTGGGATATAACCGGGTACAGAGTATGCATGCACATATCGACTTTGGCACCCAAAATATCGATTTTTAGTATGTTTTGGGCAGATAATTTGAAAATATTCTAGCACTGAGTAGGCATGTACATATCGCTTCTGGGACCCAAAAAGATCAAATTTTCGGGGGTTTTGAGCCAGAATTTGGGATATAACCGGGTACAGAGGATGTATGGCATCACATATCGACTTTTTGCACCTAAAATATCGATTTTAAGCATGTTTTGGGTCTGTATCTTGAAAACATTCTAGGAAGGAGTAGGCATGTACAGGTCGCTTCTGGGACCCAAAAATACCGAATTTTCTGGTGTTTTGAACCTGAATTTGGGATATAGACGGGTACAGAAGATGCATACACATATTGACTTTTGGCACCTAAAATATTGATTTTCGGCATGTTTTGGGCCTGTATTTTGAAAATACATTAACACGGAGTAGGCATGTACAGATCGCTTCTGGGACCCAAAAATATCGACTTTTAGGGTGTTTTGAGCCTGAAATTGAGATATAAACGGGTACAGAAGATGCATGCACATATCGACTTTTCACACCTAAAATATCGATTTATAGCATGTTTTAAGCCTGTATTTTAAAAACATTCTAGCACTGAGTAGGCATGTGCAGATCGCTTAAGGGACCCAAAAATATCGAATTTTCGGAGTTTTGAGCTAGAAATTGGGATATAACCGGGTACAGAGGATGCATGCACATATTGACTTTGGGCAGCTAAAATATCGATTTACAGCATGTTTTAGGCCTGCATTTTAAAAATCCTCTAACACGGAGTATGTACAGATGGCTTTTGGTCCCAAAAATATCGAATATTCGGGTGTTTTGAGTCTGAATTTGAGATATAAACGGGTACAGAAGATGCATGCACATATCGACTTTGGGCACAAAAAATATCGATTTTGAGCATGTTTTGAGCCTGTATTTTTAAAATACTCTAACACGGAGTAGACACGTACAGATCGCTTCTGGGACCCAAATAAATCGATTTTCGTTTGTTCTGAGCCTGAATTTGAGATATGAACAGGTACATAAGATGCATGCACATATCGACTTCGGGCACCTAAAATTTCGATTTTGAGCATGTTTTGAGCCTGTATTTTTAAAATACTCTAACACGGAGTAGACACGTACAGATCGCTCCTTGGACCCAAATAAATCGAATTTTCGGGTGTTCTGAGCCTGAATTTGAGATATGAAAGGGTACAGAAGATGCATGCACATATCGACTTCGGGCACCTAAAATATCGATTTTGAGCATGTTTTGGGCCTGTATTTTGAAAATACTATAACACAGTGTAGACATGTACAGATCGCTTCTGGGACACAAAAATATCGAATTTTCGGAGTTTTGAGCCTGAATTTGAGATATAAACGAGTACAGAAGATGCATGCACATATCGACTTTTTGCACCTAAAATATCGATTTTGAGCATGTTTTGGGTCTGTATCTTGAAAACTTTTTAGCAAGAAGTAGGCATGTACAGATTGCTTCTGGGACCCAAAAATATCGAATTTTCGAGTGTTTTGAACCTGAATTTGGGATATAGACGGGTACAGAAGATGCATACACATATTGACTTTGGGCAGCTAAAATATCGATTTACATCATGTTTTAGGCCAGTATTTTGAAAATACTCTAACACGGAGTATGCATGTACAGATCGCTTTTGGAACCCAAAAATATCGAATATTCGGGTGTTTTGAGTCTGAATTTGAGATATAAACGGGTACAGAAGATGCATGCACATATCGACTTTGGGCACCCAAAATATCGATTTTGAGCATGTTTTGGGCCTGTATTTTTAAAACACTCTAACACGGAGTAGACACGTACAGATCACTTCTAGGACCCAAATAAATCGAATTTTCGGGTGTTCTGAGCCTGAATTTGAGATATGAACGGGTACTGAAGATGCATGCACATATCGACTTTGGGCAACAAAAATATCGATTTTGAGCATGTTTTCGGCCTGCATTTTGAAAATACTCTAACACGGTGTAGACATGTACAGATCGCTTCTGGAACACAAAAATATCGATTTTTTGGGTGTTTTGAGCCTGAATTTGAGACATAAACGGGTACAGAAGATGCATGCACATATCGACTTTGGCACCCAAAATATCGATTTTTAGTATGTTTTGGGCGTATAATTTGAAAATATTCTAGCACTGAGTAGACATGTACAGATCGCTTCTGGAACCCAAAAATATCGAATTTTCGGGGGTTTTGAGCCAGAATTTAGGATATAACCAGGTACAGAAGATGCATGCACATATCGACTTTTTGCACCTAAAATATCGATTTTGAGCATGTTTTGGGCCAGTATTTAAAAAAATACTCTAACACGGAGTATGCATGTACAGATCGCTTCTGGGACACAAAAATATCGATTTTTTGGGTGTTATGAGCCTGAATTTGAGATATAAACTGGTACAGAAGATGCATGCACATATTGACTTTTGGCACCTAAAATATTGATTTTCGACATGTTTTGGGCCTGTATTTTGAAAATACATTAACACGGAGTAGGCATGTACAGATCGCTTCTGGGACCCAAAAATATCGACTTTTAGGGTGTTTTGAGCCTGAATTTGAGATATAAACGGGTACAGAAGATGCATGCACATATCGACTTTTCACACCTAAAACATCATTTTTGAGCATGTTTTAAGCCTGTATTTTAAAAACATTCTAGCACTGAGTAGGCATGTGCAGATCGCTTAAGGGACCTAAAAATATCGAATTTATGGAGTTTTGAGCCTGAATTTGAGATATAAACGGGTACAGAAGATGGATGCACATATCGACTTTTTGCATTTAAAATATCGATTTTGAGCATGTTTTGGGTCTGTATCTTGAAAACATTCTAGCAAGGAGTAGGCATGTACAGATCGCATCTGGGACCCAAAAATATCGAATTTTCTGGTGTTTTGAACCAGAATCAGGGATATACACGGGTACAGAAGATGCATACACATATTGACTGTGGGCACATAAAATATCGATTTTCAGCATGTTTTGGGCCTGTATTTTAAAAACACTCTAACACGGAGTATGCACGTACAGATCGCTTCTGGGACCCAAAAACATTGAATTTTCGGGTGTTTTGAGTCTGAATTTGAGATATAAACGGGTACAGAAGATGCATGCACATATCGACTTTGGGCACCCAAATTATCGATTTGGAGCATGTTTTGGGCCTGAATTTTTAAAATACTCTAACACTGAGTAGACACGAACAGATCGCTTCTAGGACCCAAATAAATCGAATTTTCGGGTGTTCTGAGCCTGAATTTGTGATATGAACGGGTACAGAAGATGCATGCACATATCGACTTTGGGCACCTAAAACATCGATTTTGAGCATGTTTTAGGTCTGTATTTAAAAAATACTCTAACACGGAGTATGTATGTACAGATGGCTTTTGGGACCCAAAAATATCGAATATTCGGGTGTTTTGAGTCTGAATTTGAGATATAAACGGGTACAGAAGATGCATGCACAAATCGACTTGGGGCACCCAAAATATCGATTTTGAGCATGTTTTGAGCCTGTATTTTTAAAATACTCTAACACGGAGTAGACACGTACAAATCGCTTCTGGAACCCAAATAAATCAAATTTTTGGTTGTTCTGAGCCTGAATTTGAGATATGAACAGGTACAGAAGATGCATGCACATATCGACTTCGGGCACCTAAAATATCGATTTTGAGCTTGTTTTGGGCCTGTTTTTTTAAAATACTTAAACACGGTGTAGACATGTACAGATCGCTTCTGGGACACAAAAATATCGATTTTTTGGGTGTTTTGAGCCTAAATTTGAGATATAGACGGGTACAGAAGATGCATGCACATATCGACTTTGGCACCCAAAATATCGATTTTTAGTATGTTTTTGGGCGTATAATTTGAAAATATTCTAGCACTGAGTAGGCATGTAATGATCGCTTCTGGGACCCAAAAATATCGAATTTTCGGGTGTTTTGAGCCAGAAATTGGGATATAACCGGGTACAGAGGATGCATGCACATATCGACTTTTTGAACCTAAAATATCGATTTTGAGCATGTTTTGGGTCTGTATCTTTAAAAAATTCTAGCAAGGAGTAGGTATGTACAGATCGCTTCTGGAACCCAAAATTATCGAATTTTCGGGTGTTTGGAACCTGAATTTCGGATATAGACGGATACAGAAGATTCATGCACATATCGACTTTGGGCACCTAAATTATCGATTTTGAGCATGTTTTGGGCCTGTATTTTGAAAATACTCTAACACGGAGTAGGCATGTACAGATCGCTTCGGGGACCCAAAAATATCGAATTTTCGGGTGTTTTGAGCCTGAATTTGAGATATAAACGGGTACAGAAGATGCATGCACATTTCGACTTTTTGCACCTAAAATATCGATTTTGAGCATGTTTTGGGTCTGTATCTTGAAAACATTCTAGCAAGAAGTAGGCATGTACAGATTGCTTCTGGGACCCCAAAATTTCGATTTTTCGAGTGTTTTGAACCTGAATTTGGGATATAGACGTGTACAGAAGATGCATACACATATTGACTTTGGGCACCTAAAATATCGATTTTCAGCATGTTTTGGGCCTGTATTTTGAAAATACATTAACACGGAGTAGGCATGTACAGATCGCTTCTGGTACCCAAAAATGTCGACTTTTCGGGTGTTTTGAGCCTGAATTTGAGATATAAACGGGTACAGAAGATGCATGCACATATCGACTTTGGGCACCTAAAATATCGATTTTGAGTATGTTTTGGGCCTGTATTTTGAAAATACTCTAACACGGAGTATGCATGTACAGATCGCTTCTGGGACACAAAAATATCGATTTTTCAGGTGTTTTGAGCCTGAATTTGAGATATAAACGGGTACAGAAGAAGCATGCACATATCGACTTTTTGCACCTAAAATATCGATTTTGAGCATGTTTTGGGTCTGTATCATGAAAACTTTCTAGCATGAAGTAGGCATGTACAGATCTCTTCTGGGACTCAAAAATATCAAATTTTTGAGTGTTTTGAACCTGAATTTGGGATATAGACGGGTACAGAAGATGCATACACATATTGACTTTGGGCAGCTATAATATCGATTTACAGCATGTTTTAGGCCTGTATTTTAAAAATACTCTAACACGGAGTATGTATGTACAGATGGCTTTTGGGACCCAAAAATATCAAATATTCGGGTGTTTTGAGTCTGAATTTAAGATATAAACGGGTACAGAAGATGCATGCACATATCGACTTGGGGCACCCAAAATATCGATTTTGAGCATGTTTTGAGCCTGTATTTTTAAAATACTCTAACACGGAGTAGACACGTACAGATCGCTTCTGGGACCCAAATAAATCGAATTTTCGGTTGTTTTGAGCCTGAATTTGAGATATGAACAGGTACAGAAGATGCATGCACATATCGACTTCGGGCACCAAAAATATCGATTTTGAGCATGTTTTGGGCCTGTATTTTGAAAATACTTAAACACGTTGTAGACATGTACAGATCGCTTCTGGGACACAAAAATATCGATTTTTCGGGTGTTTTGAGCCTGAATTTGAGATATAAACGGGTACAGAAGATGCATGCACATATCGACTTTGGCACCCAATATATCGATTTTTAGTATGTTTTGGGCGTATAATTTGAAAATATTCTAGCACTAAGTAGGCATGTAATGATCGCTTCTGAGACCCAAAAATATCGAATTTTCGGGTGTTTTGAGCCAGAAATTGGGATATAACCGGGTACAGAGGATGCATGCACATATCGACTTTGGGCACCTAAAATATCGATTTTGAGCATGTTATGGGTCTGTATCTTGAAAAAATTCTAGCAAGGAGTAGGTATGTACAGATCGCTTCTGAGACTCAAAAAGTTCGAATTTTCGGGTGTTTCGAACCTGAATTTCGGATATAGACGGATACAGAAGATTCAAGCACATATCGACTTTGGGCACCTAAAATATCGATTTTGAGCATGTTTTGGGCCTGTATTTTGAAAATACTCTAACACGGAGTAGGCATGTACAGATTGCTTCGGGGACCCAAAAATATCGAATTTTCGGGTGTTTTGAGCCTGAATTTGAGATATAAACGGGTACTATAGATGCATGCACATTTCGACTTTTTGCACCTAAAATATCGATTTTGAGTATGTTTTGGGTCTGTATCTTGAAAACATTCTAGCAAGAAGTAGGCATGTACAGATTGCTTCTGGGACCCAAAAATATCGAATTTTTGAGTGTTTTGAACCTGAATTTGGGATATAGACGGCTACAGAAGATGCATACACATATTGACTTTGGGCACCTAAAATATCGATTTTCAGCATGTTTTGGGCCTCTATTTTGAAAATACATTAACACGGAGTAGGCAAGTACAGATCGCTTCTGGGACCCAAAAATGTCGACTTTTCGGGTGTTTTGAGCCTGAATTTTAGATATAAACGGATACAGAAGATGCATGCACATATCGACTTCGGGCACCTAAAATATCGATTTTGAGCATGTTTTAGGCCTTTTTTTTGAAAATACTCAAACACGGTGTAGACATGTACAGATCACTTCTGGGACACAAAAATATCGATTTTTTGGGTGTTTTGAGCCTGAATTTGAGATATGAACAGGTACAGAAGATGCATGCACATATCGACTTCGGGCACCTAAAATATCGATTTTTAGTATGTTTTGGGCTTGTATTTTGAAAATACTCTAACACGGAGTAGGCATGTACAGATCGCTTCTGGGACCCAAAAATATTGAATTTTCGGGTTTTTGAGCCTGAATTTGAGATATAAACGGGTACAGAAGATGCATGCACATTTCGACTTTTTGCACCTAAAATATCGATTTTGAGTATGTTTTGGGTCTAAATCTTGAAAACATTCTAGCAAGAAGTAGGCATGTACAGATTGCTTCTGGGACCCAAAAATATCGAATTTTTGAGTGTTTTGAATCTGAATTTGGGATATAGACGTGTACAGAAGATGCATACACATATTGACTTTGGGCAGCTAAAATATCGATTTTCAGCATGTTTTAGGCCTGTATTTTGAAAATACTCTAACACGGAGTATGCATTTAAACATTGCTTTTGGGACCCAAAAATATCGAATATTCGGGTGTTTTGAGTCTGAATTTGAGATATAAACGGGTACAGAAGATGCATGCACATATCGACTTTGGGCACCCAAAATATCGATTTTCAGCATGTTTTGAACCTGTATTTTTAGAATACTCTAACACTGAGTAGACACGTACAGATCGCTTCTGGAACCCAAATAAATCGAATTTTAGGGTGTTCTGAGCTTGAATTTGAGATATGAACGGATGCAGAAGATGCATGCACATATCGACTTTGGGCACCTAAAATATCGATTTTGAGCAGGTTTTTGGCCTGCATTTTGAAAATACTATAGCACGGTGTAGACATGTACAGATCGCTTCTGGGACACAAAAATATCGATTTTTTGGGTGTTTTAAGCCTTAATTTGAGATATAAACGGGTACAGAAGATGCATGCACATATCGACTTTGGCACCCAAAATATCGATTTTTAGTATGTTTTGGGCGTATAATTTGAAAATATTCTAGCACTGAGTAGGCATGTACAGATCGCTTCTGGGACACAAATATATCGAATTTTCTGGTGTTTTGAACCAGAATTAGGAATATACACGGGTACAGAAGACGCATACACATATTGACTTTGGGCACATAAAATATCGATTTTCAGCATGTTTTGGGCCTGTATTTTAAAAACACTCTAACACGGAGTATGCACGTACAGATGGCTTCTGGGACCCAAAAATATCGAATTTTTGAGTGTCTTGAATCTGAATTTGGGATATAGACGGGTACGGAAGATGCATACACATATTGACTTTGGGCAGCTAAAATATCGATTTTCAGCATGTTTTAGGCCTGTATTTTGAAAATACTCTAACACGGAGTATGCATGTACACATTGCTTTTGGGACCCAAAAATATCGAATATTCGGGTGTTTTGAGTCTGAATTTGAGATATAAACGGGTACAGAAGATGCATGCACATATCGACTTTGGGCACCCAAAATATCGATTTTGAGGATGTTTTGGACCTGTATTTTTTAAATACTCTAACACTGAGTAGACACGTACAGATCGCTTCTGGGACCCAAATAAATCGAATTTTCGGGTGTTTTGAGCCTGAAATTGGGATATAACCGGGTACAGAGGATGCATGCACATATCGACTTTTTGCACCTAAAATATCGATTTTGAGCATGTTTTGGGTCTGTATCTTTAAAAAATTCTAGCAAGGAGTAGGTATGTACAGATTGCTTCTGGGACCCAAAATTATCGAATTTTCGGGTGTTTTAAACCTGAATTTGGGATATAGACGGATACAGAAGATGCATGCACATATCGACTTTTTGCACCTAAAATATCGATTTTGAGCATGTTTTGGGCCTGTATTTTGAAAATTCTATAGCACTGTGTAGACATGTACAGATCGCTTCTGGGACACAAAAATATCGATTTTTTGGGTGTTTTGAGCCTGAATTTGAGATATAAACGGGTACAGAAGATGCATGCACATATCGACTTTGGCACCCAAAATATCGATTTTTAGTATGTTTTGGGCGTATAATTTGAAAATATTCTAGCACTGAGTAGGCATGTACAGATCGCTTCTGGGACCCAAATATATCGAATTTTCTGGTTATTTGATCCAGAATTAGGGATATACACGGATACGGAAGATGCATACACATATTGACTTCGGGCACCAAAAATATCGATTTTGAGCATGTTTTGGGCCTGTATTTTGAAAATACTTAAACACGGTGTAGACATGTACAGATCGCTTCTGGGACACAAAAATATCGATTTTTCGGGTGTTTTGAGCCTGAATTTGAGATATAAACGGGTACAGAAGATGCATGCACATATCGACTTTGGCACCCAATATATCGATTTTTAGTATGTTTTGGGCGTATAATTTGAAAATATTCTAGCACTAAGTAGGCATGTAATGATCGCTTCTGAGACCCAAAAATATCGAATTTTCGGGTGTTTTGAGCCAGAAATTGGGATATAACCGGGTACAGAGGATGCATGCACATATCGACTTTGGGCACCTAAAATATCGATTTTGAGCATGTTATGGGTCTGTATCTTGAAAAAATTCTAGCAAGGAGTAGGTATGTACAGATCGCTTCTGAGACTCAAAAAGTTCGAATTTTCGGGTGTTTCGAACCTGAATTTCGGATATAGACGGATACAGAAGATTCAAGCACATATCGACTTTGGGCACCTAAAATATCGATTTTGAGCATGTTTTGGGCCTGTATTTTGAAAATACTCTAACACGGAGTAGGCATGTACAGATTGCTTCGGGGACCCAAAAATATCGAATTTTCGGGTGTTTTGAGCCTGAATTTGAGATATAAACGGGTACTATAGATGCATGCACATTTCGACTTTTTGCACCTAAAATATCGATTTTGAGTATGTTTTGGGTCTGTATCTTGAAAACATTCTAGCAAGAAGTAGGCATGTACAGATTGCTTCTGGGACCCAAAAATATCGAATTTTTGAGTGTTTTGAACCTGAATTTGGGATATAGACGGCTACAGAAGATGCATACACATATTGACTTTGGGCACCTAAAATATCGATTTTCAGCATGTTTTGGGCCTCTATTTTGAAAATACATTAACACGGAGTAGGCAAGTACAGATCGCTTCTGGGACCCAAAAATGTCGACTTTTCGGGTGTTTTGAGCCTGAATTTTAGATATAAACGGATACAGAAGATGCATGCACATATCGACTTCGGGCACCTAAAATATCGATTTTGAGCATGTTTTAGGCCTTTTTTTTGAAAATACTCAAACACGGTGTAGACATGTACAGATCACTTCTGGGACACAAAAATATCGATTTTTTGGGTGTTTTGAGCCTGAATTTGAGATATGAACAGGTACAGAAGATGCATGCACATATCGACTTCGGGCACCTAAAATATCGATTTTTAGTATGTTTTGGGCTTGTATTTTGAAAATACTCTAACACGGAGTAGGCATGTACAGATCGCTTCTGGGACCCAAAAATATTGAATTTTCGGGTTTTTGAGCCTGAATTTGAGATATAAACGGGTACAGAAGATGCATGCACATTTCGACTTTTTGCACCTAAAATATCGATTTTGAGTATGTTTTGGGTCTAAATCTTGAAAACATTCTAGCAAGAAGTAGGCATGTACAGATTGCTTCTGGGACCCAAAAATATCGAATTTTTGAGTGTTTTGAATCTGAATTTGGGATATAGACGTGTACAGAAGATGCATACACATATTGACTTTGGGCAGCTAAAATATCGATTTTCAGCATGTTTTAGGCCTGTATTTTGAAAATACTCTAACACGGAGTATGCATTTAAACATTGCTTTTGGGACCCAAAAATATCGAATATTCGGGTGTTTTGAGTCTGAATTTGAGATATAAACGGGTACAGAAGATGCATGCACATATCGACTTTGGGCACCCAAAATATCGATTTTCAGCATGTTTTGAACCTGTATTTTTAGAATACTCTAACACTGAGTAGACACGTACAGATCGCTTCTGGGACCCAAATAAATCGAATTTTCGGGTGTTTTGAGCCTGAAATTGGGATATAACCGGGTACAGAGGATGCATGCACATATCGACTTTTTGCACCTAAAATATCGATTTTGAGCATGTTTTGGGTCTGTATCTTTAAAAAATTCTAGCAAGGAGTAGGTATGTACAGATTGCTTCTGGGACCCAAAATTATCGAATTTTCGGGTGTTTTAAACCTGAATTTGGGATATAGACGGATACAGAAGATGCATGCACATATCGACTTTTTGCACCTAAAATATCGATTTTGAGCATGTTTTGGGCCTGTATTTTGAAAATTCTATAGCACTGTGTAGACATGTACAGATCGCTTCTGGGACACAAAAATATCGATTTTTTGGGTGTTTTGAGCCTGAATTTGAGATATAAACGGGTACAGAAGATGCATGCACATATCGACTTTGGCACCCAAAATATCGATTTTTAGTATGTTTTGGGCGTATAATTTGAAAATATTCTAGCACTGAGTAGGCATGTACAGATCGCTTCTGGGACCCAAATATATCGAATTTTCTGGTTATTTGATCCAGAATTAGGGATATACACGGATACGGAAGATGCATACACATATTGACTTTGGGCACATAAAATATCGATTTTCAGCATGTTTTGGGCCTGTATTTTAAAAACACTCTAACACGGAGTATGCACGTACAGATCGCTTCTGGGACCCAAAAACATTGAATTTTCGGGTGTTTTGAGCCTGAATTTGAGATATAAACGGGTACAGAAGATGCATGCACATATCGACTTTGGGCACCCAAAATATCGATTTTGAGCATGTTTTTGGCCTGAATTTTTAAAATACTCTAACACTGAGTAGACACGTACAGATCGCTTCTGGGACCCAAATAAATCGAATTTTCGGGTGTTCTGAGCCTGAATTTGAGATATAAACGGGTACAGAAGATGCATGCACATTTCGACTTTTTGCACCTAAAATATCGATTTTGAGTATGTTTTGGGTCTGTATCTTGAAAACATTCTAGCAAGAAGTAGGCATGTACAGATTGCTTCTGGGACCCAAAAATATCGAATTTTTGAGTCTCTTGAATCTGAATTTGGGATATAGACGGGTACAGAAGATGCATACACATATTGACTTTGGGCAGCTAAAATATCGATTTTCAGGATGTTCTAGGCCTGTATTTTGAAAATACTCTAACACGGAGTATGCATGTACACATTGCTTTTGGGACCCAAAAATATCGAATATTCGGGTGTTTTGAGTCTGAATTTGAGATATAAACGGGTACAGAAGATGCATGCACATATCGACTTTGGGCACCCAAAATATCGATTTTGAGCATGTTTTGGACCTGTATTTTTTAAATACTCTAACACTGAGTAGACACGTACAGATCGCTTCTGGGACCCAAATAAATCGAATTTTCGGGTGTTTTGAGCCTGAAATTGGGATATAACCCGGTACAGAGGATGCATGCACATATCGACTTTTTGCACCTAAAATATCGATTTTGAGCATGTTTTGGGTCTGTATCTTGAAAAAATTCTAGCAAGGAGTAGATATGTACAGATTGCTTCTGGGACCCAAAATTATCGAATTTTCGGGTGTTTTGAACCTGAATTTGGGATATAGACGAATACAGAAGATGCATGCACATATCGTCTTTTTGCACCTAAAATATCGATTTTGAGCATGTTTTGGGCCTGTATTTTGAAAATACTCAAACACGGTGTAGACATGTACAGATCACTTCTGAGACACAGAAAATATCGATTTTTTGGGTGTTTTGAGCCTGAATTTGAGATATAAACGGGTACAGAAGATGCATGCACATATCGACTTTGGCACCCAAAATATCGATTTTTAGTATGTTTTGGGCGTATAATTTGAAAATATTCTAGCACTAAGTAGGCATGTACAGATCGCTTCTGGGACCCAATAATATCGAATTTTCGGGTGTTTTGAGCCTGAAATTGGGATATAACCGGGTACAGAGGATGCATGCACATATCGACTTTTTGCAGCTAAAATATCGATTTTGAGCATGTTTTGGGCTTGTATTTTGAAAATACTCTAACACGGAGTAGGCATGTACAGATCGCTTCTGGGACCCAAAAATATCGAATTTTCGGGTGTTTTGAGCCTGAATTTGAGATATAAACGGGTACAGAAGATGCATGCACATTTCGACTTTTTGCACCTAAAATATCGATTTTGAGTATGTTTTGGGTCTGTATCTTGAAAACATTCTAGCAAGAAGTAGGCATGTACAGATTGCTTCTAGGACCCAAAAATATCGAATTTTTGAGTGTTTTGAATCTGAATTTGGGATATAGACGTGTACAGAAGATGCATACACATATTGACTTTGTGCAGCTAAAATATCGATTTTCAGCATGTTTTAAGCCTGTATTTTGAAAATACTCTAACACGGAGTATGCATGTACACATTGCTTTTGGGACCCAAAAATATCGAATATTCGGGTGTTTTGAGTCTGAATTTGAGATATAAACGTGTACAGAAGATGCATGCACATATCGACTTTGGGCACCCAAAATATCGATTTTGAGCATGTTTTGGACCTGTATTTTTAAAATACTCTAACACTGAGTAGACACGTACAGATCGCTTCTGGAACCCAAATAAATCGAATTTTAGGGTGTTCTGAGCCTTAATTTGAGATATGAACGGATACAGAAGATGCATGCACATATCGACTTTGGGCACCTAAAATATCGATTTTGAGCATGTTTTGGGCCTGTATTTTGAAAATTCTATAGCACTGTGTAGACATGTACAGATCGCTTCTGGGACACAAAAATATCGATTTTTTGGGTATTTTGAGCCTGAATTTGAGATATAAACGGGTACAGAAGATGCATGCACATATCGACTTTGGCACCCAAAATATCGATTTTTAGTATGTTTTGGGCGTATAATTTGAAAATATTCTAGCACTGAGTAGGCATGTACAGATCGCTTCTGGGACCCAAATATATCGAATTTTCTGGTTATTTGATCCAGAATTAGGGATATACACGGATACGGAAGATGCATACTCATATTGACTTTGGGCACATAAAATATCGATTTTCAGCATGTTTTGGGCCTGTATTTTAAAAACACTCTAACACGGAGTATGCACGTACAGATCGCTTCTGGGACCCAAAAACATTGAATTTTCGGGTGTTTTGAGCCTGAATTTGAGATATAAACGGGTACAGAAGATGCATGCACATATCGACTTTGGGCACCCAAAATATCGATTTTGAGCATGTTTTGGGCCTGAATTTTTAAAATACTCTAACACTGAGTAGACACGTACAGATCGCTTCTGGGACCCAAATAAATCGAATTTTCGGGTGTTCTGAGCCTGAATTTGAGATATAAACGGGTACAGAAGATACATGCACATTTCGACTTTTTGCACCTAAAATATCGATTTTGAGTATGTTTTGGGTCTGTATCTTGAAAACATTCTAGCAAGAAGTAGGCATGTACAGATTCCTTCTGGGACCCAAAAATATCGAATTTTTGAGTGTCTTGAATCTGAATTTGGGATATAGACGGGTACGGAAGATGCATACACATATTGACTTTGGGCAGCTAAAATATCGATTTTCAGCATGTTTTAGGCCTGTATTTTGAAAATACTCTAACACGGAGTATGCATGTACACATTGCTTTTGGGACCCAAAAATATCGAATATTCGGGTGTTTTGAGTCTGAATTTGAGATATAAACGGGTACAGAAGATGCATGCACATATCGACTTTGGGCACCCAAAATATCGATTTTGAGCATGTTTTGGACCTGTATTTTTTAAATACTATAACACTGAGTAGACACGTACAGATCGCTTCTGGGACCCAAATAAATCGAATTTTCGGGTGTTTTGAGCCTGAAATTGGGATATAACCGGGTACAGAGGATGCATGCACATATCGACTTTTTGCACCTAAAATATCGATTTTGAGCATGTTTTGGGTCTGTATCTTGAAAAAATTCTAGTAAGGAGTAGGTATGTACAGATTGCTTCTGGGACCCAAAATTATCGAATTTTCGGGTGTTTTGAACCTGAATTTGGGATATAGACGGATACAGAAGATGCATGCACATATCGACTTTTTGCACCTAAAATATCGATTTTGAGCATGTTTTGGGCCTGTATTTTGAAAATTCTATAGCACGGTGTAGACATGTACAGATCGCTTCTGGGACACAAAAATATCGATTTTTTGGGTGTTTTGAGCCTGAATTTCAGATTTAAACGGGTACAAAAGATGCATGCACATATTGACTTTGGCACCCAAAATATCGATTTTTAGTATGTTTTGGGCGTATAATTTGAAAATATTCTAGCACTGAGTAGGCATGTACAGATCGCTTCTGGGACCCAAATATATCGAATTTTCTGGTTATTTGATCCAGAATAAGGGATATACACGGATACGGAAGATGCATACACATATTGACTTTGGGCACATAAAATATCGATTTTCAGCATGTTTTGGGCCTGTATTTTAAAAACACTCTAACACGGAGTATGCACGTACAGATCGCTTCTGGGACCCAAAAACATTGAATTTTCGGGTGTTTTGAGCCTGATTTTAAGATATAAACGGGTACAGAAGATGCATGCACATATCGACTTTGGGCACCCAAAATATCGATTTTGAGCATGTTTTGGGCCTGAATTTTTAAAATACTCTAACACTGAGTAGACACGTACAGATCGCTTCTGGGACCCAAATAAATCGAATTTTCGGGTGTTCTGAGCCTGAATTTGAGATATAAACGGGTACAGAAGATGCATGCACATTTCGACTTTTTGCACCTAAAATATCGATTTTGAGTATGTTTTGGGTCTGTATCTTGAAAACATTCTAGCAAGAAGTAGGCATGTACAGATTGCTTCTGTGACCCAAAAATATCGAATTTTTGAGTGTCTTGAATCTGAATTTGGGATATAGACGGGTACAGAAGATGCATACACATATTGACTTTGGGCAGCTAAAATATAGATTTTCAGGATGTTTTAGGCCTGTATTTTGAAAATACTCTAACACGGAGTATGCATGTACACATTGCTTTTGGGACCCAAAAATATCGAATATTCGGGTGTTTTGAGTCTGAATTTGAGATATAAACGGGTACAGAAGATGCATGCACATATCGACTTTGGGCACCCAAAATATCGATTTTGAGCATGTTTTGGACCTGTATTTTTTAAATACTCTAACACTGAGTAGACACGTACAGATCGCTTCTGGGACCCAAATAAATCGAATTTTCGGGTGTTTTGAGCCTGAAATTGGGATATAACCGGGTACAGAGGATGCATGCACATATCGACTTTTTGCACCTAAAATATCTATTTTGAGCATGTTTTGGGTCTGTATCTTGAAAAAATTCTAGCAAGGAGTAGATATGTACAGATTGCTTCTGGGACCCAAAATTATCGAATTTTCGGGTGTTTTGAACCTGAATTTGGGATATAGACGGATACAGAAGATACATGCACATATCGACTTTTTGCACCTAAAATATCGATTTTGAGCATGTTTTGGGCCTGTATTTTGAAAATACTCAAACACGGTGTAGACATGTACAGATCACTTCTGAGACACAGAAAATATCGATTTTTTGGGTGTTTTGAGCCTGAATTTGAGATATAAACGGGTACAGAAGATGCATGCACATATCGACTTTGGCACCCAAAATATCGATTTTTAGTATGTTTTGGGCGTATAATTTGAAAATATTCTAGCACTAAGTAGGCATGTACAGATCGCTTCTGGGACCCAAAAATATCGAATTTTCGGGTGTTTTGAGCCTGAAATTGGGATATAACCGGGTACAGAGGATGCATGCACATATCGACTTTTTGCACCTAAAATATCGATTTTGAGCATGTTTTGGGTCTGTATCTTGAAAAAATTCTAGCAAGGAGTAAGTATGTACAGATTGCTTCTGGGACCCAAAATTATCGAATTTTCGGGTGTTTTGAACCTGAATTTGGGATATAGACGGATACAGAAAATGCTTGCACATTTCGACTTTTTGCACCTAAAATATCGATTTTGAGTATGTTTTGGGTCTGCATCTTGAAAACATTCTAGCAAGAAGTAGGCATGTACAGATTGCTTCTGGGACCCAAAAATATCGAATTTTTGAGTGTTTTGAATCTTAATTTGGGATATAGACGTGTACAGAAGATGCATACACATATTGACTTTGGGCAGCTAAAATATCGATTTTCAGCATGTTTTAGGCCTGTATTTTGAAAATACTCTAACACGGAGTATGCATGTACACATTGCTTTTGGGACCCAAAAATATCGAATATTCGGGTGTTTTGAGTCTGAATTTGAGATATAAACGGGTACAGAAGATGCATGCACATATCGACTTTGGGCACCCAAAATATCGATTTTGAGCATGTTTTGGACCTGTATTTTTAAAATACTCTAACACTGAGTAGACACGTACAGATCGCTTCTGGAACCCAAATAAATCGAATTTTAGGGTGTTCTGAGCTTGAATTTGAGATATGAACGGATGCAGAAGATGCATGCACATATCGACTTTGGGCACCTAAAATATCGATTTTGAGCATGTTTTGGGACTGTATTTTGAAAATACTATAGCACGGTGTAGACATGTACATATCGCTTCTGGGACACAAAAATATCGATTTTTTGGGTGTTTTAAGCCTGAATTTGAGATATAAACGGGTACAGAAGATGCATGCACATATCGACTTTGGCACCCAAAATATCGATTTTTAGTATGTTTTGGGCGTATAATTTGAAAATATTCTAGCACTGAGTAGGCATGAACAGATCGCTTCTGGGACACAAATATATCGAATTTTCTGGTGTTTTGAACCAGAATTAGGGATATACACGGGTACAGAAGACGCATACACATATTGACTTTGGGCACATAAAATATCGATTTTCAGCATGTTTTGGGCCTGTATTTTAAAAACACTCTAACACGGAGTATGCACGTACAGATCGCTTCTGGGACCCAAAAATATTGCATTTTCGGGTGTTTTGAGCCTGAATTTGAGATATAAACGGGTACAGAAGATGCATGCACATATCGACTTTGGGCACCCAAAATATCAATTTTGAGCATGTTTTGGGCCTGAATTTTTAAAATACTCTAACACTGAGTAGACACGTATAGATCGCTTCTGGGACCCAAATAAATCGAATTTTCGGGCGTTCTGAGCCTGAATTTGAGATATAAACGGGTACAGAAGATGAATGCTCATTTCGACTTTTTGCACCTAAAATATCGATTTTGAGTATGTTTTGGGTCTGTATCTTGAAAACATTCTAGCAAGAAGTAGGCATGTACAGATTGCTTCTGGGACCCAAAAATATCGAATTTTTGAGTGTTTTGAATCTGAATTTGGGATATAGACGGGTACAGAAGATGCATACACATATTGACTTTGGGCAGCTAAAATATCGATTTTCAGCATGTTTTAGGCCTGTTTTTTTAAAATACTCTAAAACAGAGTATGCATGTACACATTGCTTTTGGGACCCAAAAATATCGAATATTCGGGTGTTTTGAGTCTGAATTTGAGATATAAACGGGTACAGAAGATACATGCACATATCGACTTTGGGCACCCAAAATATCGATTTTGAGCATGTTTTGGGCCTGTATTTTTAAAATACTCTAACACGGAGTATGCACGTACAGATCGCTTCTGGGACCCAAAAATATTGCATTTTCGGGTGTTTTGAGCCTAAATTTGAGATATAAACGGGTACAGAAGATGCATGCACATATCGACTCTGGGCACCCAAAATATCAATTTTGAGCATGTTTTGGGCCTGAATTTTTAAAATACTCTAACACTGAGTAGACACGTATAGATCGCTTCTGGGACCCAAATAAATCGAATTTTCGGGCGTTCTGAGCCTGAATTTGAGATATAAACGGGTACAGAAGATGAATGCACATTTCGACTTTTTGCACCTAAAATATCGATTTTGAGTATGTTTTGGGTCTGTATCTTGAAAACATTCTAGCAAGAAGTAGGCATGTACAGATTGCTTCTGGGACCCAAAAATATCGAATTTTTGAGTGTTTTGAATCTGAATTTGGGATATAGACGGGTACAGAAGATGCATACACATATTGACTTTGGGCAGCTAAAATATCGATTTTCAGCATGTTTTAGGCCTGTTTTTTGAAAATACTCTAAAACAGAGTATGCATGTACACATTGCTTTTGGGACCCAAAAATATCGAATATTCGGGTGTTTTGAGTCTGAATTTGAGATATAAACGGGTACAGAAGATACATGCACATATCGACTTTGGGCACCCAAAATATCGATTTTGAGCATGTTTTGGGCCTGTATTTTTAAAATACTCTAACACTGAGTAGACACGTACAGATCGCTTCTGGAACCCAAATAAATCGAATTTTAGGGTGTTCTGAGCCTGAATTTGAGATATGAACGGATACAGAAGTTGCATGCACATATCGACTTTGGGCACATAAAAATATCGATTTTGAGCATGTTTTGGGCCTGTAATTTGAAAATACTATAGCACGATGTAGACATGTACAGATCGCTTCTGGGACACAAAAATATCGATTTTTTGGGTGTTTTGAGTCTGAATTTGAGATATAAACGGGTACAGAAGATTCATGCACATATCGACTTTGGCACCCAAAATATCGATTTTTAGTATGTTTTGGGCGTATAATTTGAAAATATTCTACCACTGAGTAGGCATGTACAGATCGCTTCTGGGACCCAAATATATCGAATTTTCTGTAGTTTTGAACCAGAATTATGGATATACACGGGTACATAAGATGCATACACATATTGACTTTGGGCACATAAAATATCGATTTTCAGCATGTTTTGGGCCTGTATTTTAAAAACACTCTAACACTTAGTATGCACGTACAGATCGCTTCTGGGACCCAAAAACATTGAATTTTCGGGTGTTTTGAGCCTGAATTTGAGATATAAACGGGTACAGAAGATGCATGCACATATCGGCTATGCGCACCCAAAATATCGATTTTGAGCATGTTTTGGGCCTGAATTTTTAAAATACTCTAACACTGAGTAGACACGTACAGATCGCTTCTGGGACCCAAATAAATCGAATTTTCGGGTGTTCTGAGCCTGAATTTGAGATATGAACGGGTAAAGATGATGCATGCACATATCGACTTTGGGCACCTAAAACATCGATTTTGAGCATGTTTTTAGCCTGTATTTTAAAAATACTATAACACGGTGTAGACATGTACAGATCGCTTCTGGAACACAAAAATATCGATTTTTTGGGTGTTTTGAGCCTGAATTTGAGATATAAACGGGTACAGAAGATGCATGCACATTTCGACTTTTTGCACGTAAAATATCGATTTTAAGTATGTTTTGGGTCTGTATCTTGACAACATTCTAGCAAGAAGTAGGCATGTACAGATTGCTTCTGGGACCCAAAAATATCGAATTTTTGAGTGTTTTGAATCTGAATTTGGGATATAGACGTGTACAGAAGATGCATACACATATTGACTTTGGGCAGCTAAAATATCGATTTTCAGCATGTTTTAGGCCTGTATTATGAAAATACTCTAACACGGTGTAGACATGTACAGATCACTTCTGGGACACAAAATTATCTATTTTTTGGGTGTTTTGAGCCTGAATTTGAGATATAAGCGGGTACAGAAGATGCATGCACATATCGACTTTGGCACCCAAAATATCGATTTTTAGTATGTTTTGGGCGTATAATTTGAAAATATTCTAGCACTAAGTAGGCATGTACAGATCGCTTCTGGGATCCAAAAATATCGAATTTTCGGGTGTTTTGAGCCTGAAATTGGGATATAACCGGGTACAGAGGATGCATGCACATATCGACTTTTTGCACCTAAAATATCGATTTTGAGCATGTTTTGGGCTTGTATTTTGAAAATACTCTAACACGGAGTAGGCATGTACAGATCGCTTCTGGGACCCAAAAATATCGAATTTTCGGGTGTTTTGAGCCTGAATTTGAGATATAAACGGGTACAGAAGATGCATGCACATTTTGACTTTTTGCACCTAAAATATCGATTTTGAGTATGTTTTGGGTCTGTATCTTGAAAACATTCTAGCAAGAAGTAGGCATGTACAGATTGCTTCTGGGACCCAAAAATATCGAATTTTTGAGTGTTTTGAATCTGAATTTGGGATATAGACGTGTACAGAAGATGCATACACATATTGACTTTGTGCAGCTAAAATATCGATTTTCAGCATGTTTTAAGCCTGTATTTTGAAAATACTCTAACACGGAGTATGCATGTACACATTGCTTTTGGGACCCAAAAATATCGAATATTCGGGTGTTTTGAGTCTGAATTTGAGATATAAACGGGTACAGAAGATGCATGCACATATCGACTTTGGGCACCTAAAATATCGATTTTGAGCATGTTTTGGGCCTGTATTTTTAAAATACTCTAATACTGAGTAGACACGTACAGATCGCTTCTGGAACCCAAATAAATCGAATTTTAGGGTGTTCTGAGCCTGAATTTGAGATATGAACGGATACAGAAGTTGCATGCACATATCGACTTTGGGCACCTAAAAATATCGATTTTGAGCATGTTTTGGGCCTGTATTTTGAAAATACTATAGCACAATGTAGACATGTACAGATCGCTTCTGGGACACAAAAATATCGATTTTTTGGGTGTTTTGAGCCTGAATTTGAGATATAAACGGGTAGAGAAGATTCATGCACATATCGACTTTGGCACCCAAAATATCGATTTTTAGTATGTTTTGGGCGTATAATTTGAAAATATTCTAGCACTGAGTAGGCATGTACAGATCGCTTCTGGGACCCAAATATATCGAATTTTCTGTAGTTTTGAACCAGAATTATGGATATACACGGGTACATAAGATGCATACACATATTGACTTTGGGCACATAAAATATCGATTTTTAGCATGTTTTGGGTCTGTATTTTAAAAACACTCTAACACGCAGTATGCACGTACAGATCGCTTCTGGGACCCAAAAACATTGAATTTTCGTTTGTTTTGAGCCTGAATTTGAGATATAAACGGGTACAGAAGATGCATGCACATATCGACTTTGGGCACCCAAAATATCGATTTTGAGCATGTTTTGGGCCTGAATTTTTAAAATACTCTAACACTGAGTAGACACGTACAGATCGCTTCTGGGACCCAAATAAATCGAATTTTCGGGTGTTCTGAGCCAGAATTTGAGATATGAACGGGTACAGAAGATGCATGCACATATCGACTTTGGGCACCTAAAACATCGATTTTGAGCATGTTTTGGGCCTGTATTTTAAAAATACTATAACACGGTGTAGACATGTACAGATCGCTTCTGGGACACAAAAATATCGATTTTTTGGGTGTTTTGAGCCTGAATTTGAGATATAAACGGGTACAGAAGATGCATGCACATTTCGACTTTTTGCACCTAAAATATCGATTTTAAGTATGTTTTGGGTCTGTATCTTGACAACATTCTAGCAAGAAGTAGGCATGTACATATTGCTTCTGGGACCCAAAAATATCGAATTTTTGAGTGTTTTGAATCTGTATTTGGGATATAGACGTGTACAGAAGATGCATACACATATTGACTTTGGGCAGCTAAAATATCGATTTTCAGCATGTTTTAGGCCTGTATTATGAAAATACTCGAACACGGAGTATGCATGTACACATTGCTTTTGGGACCCAAAAATATCGAATATTCGGGTGTTTTGAGTCTGAATTTGAGATATAAACGGGTACAGAAGATGCATGCACATATCGACTTTGGGCACCCAAAATATCAATTTTGAGCATGTTTTGGACCTGTATTTTTAAAATACTCTAACACTGAGTAGACACGTACAGATCGCTTCTGGGACCCAAATAAATCGAATTTTCGGTTGTTCTGAGCCTGAATTTGAGATATGAACAGGTACAGAAGATGCATGCACATATCGACTTCGGGCACCTAAAATATCGATTATGAGCATGTTTTGGGCCTGTATTTTGAAAATACTCAAACACGGTGTAGACATGTACATATCACTTCTGGGACACAAAAATATCGATTTTTTGGGTGTTTTGAGCCTGAATTTGAGATATAAACGGGTACAGAAGATGCATGCACATATCGACTTTGGCACCCAAAATATCGATTTTTAGTATGTTTTAGGCGTATAATTTGAAAATATTCTAGCACTAAGTAGGCATGTACAGATCGATTCTGGGACCCAAAAATATCGATTTTCAGGATGTTTTAGGCCTGTATTTTGAAAATACTCTAACACGGAGTATGCATGTACACATTGCTTTTGGGACCCAAAAATATCGAATATTCGGGTGTTTTGAGTCTGAATTTGAGATATAAACGGGTACAGAAGATGCATGCACATATCGACTTTGGGCACCCAAAATATCGATTTTGAGCATGTTTTGGACCTGTATATTTTAAATACTCTAACACTGAGTAGACACGTACAGATCGCTTCTGGGACCCAAATAAATCGAATTTTCGGGTGTTTTGAGCCGGAAATTGGGATATAACCGGGTACAGAGGATGCATGCACATATCGACTTTTTGCACCTAAAATATCGATTTTGAGCATGTTTTGGGTCGGTATCTTGAAAAAATTCTAGCAAGGAGTAGATATGTACAGATTGCTTCTGGGACCCAAAATTATCGAATTTTCGGGTGTTTTGAACCTGAATTTGGGATATAGACGGATACAGAAGATGCATGCACATATCGACTTTTTGCACCTAAAATATCGATTTTGAGCATGTTTTGGGCCTGTATTTTGAAAATACTCAAACACGGTGTAGACATGTACAGATCACTTCTGAGACACAGAAAATATCGATTTTTTGGGTGTTTTGAGCCTGAATTTGAGATATAAACGGGTACAGAAGATGCATGCACATATCGACTTTGGCACCCAAAATATTGATTTTTAGTATGTTTTGGGCGTATAATTTGAAAATATTCTAGCACTAAGTAGGCATGTACAGATCGCTTCTGGGACCCAAAAATATCGAATTTTCGGGTGTTTTGAGCCTGAAATTGGGATATAACCGGGTACAGAGGATGCATGCACATATCGACTTTTTGCACCTAAAATATCGATTTTGAGCATGTTTTGGGTCTGTATCTTGAAAAAATTCTAGCAAGGAGTAGGTATGTACAGATTGCTTCTGGGACCCAAAATTATCGAATTTTCGGGTGTTTTGAACCTGAATTTGGGATATAGACGGATACAGAAGATGCATGCACATATCGACATTTTGCACCTAAAATATCGATTTTTAAGCATGTTTTGGGCTTGTATTTTGAAAATACTCTAACACGGAGTAGGCATGTACAGATCGCTTCGGGGACCCAAAAATATCGAATTTTCGGGTTTTTGAGCCTGAATTTGAGATATAAACGGGTACAGAAAATGCTTGCACATTTCGACTTTTTGCACCTAAAATATCGATTTTGAGTATGTTTTGGGTCTGCATCTTGAAAGCATTCTAGCAAGAAGTAGGCATGTACAGATTGCTTCTGGGACCCAAAAATATCGAATTTTTGAGTGTTTTGAATCTGAATTTGGGATATAGACGTGTACAGAAGATGCATACACATATTGACTTTGGGCAGCTAAAATATCGATTTTCAGCATGTTTTAGGCCTGTATTTTGAAAATACTCTAACACGGAGTATGCATGTACACATTGCTTTTGGGACCCAAAAATATCGAATATTCGGGTGTTTTGAGTCTGAATTTGAGATATAAACGGGTACAGAAGATGCATGCACATATCGACTTTGGGCACCCAAAATATCGATTTTGAGCTTGTTTTGGACCTGTATTTTTAAAATACTCTAACACTGAGTAGACACGTACAGATCGCTTCTGGAACCCAAATAAATCGAATTTTAGGGTGTTCTGAGCTTGAATTTGAGATATGAACGGATGCAGAAGATGCATGCACATATCGACTTTGGGCACCTAAAATATCGATTTTGAGCATGTTTTGGGCCTGTATTTTGAAAATACTATAGCACGGTGTAGACATGTACATATCGCTTCTGGGACACTAAAATATCGATTTTTTGGGTGTTTTAAGCCTGAATTTGAGATATAAACGGGTACAGAAGATGCATGCACATATCGACTTTGGCACCCAAAATATCGATTTTTAGTATGTTTTGGGCGTATAATTTGAAAATATTCTAGCACTGAGTAGGCATGTACAGATCGCTTCTGGGACACAAATATATCGAATTTTCTGGTGTTTTGAACCTGAATTAGGGATATACACGGGTACAGAAGACGCATACACATATTGACTTTGGGCACATAAAATATCGATTTTCAGCATGTTTTGGGCCTGTATTTTAAAAACACTCTAACACGGAGTATGCACGTACAGATCGCTTCTGGGACCCAAAAATATTGCATTTTCGGGTGTTTTGAGCCTGAATTTGAGATATAAACGGGTACAGAAGATGCATGCACATATCGACTTTGGGTACCCAAAATATCAATTTTGAGCATGTTTTGGGCCTGAATTTTTAAAATACTCTAACACTGAGTAGACACGTATAGATCGCTTCTGGGACCCAAATAAATCGAATTTTCGGGCGTTCTGAGCCTGAATTTGAGATATAAACGGGTACAGAAGATGAATGCACATTTCGACTTTTTGCACCTAAAATATCGATTTTGAGTATGTTTTGGGTCTGTATCTTGAAAACATTCTAGCAAGAAGTAGGCATGTACAGATTGCTTCTGGGACCCAAAAATATCGAATTTTTGAGTGTTTTGAATCTGAATTTGGGATATAGACGGGTACAGAAGATGCATACACATATTGACTTTGGGCAGCTAAAATATCGATTTTCAGCATGTTTTAGGCCTGTTTTTTGAAAATACTCTAAAACAGAGTATGCATGTACACATTGCTTTTGGGACCCAAAAATATCGAATATTCGGGTGTTTTGAGTCTGAATTTGAGATATAAACGGGTACAGAAGATACATGCACATATCGACTTTGGGCACCCAAAATATCGATTTTGAGCATGTTTTGGGCCTGTATTTTTAAAATACTCTAACACTGAGTAGACACGTACAGATCGCTTCTGGAACCCAAATAAATCGAATTTTAGGGTGTTCTGAGCCTGAATTTGAGATATGAACGGATACAGAAGTTGCATGCACATATCGACTTTGGGCACCTAAAAATATCGATTTTGAGCATGTTTTGGGCCTGTATTTTAAAAATACTATAGCACGATGTAGACATGTACAGATCGCTTCTGGGACACAAAAATATCGATTTTTTGAGGGTTTTGAGCCTGAATTTGAGATATAAACGGGTACAGAAGATTCATGCACATATCGACTTTGGCACCCAAAATATCGATTTTTAGTATGTTTTGGGCGTATAATTTGAAAATATTCTACCACTGAGTAGGCATGTACAGATCGCTTCTGGGACCCAAATATATCGAATTTTCTGTAGTTTTGAACCAGAATTATGGATATACACGGGTACATAAGATGCATACACATATTGACTTTGGGCACATAAAATATCGATTTTCAGCATGTTTTGGGCCTGTATTTTAAAAACACTCTAACACGGAGTATGCACGTACAGATCGCTTCTGGGACCCAAAAACATTGAATTTTCGGGTGTTTTGAGCCTGAATTTGAGATATAAACGGGTACAGAAGATGCATGCACATATCGGCTATGCGCACCCAAAATATCGATTTTGAGCATGTTTTGGGCCTGAATTTTTAAAATACTCTAACACTAAGTAGACACGTACAGATCGCTTCTGGGACCCAAATAAATCGAATTTTCGGGTGTTCTGAGCCTGAATTTGAGATATGAACGGGTAAAGAAGATGCATGCACATATCGACTTTGGGCACCTAAAACATCGATTTTGAGCATGTTTTTAGCCTGTATTTTAAAAATACTATAACACGGTGTAGACATGTACAGATCGCTTCCGGAACACAAAAATATCGATTTTTTGGGTGTTTTGAGCCTGAATTTGAGATATAAACGGGTACAGAAGATGCATGCACATTTCGACTTTTTGCACCTAAAATATCGATTTTAAGTATGTTTTGGGTCTGTATCTTGACAACATTCTAGCAAGAAGTAGGCATGTACAGATTGCTTCTGGGACCCAAAAATATCGAATTTTTGAGTGTTTTGAATCTGAATTTGGGATATAGACGTGTACAGAAGATGCATACACATATTGACTTTGGGCAGCTAAAATATCGATTTTCAGCATGTTTTAGGCCTGTATTATGAAAATACTCTAACAAGGAGTATGCATGTACACATTGCTTTTTGGACAAAAAAATATCGAATATTCGGGTGTTTTGAGTCTGAATTTGAGATATAAACGGGTACAGAAGATGCATGCACATATCGACTTTGGGCACCCAAAATATCAATTTTGAGCATGTTTTGGACCTGTATTTTTAAAATACTCTAACACTGAGTAGACATGTACAGATCGCTTCTGGGACCCAAATAAATCGAATTTTCGGTTGTTCTGAGCCTGAATTTGAGATATGAACAGGTACAGAAGATGCATGCACATATCGACTTCGGGCACCTAAAATATCGATTATGAGCATGTTTTGGGCCTGTATTTTGAAAATACTCAAACACGGTGTAGACATGTACAGATCACTTCTGGGACACAAAATTATCGATTTTTTGGGTGTTTTGAGCCTGAATTTGAGATATAAGCGGGTACAGAAGATGCATGCACATATCGACTTTGGCACCCAAAATATCGATTTTTAGTATGTTTTGGGCGTATAATTTGAAAATATTCTAGCACTAAGTAGGCATGTACAGATCGCTTCTGGGATCCAAAAATATCGAATTTTCGGGTGTTTTGAGCCTGAAATTGGGATATAACCGGGTACAGAGGATGCATGCACATATCGACTTTTTGCACCTAAAATATCGATTTTGAGCATGTTTTGGGCTTGTATTTTGAAAATACTCTAACACGGAGTAGGCATGTACAGATTGCTTCTGGGACCCAAAAATATCGAATTTTCGGGTGTTTTGAGCCTGAATTTGAGATATAAACGGGTACAGAAGATGCATGCACATTTTGACTTTTTGCACCTAAAATATCGATTTTGAGTATGTTTTGGGTCTGTATCTTGAAAACATTCTAGCAAGAAGTAGGCATGTACAGATTGCTTCTGGGACCCAAAAATATCGAATTTTTGAGTGTTTTGAATCTGAATTTGGGATATAGACGTGTACAGAAGATGCATACACATATTGACTTTGTGCAGCTAAAATATCGATTTTCAGCATGTTTTAAGCCTGTATTTTGAAAATACTCTAACACGGAGTATGCATGTACACATTGCTTTTGGGACCCAAAAATATCGAATATTCGGGTGTTTTGAGTCTGAATTTGAGATATAAACGGGTACAGAAGATGCATGCACATATCGACTTTGGGCACCCAAAATATCGATTTTGAGCATGTTTTGGGCCTGTATTTTTAAAATACTCTAACACTGAGTAGACACGTACAGATCGCTTCTGGAACCCAAATAAATAGAATTTTAGGGTGTTCTGAGCCTGAATTTGAGATATGAACGGATACAGAAGTTGCATGCACATATCGACTTTGGGCACCTAAAAATATCGATTTTGAGCATGTTTTGGGCCTGTATTTTGAAAATACTATAGCACAATGTAGACATGTACAGATCGCTTCTGGGACACAAAAATATCGATTTTTTGGGTGTTTTGAGCCTGAATTTGAGATATAAACGGGTACAGAAGATTCATGCACATATCGACTTTGGCACCCAAAATATCGATTTTTAGTATGTTTTGGGCGTATAATTTGAAAATATTCTAGCACTGAGTAGGCATGTACAGATCGCTTCTGGGACCCAAATATATCGAATTTTCTGTAGTTTTGAACCAGAATTATGGATATACACGGGTACATAAGATGCATACACATATTGACTTTGGGCACATAAAATATCGATTTTTAGCATGTTTTGGGTCTGTATTTTAAAAACACTCTAACACGCAGTATGCACGTACATATCGCTTCTGGGACCCAAAAACATTGAATTTTCGTTTGTTTTGAGCCTGAATTTGAGATATAAACGGGTACAGAAGATGCATGCACATATCGACTTTGGGCACCCAAAATATCGATTTTGAGCATGTTTTTGGCCTGAATTTTTAAAATACTCTAACACTGAGTAGACACGTACAGATCGCTTCTGGGACCCAAAAAAATCGAATTTTCGGGTGTTCTGAGCCAGAATTTGAGATATGAACGGGTACAGAAGATGCATGCACATATCGACTTTGGGCACCTAAAACATCGATTTTGAGCATGTTTTGGGCCTGTATTTTAAAAATACTATAACACGGTGTAGACATGTACAGATCGCTTCTGGGACACAAAAATATCGATTTTTTGGGTGTTTTGAGCCTGAATTTGAGATATAAACGGGTACAGAAGATGCATGCACATTTCGACTTTTTGCACCTAAAATATCGATTTTAAGTATGTTTTGGGTCTGTATCTTGACAACATTCTAGCAAGAAGTAGGCATGTACATATTGCTTCTGGGACCCAAAAATATAGAATTTTTGAGTGTTTTGAATCTGTATTTGGGATATAGACGTGTACAGAAGATGCATACACATATTGACTTTGGGCAGCTAAAATATCGATTTTCAGCATGTTTTAGGCCTGTATTACGAAAATACTCTAACACGGAGTATGCATGTACACATTGCTTTTGGGACCCAAAAATATCGAATATTCGGGTGTTTTGAGTCTGAATTTGAGATATAAACGGGTACAGAAGATGCATGCACATATCGACTTTGGGCACCCAAAATATCAATTTTGAGCATGTTTTGGACCTGTATTTTTAAAATACTCTAACACTGAGTAGACACGTACAGATCGCTTCTGGGACCCAAATAAATCGAATTTTCGGTTGTTCTGAGCCTGAATTTGAGATATGAACAGGTACAGAAGATGCATGCACATATCGACATCGGGCACCTAAAATATCGATTATGAGCATGTTTTGGGCCTGTATTTTGAAAATACTCAAACACGGTGTAGACATGTACATATCACTTCTGGGACACAAAAATATCGATTTTTTGGGTGTTTTGAGCCTGAATTTGAGATATAAACGGGTACAGAAGATGCATGCACATATCGACTTTGGCACCCAAAATATCGATTTTTAGTATGTTTTAGGCGTATAATTTGAAAATATTCTAGCACTAAGTAGGCATGTACAGATCGATTCTGGGACCCAAAAATATCGAATTTTCGGGGGTTTTGAGCCTGAAATTGGGATATAACCGGGTACAGAGGATGCATGCACATATCGACTTTTTGCACCTAAAATATCGATTTTGAGCATGTTTTGGGCTTGTATTTTGAAAATACTCTAACACGGAGTAGGCATGTACAGATCGCCTCTGGGACCCAAAAATATCGAATTTTCGGGTGTTTTGAGCCTGAATTTGAGATATAAACGGGTACAGAAGATGCATGCACATTTCGACTTTTTGCACCTAAAATATCGATTTTGAGTATGTTTTGGGTCTGTATCTTGAAAACATTCTAGCAAGAAGTAGGCATGTACAGATTGCTTCTGGGACCCAAAAATATCGAATTTTTGAGTGTTTTGAATCTGAATTTGGGATATAGACGTGTACAGAAGATGCATACACATATTGACTTTGTGCAGCTAAAATATCGATTTTCAGCATGTTTTAAGCCTGTATTTTGAAAATACTCTAACACGGAGTATGCATGTACACATTGCTTTTGGGACCCAAAAATATCGAATATTCGGGTGTTTTGAGTCTGAATTTGAGATATAAACGGGTACAGAAGATGCATGCACATATCGACTTTGGGCACCCAAAATATCGATTTTGAGCATGTTTTGGACCTGTATTTTTAAAATACTCTAACACTGAGTAGACACGTACAGATCGCTTCTGGAACCCAAATAAATCGAATTTTAGGGTGTTCTGAGCCTTAATTTGAGATATGAACGGATACAGAAGATGCATGCACATATCGACTTTGGGCACCTAAAATATCAATTTTGAGCATGTTTTGGGCCTGTATTTTGAAAATACTATAGCACTGTGTAGACATGTACAGATCGCTTCTGGGACACAAAAATATCGATTTTTTGGGTGTTTTGAGCCTGAATTTGAGATATAAACGGGTACAGAAGATGCATGCACATATCGACTTTGGCACCCAAAATTTCGATTTTTAGTATGTTTTGGGCGTATAATTTGAAAATATTCTAGCACTGAGTAGGCATGTACAGATCGCTTCTGGGACCCAAATATATCGAATTTTCTGGTGTTTTGATCCAGAATTAGGGGTATACACGGATACGGAAGATGCATACACATATTGACTTTGGGCACATAAAATATCGATTTTTAGCATGTTTTGGGCCTGTATTTTAAAAACACTCTAACACGGAGTATGCACGTACAGATCGCTTCTGGGACCCAAAAACATTGAATTTTCGGGTGTTTTTAGCCTGAATTTGAGATATAAACGGGTACAGAAGATGCATGCACATATCGACTTTGGGCACCCAAAATATCGATTTTGAGCATGTTTTGGGCCTGAATTTTTAAAATACTCTAACACTGAGTAGACACGTACAGATCGCTTCTGGGACCCAAATAAATCGAATTTTCGGGTGTTCTGAGCCTGAATTTGAGATATAAACGGGTACAGAAAATGCATGCACATTTCGACTTTTTGCACCTAAAATATCGATTTTGAGTATGTTTTGGGTCTGTATCTTGAAAACATTCTAGCAAGAAGTAGGCATGTACAGATTGCTTCTGGGACCCAAAAATATCGAATTTTTGAGTGTTTTGAATCTGAATTTGGGATATAGACGGGTACAGAAGATGCATACACATATTGACTTTGGGCAGCTAAAATATCGATTTTCAGCATGTTTTAGGCCTGTATTTTGAAAATACTATAACACGGAGTATGCATGTACACATTGCTTTTGGGACCCAAAAATATCGAATATTCGGGTGTTTTGAGTCTGAATTTGAGATATAAACGGGTACAGAAGATGCATGCACATATCGACTTTGGGCACCCAAAATATCGATTTTGAGCATGTTTTGGACCTGTATTTTTAAAATACTCTAACACTGAGTAGACACGTACAGATCGCTTCTGGGACCCAAATAAATCGAATTTTCGGTTGTTCTGAGCCTGAATTTGAGATATGAACAGGTACAGAAGATGCATGCACATATCGACTTCGGGCACCTAAAATATCGATTTTGAGCATGTTTTGGGCCTGTATTTTGAAAATACTCAAACACGGTATAGACATGTACAGATCACTTCTGGGAAACAAAAATATCGATTTTTTGAGTGTTTTGAGCCTGAATTTGAGATATAAACGGGTACAGAAGATGCATGCACATATCGACTTTGGCACCCAAAATATCGATTTTTAGTATGTTTTGGGCGTATAATTTGAAAATATTCTAGCACTAAGTAGGCATGTACAGATCGCTTCTGGGACCCCAAAATATCGAATTTTCGGGTGTTTTGAGCCTGAAATTGGGATATAACCGGGTACAGAGGATGCATGCACATATCGACTTTTTGCACCTAAAATATCGATTTTGAGCATGTTTTGGGTCTGTATCTTGAAAAAATTCTAGCAAGGAGTAGGTATGTACAGATCACTTCCGGGACCCAAAATTATCGAATTTTCGGGTGTTTTGAACCTGAATTTGGGATATAGACGGATACAGAAGATAAATGCACATATCGACTTTTTGCACCTAAAATATCGATTTTGAGCATGTTTTGGGCTTGTATTTTGAAAATACTCTAACACGGAGTAGGCATGTACAGATCGCTTTTGGGACCCAAAAATATCGAATTTTCGGGTGTTTTGAGCCTGAATTTGAGATATAAACGGGTACAGAAGATGCATGCACATTTCGACTTTTTGCACCTAAAATATCGATTTTGAGTATGTTTTGGGTCTGTATCTTGAAAACATTCTAGCAAGAAGTAGGCATGTACAGATTGCTTCTGGGACCCAAAAATATCGAATTTTTGAGTGTTTTGAATCTGAATTTGGGATATAGACGTGTACAGAAGATGCATACACATATTGACTTTGTGCAGCTAAAATATCGATTTTCAGCATGTTTTAGGCCTGTATTTTGAAAATACTCTAACACGGAGTATGCATGTACACATTGCTTTTGGGACCCAAAAATATCGAATATTCGGGTGTTTTGAGTCTGAATTTGAGATATAAACGGGTACAGAAGATGCATGCACATATCGACTTTGGGCACCCAAAATATCGATTTTGAGCATGTTTTGGACCTGTATTTTTAAAATACTCTAACACTGAGTAGACACGTACAGATCGCTTCTGGAACCCAAATAAATCGAATTTTAGGGTGTTCTGAGCCTGAATTTGAGATATGAACGGATACAGAAGATGCATGCACATATCGACTTTGGGCACCTAAAATATCGATTTTGAGCATGTTTTGGGCCTGTATTTTGAAAATACTATAGCACTGTGTAGACATGTACAGATCGCTTCTGGGACACAAAAATATCGATTTTTTGGGTGTTTTGAGCCTGAATTTGAGATATAAACGGGTACAGAAGATGCATGCACATATCGACTTTGGCACCCAAAATATCGATTTTAGTATGTTTTGGGCGTATAATTTGAAAATATTCTAGCACTGAGTAGGCATGTACAGATCGCTTCTGGGACCCAAATATATCGAATTTTCTGGTGTTTTGATCCAGAATTAGGGATATACACGGATACGGAAGATGCATACACATATTGACTTTGGGAACATAAAATATCGATTTTCAGCATATTTTGGGCCTGTATTTTAAAAACACTCTACCACGGAGTATGCACGTACAGATCGCTTCTGGGACCCAAAAACATTGAATTTTCGGGTGCTTTGAGCCTGAATTTGCGATATAAACGTTTACAGAAGATGCATGCACATATCGACTTTGGGCACCCAAAATATCGATTTTGAGCATGTTTTGGGCCTGAATTTTTAAAATACTCTAACACTGAGTAGACTCGTACAGATCGCTTCTGGGACCCAAATAAATAGAATTTTCGGGTGTTCTGAGCCTGAATTTGAGATATAAACGGGTACAGAAAATGCATGCACATTTCGACTTTTTGCACCTAAAATATCGATTTTGAGTATGTTTTGGGTCTGTATCTTGAGAACATTCTAGCAAGAAGTAGGCATGTACAGATTGCTTCTGGGACCCAAAAATATCGAATTTTTGAGTGTTTTGAATCTGAATTTGGGATATAGACGGGTACAGAAGATGCATACACATATTGACTTTGGGCAGCTAAAATATCGATTTTCAGCATGTTTTAGGCCTGTATTTTGAAAATACTCTAACACGGAGTATGCATGTACACATTGCTTTTGGGACCCAAAAATATCGAATATTCGGGTGTTTTGAGTCTGAATTTGAGATATAAACGGGTACAGAAGATGCATGCACATATCGACTTTGGGCACCCAAAATATCGATTTTGAGCATGTTTTGGACCTGTATTTTTAAAATACTCTAACACTGAGTAGACACGTACAGATCGCTTCTGGGACCCAAATTAATCGAATTTTCGGTTGTTCTGAGCCTGAATTTGAGATATGAACAGGTACAGAAGATGCATGCACATATCGACTTCGGGCACCTAAAATATCGATTTTGAGCATGTTTTGGGTCTGTATTTTGAAAATACTCAAACACGGTATAGACATGTACAGATCACTTCTCGGACACAAAAATATCGATTTTTTGGGTGTTTTGAGCCTGAATTTGAGATATAAACGGGTACAGAAGATGCATGCACATATCGACTTTGGCACCCAAAATATCGATTTTTAGTATGTTTTGGGCGTATAATTTGAAAATATTCTAGCACTGAGTAGGCATGTACAGATCGCTTCTGGGACCCAAATATATCGAATTTTCGGGTGTTCTGAGGCTGAATTTGAGATATAAACGGGTACAGAAGATGCATGCACATTTCGACTTTTTGCACCTATAATATCGATTTTGAGTATGTTTTGGGTCTGTATCTTGAAAACAATCTAGCAAGAAGTAGGCATGTACAGATTGCTTCTGGGACCCAAAAATATCGAATTTGTGAGTGTTTTGAATCTGAATTTGGGATATAGACGGGTACAGAAGATGCATACACATATTGACTTTGGGCAGCTAAAATATCGATTTTCAGCATGTTTTTGGCCTATATTTTGAAAATACTCTTAAATAGAGTATGCATGTACACATTGCTTTTGGGACCCAAAAATATCGAATATTCGGGTGTTTTGAGTTTGAATTTGAGATATAAACGGGTACAGAAGATGCATTCACATATCGACTTTGGGCACCTAAAATATCGATTTTGAGCATGTTTTTGGCCTGTATTTTGAAAATACTATAGCACGGTGTAGACATGTACAGATCGCTTCTGGGACCCAAAAACATTGATTTTTCAGGTGTTTTGAGCCTGAATTTGAGATATAAACGGGTACAGAAGATGCATGCACATTTCGACTTTTTGCACCTAAAATATCGATTTAAAGTATGTTTTGGGTCTGTATCTTGACAACATTCTAGCAAGAAGTATGCATGTACAGATTGCTTTTGGGACCCAAAAATATCGAATATTAGGGTGTTTTGAGTCTGAATTTGAGATATAAACGGGTACAGAAGATGCATGCACATATCGACTTTGGGCACCGAAAATATCGATTTTGAGCATGTTTTTGACCTGTATTTTTAAAATACTCTAACACTGAGTAGACACGTACAGATCGCTTCTGGGACCCAAATAAATCGAATTTTCGATTGTTCTGAGCCTAAATTTGAGATATGAACAGGTACAGAAGATGCATGCACATATCGACTTCGGGCACCTAAAATATCGATTTCGAGCATGTTTTGGGCCTGTATTTTTGAAAATACTCAAACACGGTGTAGACATGTACAGATCACTTCTGGGACACAAAAATATCGATTTTTTGGGTGTTTTGAGCCTGAATTTGAGATATACACGGGTACAGAAGATGCATGCACATATCGACTTTGGCACCCAAAATAACGATTTTTAGTATGTTTTGGGTGTATAATTTGAAAATATTCTAGCACTGAGTAGGCATGTACAGATCGCTTCTGGGACCCAAAAATATCGAATTTTCGGGTGTTTTGAGCCAGAAATTGGGATATAACCGGGTACAGAGGATGCATGCACATATCGACTTTTTGCACCTAAAATATCGATTTTCAGCATGTTTTGGGTCTGTATCTTGAGAAAATTCTAGCAAGGAGTAGGTATGTACAGATCGCTTCTGGGACCCAAAATTATCGAATTTTCGGGTGTTTGGAACCTGAATTTGGGATATAGACGGATACAGAAGATACATGCACATATCGACTTTTTGCACCTAAAATATCGATTTTGAGCATGTTTTGGGCTTGTATTTTGAAAATACTCTAACACGCAGTAGGCATGTACAGATCGCTTCTGGGACCCAAAAATATCGAATTTTCGGGTCTTTTGAGCCTGAATTTGAGATATAAACGGGTACAGAAGATGCATGCACATTTCGACTTTTTGCACCTAAAATATCGATTTTGAGTGTGTTTTGGGTCTGTATCTTGAAAACATTCTAGCATTGCTTCTGGGACCCAAAAATATCGAATTTATGAGTGTTTTGAATCTGAATTTGGGATATAGACGGGTACAGAAGATACATACACATATTGACTTTGGGCAGCTAAAATATCGATTTTCAGCATGTTTTAGGCCTGTATTTTGAAAATACTCTAAAACAGAGTATGCATGTACACATTGCTATTGGGACCCAAAAATATCGAATATTCGGGTGTTTTGAGTCTGAATTTGAGATATAAACAGGTACAGAAGATGCATGCACATATCGACTTTGGGCACCCAAAATATCGATTTTGAGCATGTTTTGGGCCTGTATTTTTAAAATACTCTAACACTGAGTAGACACGTACAGATCGCTTCTGGAACCCAAATAAATCGAATTTTAGGGTGTTCTGAGCCTGAATTTGAGATATGAACGGATACAGAAGATGCATGCACATATCGACTTTTGGCACCTAAAATATCGATTTTGAGCATGTTTTGGGTCTGTATTTTGAAAATACTCTAGCACGGTGTAGACATGTACAGATCGCTTCTGGGACACAAAAATATCGATTTTTTGGGTGTTTTGAGCCAGAATTTGAGATATAAACGGGTACAGAAGATGCATGCAAAAATATCGACTTTGGCACCCAAAATATCGATTTTTAGTATGTTTTGGGCGTATTATTTGAAAATATTCTAGCACTGAGTAGGCATGTACAGATCGCTTCTGGGACCCAAATATATCGAATTTTCTGGTGTTTTGAACCAGAATTAGGGATATACACGGGTACAGAAGATGAATACACATATTGACTTTGGGCACATAAAATATCGATTTTCAGCATGTTCTGGGCCTGTATTTTAAAAACACTCTAACACGGAGTATGCACGTACAGATCGCTTCTGGGACCCAAAAACATTGAATTTTCGGGTGTTTTGAGACTGAATTTGAGATATAAACGGGTACAGAAGATGCATGCACATTTCGACTTTTTGCACCTAAAATATCGATTTAAAGTATGTTTTGGGTCTGTATCTTGACAACATTCTAGCAAGAAGTATGCATGTACAGATTGCTTTTGGGACCCAAAAATATCGAATATTCGGGTGTTTTGAGTCTGAATTTGAGATATAAACGGGTACAGAAGATGCATGCACATATCGACTTTGGGCACCCAAAATATCGATTTTGAGCATGTTTTGGACCTGTATTTTTAAAATACTCTAACACTGAGTAGACACGTACAGATCGCTTCTGGGACCCAAATAAATCGAATTTTCGGTTGTTCTGAGCCTGAAGTTGAGATATGAACAGGTAAAGAAGATGGATGCACATATCGACTTCGTGCACCTAAAATATCGATTTTGAGCATGTTTTGGGCCTGTATTTTGAAAATACTCAAACACGGTGTAGACATGTACAGATCACTTCTGGGACACAAAAATATCGATTTTTTGGGTGTTTTGAGCCTGAATTTGAGATATAAACGGGTACAGAAGATGCATGCACATATCGACTTTGGGCACCTAAAATATCGATTTTGAGCATGTTTTGGGTCTGTATCTTGAAAAAATTCTAGCAAGGAGTAGGTATGTACAGATCGCTTCTGGGACCCAAAATTATCGAATTTTCGGGTGTTTCGAACCTGAATTTGGGATATAGACGGATTCAGAAGATACATGCACATATCGACTTTTTGCACCTAAAATATCGATTTTGAGCATGTTTTGGGCTTGTATTTTGAAAATACTCTAACACGCAGTAGGCATGTACAGATCGCTTCTGGGACCCAAAAATATCGAATTTTCGGGTGTTTTGAGCCTGAATTTGAGATATAAACGGGTACAGAAGATGCATGCACATTTCGACTTTTTGCACCTAAAATATCGATTTTGAGTATGTTTTGGGTCTGTATCTTGAAAACATTCTAGCAAGAAGTAGGCATGTACAGATTGCTTCTGGGACCCAAAAATATCGAATTTTTGAGTGTTTTGAATCTGAATTTGGGATATAGACGGGTACAGAAGATGCATACACATATTGACTTTGGGCAGCTAAAATATCGATTTTCAGCATGTTTTAGGCCTGTATTTTGAAAATACTCTAAAACAGAGTATGCATGTACACATTGCTTTTGGGACCCAAAAATATCGAATATTCGGGTGTTTTGAGTCTGAATTTGAGATATAAACGGGTACAGAAGATGCATGCACATATCGACTTTGGGCACCCAAAATATCGATTTTGAGCATGTTTTGGGGCTGTATTTTGAAAATACTCTAGCAATGTGTAGACATGTACAGATCGCTTCTGGGACCCAAAAATATCGAATTTTCGGGTGTTTTGAGTCTGAATTTGAGATATAAACGGATACAGAAGATGCATGCACATATCGACTTTGGCACCCAAAATATCGATTTTTAGTATGTTTTGGAGGTATAATTTGAAAATATTCTAGCACTGATTAGGCATGTACAGATCGCTTCTGGGACCCAAATATATCGAATTTTCTGGTGTTTTGATCCAGAATTAGGGATATACACGGGTACAGAAGATGCATACACATATTGACTTTGGGCACATAAAATATCGATTTTCAGCATGTTTTGGGCCTGTATTTTAAAAACACTCTAACACGGAGTATGAACGTACAGATCGCTTCTGGGACCCAAAAACATTGAATTTTCGGGTGTTTTGAGCCTGAATTTGAGATATAAACGGGTACAGAAGATGCATGCACATATCGACTTTGGGCACCCAAAATATCGATTTTGAGCATGTTTTGGGCCTGAATTTTTAAAATACTCTAACACTGAGTAGACACGTAAAGATCGCTTCTGGGACCCAAATAAATCAAATTTTCGGTTGTTCTGAGCCTAAATTTGAGATATGAACAGGTACAGAAGATGCATGCACATATCGACTTCGGGCACCTAAAATATCGATTTTGAGCATGTTTTGGGCCTGTATTTTGAAAATACTCAAACACGGTGTAGACATGTACAGATCACTTCTGGGACACAAAAATATCGATTTTTTGGGTGTTTTGAGCCTGAATTTGAGATATAAACGGGTACAGAAGATGCATGCACATATCGACTTTGGCACCCAAAATAACGATTTTTAGTATGTTTTGGGCGTATAATTTGAAAATATTCTAGCACTGAGTAGGCATGTACAGATCGCTTCTGGGACCCAAAAATATCGAATTTTCGGGTGTTTTGAGCCAGAAATTGGGATATAACCGGGTACAGAAGATGCATGCACATATCGACTTTTTGCACCTAAAATATCGATTTTGAGCATGTTTTGTTTCTGTATCTTGAAAAAATTCTAGCAAGGAGTAGGTATGTACAGATCGCTTCTGGGACCCAAAATTATCGAATTTTCGGGTGTTTCGAACCTGAATTTGGGATATAGACGGATACAGAAGATGCATGCACATATCGACTTTTTGCACCTAAAATATCGATTTTGAGCATGTTTTGGGCTTGTATTTTGAAAATACTCTAACACTCAGTAGGCATGTACAGATCGCTTCTGGGACCCAAAAATATCGAATTTTCGGGTATTTTGAGCCTGAATTTGAGATATAAACGGGTACAGAAGATGCATGCACATTTCGACTTTGGGCAGCTAAAATATCGATTTTCTGCATGTTTTAGGCCTGTATTTTGAAAATACTCTAAAACAGAGTATGCATGTACACATTGCTTTTGGGACCCAAAAATATCGAATATTCGGGTGTTTTGAGTCTGAATTTGAGATATAAACGGGTACAGAAGATGCATACACATATCGACTTTGGGCACCCAAAATATCGATTTTGAGCATGTTTTGGGCCTGTATTTTTAAAATACTCTAACACTGAGTAGACACGTACAGATCGCTTCTGGAACCCAAATAAATCGAATTTTAGGGTGTTCTGAGCCTGAATTTGAGATATGAACGGATACAGAAGATGCATGCACATATCGACTTTGGGCACCTAAAATATCGATTTTGAGCATGTTTTAGGCCTGTATTTTAAAAATACTCTAGCACGGTGTAGACATGTACAGATCGCTTCTGGGACACAAAAATATCGATTTTTTGGGTGTTTTGAGCCTGAATTTGAGATATAAACGGGTACAGAAGATGCATGCACATATCGACTTTGGCACCCAAAATATCGATTTTTAGTATGTTTTGGGCGTATAATTTGAAAATATTCTATAACTGAGTAGGCATGTACAGATCACTTCTGAGACCCAAATATATCGAATTTTCTGGTGTTTTGAACCTGAATTTGGGATATAGACGGATACAGAAGATGCATGCACATATCGACTTTTTGCACCTAAAATATCGATTTTCAGCATGTTTTGGGCTTGTATTTTGAAAATACTCTAACACGCAGTAGGCACGTACAGATCGCTTCGGGGACCCAAAAACATTGAATTTTCGGGTGTTTTGAGCCTGAATTTGAGATATAAACGGGTACAGAAGATGCATGCACATTTCGACTTTTTGCACCTAAAATATCGATTTAAAGTATGTTTTGGGTCTGTATCTTGACAACATTCTAGCAAGAAGTATGCATGTACACATTGCTTTTGGGACCCAAAAATATCGAATATTCGGGTGTTTTGAGTCGGAATTTGAGATATAAACGGGTACAGAAGATGCATGCACATATCGACTTTGGGCACCCAAAATATCGATTTTGAACATGTTTTGGGCCTGAATTTTTAAAATACTCTAACACTGAGTAGACACGTAAAGATCGCTTCTGGGACCCAAATAAATCAAATTTTCGGTTGTTCTGAGCCTAAATTTGAGATATGAACAGGTACAGATGATTCATGCACATATCGACTTCGGGCACCTAAAATATCGATTTTGAGCATGTTTTGGGCCTGAATTTTGAAAATACTCAAACACGGTGTAGACATGTACAGATCACTTCTGGGACACAAAAATATCGATTTTTTGGGTGTTTTGAGCCTGAATTTGAGATATAAACGGGTACAGAAGATGCATGCACATATCGACTTTGGCACCCAAAATAACGATTTTTAGTATGTTTTGGGCGTATAATTTGAAAATATTCTAGCACTGAGTAGGCATGTACAGATCGCTTCTGGGACCCAAAATTATCGAATTTTCGGGTGTTTTGAGCCAGAAATTGGGATATAACCGGGTACAGAGGATGCATGCACATATCGACTTTTTGCACCTAAAATATCGATTTTGAGCATGTTTTGGGTCTGTATCTTGAAAAAATTCAAGCAAGGAGTAGGTATTTACAGATCGCTTCTGGGACCCAAAATTATCGAATTTTCGGGTGTTTCGAACCTGAATTTGGGATATAGACGGATACAGAAGATGCATGCACATATCGACTTTTTGCACCTAAAATATCGATTTTGAGCATGTTTTGGGCTTGTATTTTGAAAATACTCTAACACGCAGTAGGCATGTACAGATCGCTTCTGGGACCCAAAAATATCGAATTTTCGGGTGTTTTGAGCCTGAATTTGAGATATAAACGGGTACAGAAGATGCATGCACATTTCGACTTTGGGCAGCTAAAATATCGATTTTCTGCATGTTTTAGGCCTGTATTTTGAAAATACTCTAAAACAGAGTATGCATGTACACATTGCTTTTGGGACCCAAAAATATCGAATATTCGGGTGTTTTGAGTCTGAATTTGAGATATAAACGGGTACAGAAGATGCATGCACATATCGACTTTGGGCACCCAAAATATCGATTTTGAGCATGTTTTGGGCCTGTATTTTTAAAATACTCTAACACTGAGTAGACACGTACAGATCGCTTCTGGAACCCAAATAAATCGAATTTTAGGGTGTTCTGAGCCTGAATTTGAGATATGAACGGATACAGAAGATGCATGCACATATCGACTTTGGGCACCTAAAATATCGATTTTGAGCATGTTTTAGGCCTGTATTTTGAAAATACTCTAGCACGGTGTAGACATGTACAGATCGCTTCTGGGACACAAAAATATCGATTTTTTGGGTGTTTTGAGCCTGAATTTGAGATATAAACGGGTACAAAAGATGCATGCACATATCGATTTTGGCACCCAAAATATCGATTTTTAGTATGTTTTGGGCGTATAATTTGAAAATATTCTAGAACTGAGTAGGCATGTACAGATCACTTCTGAGACCCAAATATATCGAATTTTCTGGTGTTTTGAACCTGAATTTGGGATATAGACGGATACAGAAGATGCATGCACATATCGACTTTTTGCACCTAAAATATCGATTTTCAGCATGTTTTGGGCTTGTATTTTGAAAATACTCTAACACGCAGTAGGCACGTACAGATCGCTTCGGGGACCCAAAAACATTGAATTTTAGGGTGTTTTGAGCCTGAATTTGAGATATAAACGGGTACAGAAGATGCATGCACATTTCGACTTTTTGCACCTAAAATATCGATTTAAAGTATGTTTTGGGTCTGTATCTTGACAACATTCTAGCAAGAGGTATGCATGTACACATTGCTTTTGGGACCCAAAAATATCGAATATTCGGGTGTTTTGAGTCTGAATTTGAGATATAAACGGGTACAGAAGATGCATGCACATATCGACTTTGGGCACCCAAAATATCGATTTTGAGCATGTTTTGGACCTGTATTTTTAAAATACTCTAACACTGAGTAGACACGTACAGATCGCTTCTGGGACCCAAATAAATCGAATTTTCGGTTTTTCTGAGCCTGAATTTGAGATATGAACAGGTACAGAAGATGGATGCACATATCGACTTCGGGCACCTAAAATATCGATTTTGAGCATGTTTTGGGCCTGTATTTTGAAAATACTCAAACACGGTGTAAACATGTACAGATCACTTCTGGGACCCAAAAATATCGATTTTTTGGGTATTTTGAGCCTGAATTTGAGATATAAACGGGTACAGAAGATGCATGCACATATCGACTTTGGCACCCAAAAGAACGATTTTTAGTATGTTTTGGGCGTATAATTTGAAAATATTCTAGCACTGAGTAGGCATGTACAGATCGCTTCTGGGACCCAAAAATATCGAATTTTCGGGTGTTTTGAGCCAGAAATTGGGATATAACCGGGTACAGAGGATGCATGCACATATCGACTTTGGGCACCTAAAATATCGATTTTGAGCATGTTTTGGGTCTGTATCTTGAAAAAATTCTAGCAAGGAGTAGGTATGTACAGATCGCTTCTGGGACCCAAAATTATCGAATTTTTGGGAGTTTCGAACCTGAATTTGGGATATAGACGGATACAGAAGATACATACACATATCGACTTTTTGCACCTAAAATAACGATTTTGAGCATGTTTTGTTCTTGTATTTTGAAAATACTCTAACACGGAGTAGGCATGTACAGATCGCTTCTGGGACCCAAAAATATCGAATTTTCGGGTGTTTTGAGCCTGAATTTGAGATATAAACGGGTACAGAAGATGCATGCATATTTCGACTTTTTGCACCTAAAATATCGATTTTGAGTATGTTTTGGGTCTGTATCTTGAAAACATTCTAGCAAGAAGTAGGCATGTACAGATTGCTTCTGGGACCCAAAAATATCGAATTTTTGAGTCTTTTGAATCTGAATTTGGGATATAGACGGGTACAGAAGATGCATACACATATTGACTTTGGGCAGCTAAAATATCGATTTTCATCATGTTTTAGACCTGTATTTTGAAAATACTCTACAACAGAGTATGCATGTACACATTGCTTTTGGGACCCACAAATATCGAATATTCGGGTGTTTTGAGTCTGAATTTGAGATATAAACGGGTACAGAAGATGCATGCACATATCGACTTTAGACACCCAAAATATCGATTTTGAGCATGTATTGGGCCTGTATTTTTAAAATACTCTAACACTGAGTAGACACGTACAGATCGCTTCAGGAACCCAAATAAATCGAATTTTAGGGTGTTCTGAGCCTGAATTTGAGATCTGAACGGATACAGAAGATGCATGCACATATCGACTTTGGGCACCTAAAATATCGATTTTGAGCATGTTTTGGGCCTGTATTTTGAAAATACTCTAGCACGGTGTAGACATGTACAGATTGCTTCTGGGACACAAAAATATCGATTTTTTGGGTGTTTTGAGCCTGAATTTGAGATATAAACGGGTACAGAAGATGCATGCACATATCGACTTTGGCACCCAAAATATCGATTTTTAGTATGTTTTGGGCGTATAATTTGAAAATATTCTAGCACTGAGTAGGCATGTACAGATCGCTTCTGGGACCCAAATATATCGAATTTTCTGGTGTTTTGAACCAGAATTAGGGATATACACGGGTACAGAAGATGCATACACATATGGACTTTGGGCACATAAAATATCGATTTTCAGCATGTTTTGGGCCTGTATTTTAAAAACACTCTAACACGGAGTATGTACGTACAGATCGCTTCTGGGACCCAAAAACATTGAATTTTCGGGTGTTTTGAGCCTGAATTTGAGAAATAAACGGGTACAGAAGATGCATGCACATTTCGACTTTCTGCACCTAAAATATCGATTTAAATTATGTTTTGGGTCTGTATCTTGACAACATTCTAGCAAGAAGTATGCATGTACAGATTGCTTTTGGGACCCCAAAATATCGAATATTCGGGTGTTTTGAGTCTGAATATGAGATATAAACGGGTACAGAAGATGCATGCTCATATCGACTTTGGCACCCAAAATAACGATTTTTAGTATGTTTTGGGCGTATAATTTGAAAATATTCTAGCACTGAGTAGGCATGTACAGATCGCTTCTGGGACCCAAAAATATCGAATTTTAGGGTGTTTTGAGCCTGAAATTGGGATATAACCGGGTACAGAGGATGCATGCACATATCGACTTTGGGCACCTAAAATATCGATTTTGAGCATGTTTTGGGTCTGTATCTTGAAAAAATTCTAGCAAGGAGTAGGTATGTACAGATCGCTTCTGGGACCCAAAAATATCGAAGTTTCGGGTGTTTTGAGCCTGAATTTGAGATATAAACGGGTACAGAAGATGCATGCATATTTCGACTTTTTGCACCTAAAATATCGATTTTGAGAATGTTTTGGGTCTGTATCTTGAAAACATTCTAGCAAGAAGTAGGCATGTACAGATTGCTTCTGGGACCCAAAAATATCGAATTTTTGAGTCTTTTGAATCTGAATTTGGGATATAGACGGGTACAGAAGATGCATACACATATTGACTTTGGGCAGCTAAAATATCGATTTTCAGCATGTTTTAGACCTGTATTTTGAAAATACTCTAAAACAGAGTATGCATGTACACATTGCTTTTGGGACCCACAAATATCGAATATTCGGGTGTTTTGAGTCTGAATTTGAGATATAAACGGGTACAGAAGATGCATGCACATATCGACTTTGGCACCCAAAATAACGATTTTTAGTATGTTTTGGGCGTATAATTTGAAAATATTCTAGCACTGAGTAGGCATGTACAGATCGCTTCTGGGACCCAAAAATATCGAATTTTAGGGTGTTTTTAGCCAGAAATTGGGATATAACCGGGTACTGAGGATGCATGCACATATCGACTTTGGGCACCTAAAATATCGATTTTGAGCATGTTTTGGGTCTGTATCTTGAAAAAATTCTAGCAAGGAGTAGGTATGTACAGATCGCTTCTGGGACCCAAAATTATCGAATTTTTGGGTGTTTCGAACCTGAATTTGGGATATAGACGGATACAGAAGATACATGCACATATCGACTTTTTGCACCTAAAATAACGATTTTGAGCATGTTTTGTTCTTGTATTTTGAAAATACTCTAACACGGAGTAGGCATGTACAGATCGCTTCTGGGACCCAAAAATATCGAATTTTTGAGTCTTTTGAATCTGAATTTGGGATATAGACGGGTACAGAAGATGCATACACATATTGACTTTGGGCAGCTAAAATATCGATTTTCAGCATGTTTTAGACCTGCATTTTGTAAATACTCTAAAACAGAGTATGCATGTACACATTGCTTTTGGGACCCACAAATATCGAATATTCGGGTGTTTTGAGTCTGAATTTGAGATATAAACGGGTACAGAAGATGCATGCACATATCGACTTTGGGCACCCAAAATATCGATTTTGAGCATGTATTGGGCCTGTATTTTTAAAATACTCTAACACTGAGTAGACACGTACAGATCGCTTCAGGAACCCAAATAAATCGAATTTTAGGGTGTTTTGAGCCTGAATTTGAGATCTGAACGGATACAGAAGATGCATGCACATATCGACTTTGGGCACCTAAAATATCGATTTTGAGCATGTTTTGGGCCTGTATTTTGAAAATACTCTAGCACGGTGTAGACATGTACAGATCGCTTCTCGGACACAAAAATATCGATTTTTTGGGTGTTTTGAGCCTGAATTTGAGATATAAACGGGTACAGAAGATGCATGCACATATCAACTTTGGCACCCAAAATATCGATTTTTAGTATGTTTTGGGCGTATAATTTGAAAATATTCCAGCACTGAGTAGGCATGTACAGATCGCTTCTGGGACCCAAATATATCGAATTTTCTGGTGTTTTGAAACAGAATTAGGGATATACACGGGTACAGAAGATGCATACACATATTGACTTTGGGCACATAAAATATCGATTTTCAGCATGTTTTGGGCCTGTATTTTAAAAACACTCTAACACGGAGTATGTACGTACAGATCGCTTCTGGGACCCAAAAACATTGAATTTTCGGGTGTTTTGAGCCTGAATTTGAGATATAAACGGGTACAGAAGATGCATGCACATTTCGACTTTCTGCACCTAAATTATCGATTTAAAGTATGTTTTGGGTCTGTATCTTGACAACACTCTAGCAAGAAGTATGCATGTACAGATTGCTTTTGGGACCCCAAAATATCGAATATTCGGGTGTTTTGAGTCTGAATATGAGATATAAACGGGTACAGAAGATGCATGCTCATATCGACTTTGGGCACCCAAAATATCGATTTTGAGCATGTTTTGGACCTGTATTTTTAAAATACTCTAACACTGAGTAGACACGTACAGATCGCTTCTGGGACCCAAATAAATCGAATTTTCGGTTGTTCTGAGCCTGAATTTGAGATATGAACAGGTACAGAAGATGCATGCACATATCGACTTCGGGCACCTAAAATATCGATTTTGAGCATGTTTTGGGCCTGTATTTTGAAAATACTCAAACACGGTGTAGACATGTACAGATCACTTCTGGGACACAAAAATATCGATTTTTTTGGGTGTTTTGAGCCTGAATTTGAGATATAAACGGGTACAGAAGATTCATGCACATATCGACTTTGGCACCCAAAATAACGATTTTTAGTATGTTTTGGGCGTATAATTTGAAAATATTCTAGCACTGAGTAGGCATGTACAGATCGCTTCTGGGACCCAAAAATATCGAATTTTAGGGTGTTTTGAGCCAGAAATTGGGATATAACCGGGTACAGAGGATGCATGCACATATCGACTTTTTGCACCTAAAATATCGATTTTGAGCATGTTTTGGGTCTGTATCTTGAAAAAATTCTAGCAAGGAGTAGGTATGTACAGATCGCTTCTGGGACCCAAAATTATCGAATTTTCGGGTGTTTCGAACCTGAATTTGAGATATAGACGGATACAGAAGATACATGCACATATCGACTTTTTGCACCTAAAATATCGGTTTTGAGCATGTTTTGGGCTTGTATTTTGAAAATACTCTAACACGGAGTAGGCATGTACAGATCGCTTCTGGGACCCAAAAATATCGAATTTTCGGGTGTTTTGAGCCTGAATTTGAGATATAAACGGGTACAGAAGATGCATGCACTTATCGATTGTGGGCTTCCAAAATATCGATGTTGAGCATGTTTTGGGCCTGAATTTTTAAAATACTCTAACACTGAGTAGACACGTACAGATCTCTTCTGGGACCCAAATTAATCGAATTTTTAGGTGTTCTGAGCCTGAATTTGAGATATGAACGGGTACAGAAGATGCATGCACATATCGACTTTGGGCACCTAAAACATCGATTTTGAGCATGTTTTGGGCCTGTAATTTAAAAATACTATAACACGGTGTAGACATGTACAGATCGCTTCTGGGACACAAAAATATCGATTTTTTGGGTGTTTTGAGCCTGAATTTGAGATATAAACGGGTACAGAAGATGCATGGACATTTCGACTTTTTGCACCTAAAATATCGATTTTGAGTATGTTTTGGGTCTGTATCTTGAAATCATTCTAGCAAGAAGTAGGCATGTACAGATTGCTTCTGGGACCCAAAAACATCGAATTTTTGAGTGTTTTGAATCTGAATTGGGGATATAGACGTGTACAGAATATGCATACACATATTGACTTTGGGCAGCTAAAATATCGATTTTCAGCATGTTTTAGGCCTGTATTTTGAAAATACTCTAACACGGAGTATGCATGTACACATTGCTTTTGGGACCCAAAAATATCGAATATTCGGGTGTTTTGAGTCTGAATTTGAGATATAAACGGGTACAGAAGATGCATGCACATATCGACTTTGGGAACCCAAAATATCGATTTTGAGCATGTTTTGGACCTGTATTTTTAAAATACTCTAACACTGAGTAGACACGTACAGATCGCTTCTGGGACCCAAATAAATCGAATTTTCGGTTGTTCTGAGCCTGAATTTGAGATATGAACAGGTACAGAAGATGCATGCACATATCGACTTCGGGCACCTAAAATATCGATTTTGAGCATGTTTTGGGCCTGTATTTTGAAAATACTCAAACACGGTGTAGACATGTACAGATCACTTCTGAGACACAAAAATATCGATTTTTTGGGTGTTTTGAGCCTGAATTTGAGATATAAACGGGTACAGCAGATTCATGCACATATCGACTTTGGCACCCAAAATATCGATTTTTAGTATGTTTTTGGCGTATAATTTGAAAATATTCTAGCACTGAGTAGGCATGTACAGATCGCTTCTGGGACCTAAAAATATCGAATTTTCGGGTGTTTTGAGCCAGAAATTGGGATATAACCGGGTACAGAGGATGCATGCACATATCGACTTTTTGCACTTAAATATCGATTTTGAGCATGTTTTGGGTCTGTATCTTGAAAACATTCTACAAAGGAGTAGGAATGTACAGGTCTCTTCTGGGACCCAAAAATACCGAATTTTCTGGTGTTTTGAACCTGAATTTGGGATATAGACGGGTACAGAAGATGCATACACATATTGACTTTGGGCACCTAAAATATAGATTTTCAGCATGTTTTGGGCCTGTATTTTGAAAATACATTAACACGGAGTAGGCATGTACAGATCGCTTCTGGGACCCAAAATATCGACTTTTCGGGTGTTTTGAGCCTGAATTTGAGATATAAACGGGTACAGAAGATGCATGCACATATCGACTTTGGGCACCTAAAATATCGATTTTGAGTATGTTTTGGGCCTGTATTTTGAAAATACTCTAACACGGAGTATGCATGTACAGATCGCTTCTGGGACACAAAAATATTGATTTTTTGGGAGTTTTGAGCCTGAATTTGAGATATAAACGGGTACAGAAGATGCATGCACATATCGACTTTTCACACCTAAAATATCGATTTATAGCATGTTTTAGGCATGTATTTTAAAAACATTCTAGCACTGAGTAGGCATGTGCAGATCGCTTAAGGGACCCAAAAATATCGAATTTTCGGGGGTTTTGAGCCAGAATTTGGGATATAACCGGGTACAGAGGATGCATGCACATTTCGACTTTTTGCACCTAAAATATCGATTTCAAGCATGTTTTGGGTCTGTATCTTGAAAACATTCTACAAAGGAGTAGGCATGTACAGGTCTCTTCTGGGACCCAAAAATACCGAATTTTCTGGTGTTTTGAACCTGAATTTGGGATATAGACGGGTACAGAAGATGCATACACATATTGACTTTGGGCACCTAAAATATAGATTTTCAGCATGTTTTGGGCCTGTATTTTGAAAATACATTAACACGGAGTAGGCATGTACAGATTGCTTCTGGGACCCAAAATATCGACATTTCGGGTGTTTTGAGCCTGAATTTGAGATATGAACAAGTACAGAAGATGCATGCACATATCGACTTCGGGCACCTAAAATATCGATTTTGAGCATGTTTTGGGCCTGTATTTTGAAAATACATTAACACGGTGTAGACATGTACAGATCGCTTCTGGGACACAAAAATATCGATTTTTTGGGTGTTTTGAGCCTGAATTTGAGATATAAACGGATACAGAAGATGCATTCACATATCGACTTTGGGCACCCAAAATATTGATTTTTAGTATGTTTTCGGCGTATAATTTGAAAATATTCTAGCTCTGAGTAGGCATGTACAGATTGCTTCTGGGACCAAAAATATCGAATTTTCGGGTGTTCTGAGCCAGAAATTGGGATGTAACCGGGTACAGGGGATGCATGCACATATCGACTTTTTGCACCTAAAATATCGATTTTTAGCATGTTTTGGGTCTGTATCTTGAAAACATTCTAGCAAGAAGTATTGCTTCTGGGACCCAAAAATATCGAATTTTCGAGTGATTTGAACATGAATTTGGGATATAGACGGGTACAGAAGATGCATACATATATTGACTTTGGGAAGCTAAAATATCGATTTTCAGCATGTTTTAATCCTGTATTTTGAAAATACTCTAACACGGAGTATGCATGTACACATTGCTTTTTGGACCCAAAAATATCGAATATTCGGGTGTTTTGAGTCTGAATTTGAGATATAACCGGGTACAGAGGATGCATGCACATATCGACTTTTTGCACCTAAAATATCGATTTTGAGCATGTTTTGGGTCTGTATCTTGAAAAAAATCTAGCAAGGAGTAGGCATATACAGATCGCTTCTGGGACCCAAAATTATCGAATTTTTGGGTGTTTTGAACCTGAATTTGGGATATAGACGGATACCGAAGATGCATGCACATATCGACTTTTTGCACCTAAAATATCGATTTTGAGCATGTTTTGGGCCTGTATTTTTAAAATACTCTAACACGGAGTAGGCATGTACTGATCGCTTCGGGGACCCAAAAATATCGAATTTTCGGGTGTTTTGAGCCTGAATTTGAGATATAAACGGGTACAGAAGATGCATGCACATTTCGACTTTTTGCACCTAAAATATCGATTTTGAGCATGTTTTGGGTCTGTATCTTGAAAACATTCTAGCAAGAAGTAGGCATGTACAGATTGCTTCTGGGACCCAAAAATATCGAATTTTCGAGTGTTTTGAACCTGAACTTGGGATATAGACGGGTACAGAAGATCCATACACATATTGACTTTGGGCAGCTAAAATATCGATTTTCTGCATGTTTGAAAATACTCTAACACGGAGTATGCATGTACACATTGCTTTTGGGATCCAATAATATCGAATATTCGGGTGTTTTGAGTCTGAATTTGAGATATAAACGGGTACAGAAGATGCATGCACATATCGACTTTGGGCACCCAAAATATCGATTTTGAGCATGTTTTGGGCCTGTATTTTTAAAATACTCTAACACTGAGTAGACACGTACAGATTGCTTCTGGAACCCAAATAAATCGAATTTTAGGGTGTTCTGAGCCTGAATTTGAGATATAAACGGGTACAGAAGATGCATGCACATATCGACTTTGGGCACATAAAATATCGATTTTCAGCATGTTTTGAGCCTGTATAATAAAAACACTCTAACACGGAGTATGCACGTACAGATCACTTCTGGGACCCAAAAATATGGAATTTTCGGGTGTTTTGAGCCTGAATTTGAGATATAAACGGGTACAGAAGATGCATGCACACATCGACTTTGGCACCCAAAATATCGATTTTTAGTATGTTTTCGGCGTATAATTTGAAAATATTCCAGCACTGAGTAGGCATGTACAGATCGCTTCTGAGACCCAAAAATAGCGATTTTTCGGGGGTTTTGAGCCAGAATTTGGGATATAACCGGGTACAGAGGATGCATGTACATAACGACTTTTTGCACCTAAAATATCGATTTTAATCATGTTTTGGGTCTGTATCTTGAAAAAATTCTAACAAGGAGTAAGCATGTACAGATCGCTTCTGGGACCCAAAAATACCGAATTTTCTGGTGTTCTGAACCTGAATTTGGGTAATAGACGGGTACAGAAGATGCATACACATATTGACTTTGGGCACCTAAAATATAGATTTTCAGCATGTTTTGGGCCTGTATTTTGAAAATACATTAACACGGAGTAGGCATGTACAGATCGCTTCTGGGACCCAAAAATATCGAATTTTCGGGTGTTTTGACCCTGAATTTGGGATATATACGGATACAGAAGATGCATGCACATATCGATTTTGGGCACCTAAAATATCGATTTTTAGCATGTTTTGGGCCTGTATTTTAAAAACACTCTAACACGGAGTATACACGTACCGATCGCTTCTGGGACCCAAAAATATTGAATTTTCGGGTGTTTTGGGCCTGAATTTGATATATAAACGGGTACAGAAGATGCATGCACATATCGACTTTAGGCACCTAAAATATCGATTTTTAGCATGTTTTGGGCCTGTATGTTAAAAATACTCTAACACGGAGTAGACATGTACAGATAGCTTTTGGGACCCAAAAATATCGAATTTTCGGGTGTTTTAAACCTGAATTTGAGATATAAACGGGTACAGAAGATGCATGCACATATCGACTTTGGACACCTAAAATATCGATTTTTAGAATGTTTTGAGCCAATATTTTAAAAACATTCTAGCACTGAGTATGCATGTATAGATCGCTTAAGTGACCCAAAAATATGGAATTTTCGGGTGTTTTGAGCCTGAATTTGAGATATAAACGGGAACAGAAGATGCATGCACATATCGACTTTTTGCACCTAAAATATCGATTTTGAGCATGTTTTGGGTTTGTATCTTGAAAAAATTCTAGCAAGGAGTAGGCATGTACAGATCGCTTCTGGGACCCAAAAATATCGAATTTTCGGGTGTTTTAAACCTGAATTTGGGATATAGACGGATACAGAAGATGCATGCACATTTTGACTTTGGGCACCTAAAATATCGATTTTGAGCATGTTTTGGGCCTGTATTTTGAAAATACTCTAACACGGAGTATGCATGTACACATTGCTTTTGGGACCCAAAAATATCGAATATTCGGGTGTTTTGATTCTGAATTTGAGATATAAACGGGTACAGAAGATGCATGCACTTATCGACTTTGGGAACCCAAAATATCGATTTTAAGCATGTTTTGGGCCTGTATTTTTAAAAATACTCTAACACTGAGTAGACAAGTACAGATCGCTTCTGGAACCCAAATAAATCGAATTTTAGGGTATTCTGAGCCTGAATATGATATATGAACGGGTACAGAAGATGCATGCACATATCGACTTTGGCACCCAAAATATCGATTTTTAGTATGTTTTCGGCGTATAATTTGAAAATATTCTAGCACTGAGTAGGCATGTACAGATCGCTTCTGGGACCCAAAAATATCGAATTTTCGGGTGTTTTGAGCCAGAATTTGGGATATAACCGGGTACAGAGGATGCATGCACATATCGACTTTTTTGCACGTAAAATATCGATTTTGAGCATGTTTTGGGTCTGTAACTTAAAAAAATTCTAGCAAGGAGTAGGCATGTACAGATCGCTTCTGGGACCCAAATATACCGAATTTTCTGGTGTTTTGAACCTGAATTTGGGATATAAACGGGTACAGAAGATGCATACACATATTGACTTTTTGCACCTAAAATATCGATTTTTAGCATGTTTTGGGCTTGTATTTTGAAAGTACATTAACACGGAGTAGGCATGTACAGATCGTTTCTGGGACCCAAAAATATCGAATTTTCGGGTGTTTTGCGCCTGAATATGAGATATAAACGGATTCAGAAGATGCATGCACATATCGACTTTGGGCACCTAAAATATCGATTTTTAACATGTTTTGGGTCTGTATCTTGAAAACATTCTAGCAAGGAGTAGGCATGTACAGATCGCTTCTGGGACCCAAACAAATCGAATTTTCTGGTGTTTTGAACCTGAATTAGGGATATACACGTGTACAGAAGATGCATACACAATTTGACTTTGGGCACATAAAATATCGTTTTTTAGCATGTTTTGGGCCTGTATTTTAAAAACACTCTAACACGGAGTGTGCACGTACAGATCGCTTCTGGGACCCATAAATATCGAATTTTCGGGTGTTTTGAGCCTGAATTTGAGATATAAACGGGTACAGAAGATGCATGCACATATCGACTTTGGACACCTAAAATATCGATTTATAGCATGTTTTAAGGCTGTATTTTAAAAACATTCTAGCACTGACTAGGCATGTGCAGATTGCTTCTGGGGCCCAAAAATATCGAATTTTAAGAGTTTTGAGCCTGAATTTGAGATATAAACGGGTACAGAAGATGCATGCACATATCGACTTTTTGCACCTAAAATATCGATTTTGAGCATGTTTTGGGTCTGTATCTTGAAAACATTCTAGCAAGGAATAGGCATGTACAGATCGCTTTTGGGACCCAAAAATACCGAATTTTCTGGTGCTTTGAACTTGAATTAGGGATATACACGTGTACAGAATATGCATACACATATTGACTTTGGGCATATAAAATATCGATTTTCAGCATGTTTTGGGCCTGTATTTTAAAAACACTCTAACACGGAGTATGCACGTACAGATCGCTTCTGGGACCCAAAAATATTGAATTTTCGGGTGTTTTGAGCCTGAATTTGAGATATAAACGGGTACAGAAGATGCATGCACATATCGAATTTGGGCACCTAAAATATCGATTTTTAGCATGTTTTGGGCCTGTATTTAAGAAATACTCTAACTCGGAGTAGACATGTACAGATCGCTTTTGGGACCCAAAAACATCGAATTTTCGGGTGTTTTGAGCCTGAATTTTAGATATAAACGGGTACAGAAGATGCATGCACATATCGACTTTGGACACCTAAAATATCGATTTTTAGCATGTTTTGGGTCTGTATCTTGAAAACATTCTAGCATGAAGTAGGCATGTACAGATTGCTTCAGGGACCCAAAAATATCGAATTTTCGAGTGTTTTGAACCTGAATTTGGGATATAGACGGGTACAGAAGATACATACACATATTGACTTTGGGCAGCTAAAATATCGATTTTCAGCATGTTTTAGGCCTGTATTTTGAAAATACTCTAACACGGAGTATGCATGTACACATTGCTTTTGAGACCCAAAAATATTGAATATTCGGGTGTTTTGAGTCTGAATTTGAGATATAAACGGGTACAGAAGATGCATGCACATATCGACTTTGGGCACCCAAAATATCGATTTTGAGCATGTTTTGGGCCTGTATTTTTAAAATACTCTAACACTGAGTAGACACGTACAGATCGCTTCTGGAACCCAAATAAATCGAATTTTAGGGTGTTCTGAGCCTGAATTTGAGATATGAACGGGTACAGAAGATGCATGCACATATCGACTTTGGGCACCTAAAATATCGATTTTGTGCATGTTTTGTGCTTGTATTTTAAAAATACTATAGCACGGTGTAGACTTGTACAAATCGCTTCTGGGACACAAAAATATCGATTTTTTTGGGTTTTTTGTGCCTGAATTTGAGATATAAACGGGTACAGAAGATGCATGCACATATCGACTTTGGCACCCAAAATATCGATTTTTTGTATGTTTTCAGCGTATAATTTGAAAATATTCTAGCACTGAGTAGGCATGTACAGATCGCTTCTGGGACCCAAAAATATCGAATTTTCGGGGGTTTTGAGCCGGAATTTGGGATATAACCGGGTACAGAGGATGCATGCACATATCTACTTTTTGCACCTAAAATATTGATTTTGAGCATGTTTTGGGTCTGTATCTTGAAAAAATTCTAGCAAGGAGTAGGCATGTACAGATCGCTTCTGGGACCCAAAAATACCGAATTTTCTGGTGTTTTGAACCTGAATTTGGGATATAAACGGGTACAGAAGATGCATACTCATATTGACTTTGGGCACCTAGTATATAGATTTTCAGCATGTTTTGGGCCTGTATTTTGAAAATACATTAACACGGAGTAGGCATGTACAGATAGCTTCTGGGACCCAAAAATATCGAATTTTCGGAGTTTTGAGCCTGAATTTGAGATATAAACGGGTACAGAAGATGCATGCACGTATCGACTTTTTGCACCTAAAATATCGATTTTAAAGCATGTTTTGGGTCTGTATCTTAAAACTTTCTAGTAAGAAGTAGGCATGTACAGATTGCTTCTGGGACCAAAAAATATCGAATTTTCGAGTGTTTTGAACCTGAATTTGGGATATAGACGGGTACATAAGATGCATGCACATATCGACTTTGGGCACCTAAAATATCGATTTTGAGCATGTTTTGGGTCTGTATTTTGAAAATACTTTAACACGGAGTATGCACGTACAGATCGCTTCTGGGACCCAAATAAATCGAATTTTTGGGGTTTTGAGCCAGAATTTGGGATATAACCGGGTACAGAGGATGCATTCACATATCGACTTTTTGCACCTAAAATATCGATTTTGAGCATGTTTTGGGTCTGTATCTTGAAAAATATTCTAGCAAGGAGTAGGCACGTAAAGATCGCTTCTGGGACCCAAAAATATCGAATTTTTGGGTGTTTTGAACCTGAATTTGGGATATTGACGGGTGCAGAAGATGCATACACATATTGACTTTTGTCACCTAAAATATAGATTTTCAGCATGTTTTGGGCCTGTTTTTTGAAAATACTTTAACACGGAGTAGACATGTACAGATCGCTTCTGGGACCCAAAAATATCGAATTTTCGGGTGTTTTGAGACTGAATTTGAGATATAAACGGGTACAGAAGATGCATGCACATATCGACTTTGGACACCTAAAATATCTATTTATAGCATGTTTCAAGCCTGTATTTTAAAAACATTCTAGCACTGAGTAGGCATGTGCAGATCGCTTAAGGGGCCCAAAAATATCGAATTTTCGGAGTTTTGAGCCTGAATTTGAGATATAAACGGGTACAGAAGATGCATGCACATATCGACTTTTTGCAATTAAAATATCGATTTTGAGCATGTTTTGGGTCTGTATCTTGAAAACATTCTAGCAAGGAGTAGGCATGTACAGATCGCTTCTGGGACCCAAAAATATCGAATTTTCTGGAGTTTTGAACCTGAATTAGGGATATACACGGGTACATAAGATACATACACATATTTACTTTAGGCACCTAAAATATCGATTTTGAGCATGTTTTGGTACTATATTTTAAAAACACTCTAACACGGAGTATGCATGTACAGATCGCTTAAGGGACACAAAAATAACGAATTTTCGGGTGTTTTGAGCCTGAATTTGAGATATAAACTGGTACAGAAGATGCATGCACATATCGACTTTTTGCACCTAAAATATCGATTTTGAGCATGTCTTGGGTTTGTATCTTAAAAAAATTCTAGCATGGAGTAGGCATGTACAGATTGCTTCTGGGACCCAAAAATATCGAATTTTCGGGTGTTTAGAACCTGAATTTGGGATATAGACTGATACATAAGATGCATGCACATATCGACTTTGGGCACCTAAAACATCGATTTTGAGCATGTTTTGGGCCTGTATTTTGAAAATACTCTAACACGGAGTAGGCATGTACAGATCGCTTCGGGGACCCAAAAATATCGAATTTTCGGGTGTTTTGAGCCTGTATTTGAGATATAAACGGGTACAGAAGATCCATGCACATATCGACTTTTTGCACCTAAAATATCGATTTTGAGCATGTTTTGGGTGTGTATCTTGAAAACATTCTAGCAAGAAGTAGGCATGTACAGATTGCTTTTGGGAGCCAAAAATATCGAATTTTCGAGTGTTTTGAACCTGAATTTGGGATATAGACGGGTACAGAAGATGCATACACATATTGACTTAAAGCACCTAAAATATCGATTTTCAGCATGTTTTGGGCCTCTATTTTAAAAACACTCTTACACGGAGTATGCACGTACAGATTACTTCTGGGACCCAAAAACATTGAATTTTCGGGTGTTTTGAGCCTGAATTTGAGATATAAACGGGTACAGAAGATGAATGCACATATGGACTTTTTGCACCTAAAATATCGATTTTTAGTATGTTTCGGGCCTGTATTTAAAAAATACTCTAACACGGAGTAGACATGTACAGATCGCTTATGGGACCCAAAAATATCGAATTTTTGGGTGTTTTGAGCCTGAATTTAAGATATAAACGGGTACAGAAGAAGCATTCACATATCGACTTTGGACACCTAAAATATCGATTTTTAGCATGTTTTGAGCCTATATTTTGAAAAAATTCTAGCACTGAGTATGCATGTACAGATCGCTTAAGGGACCCAAAAATATCGAATTTTCGTTTGTTTTGAGCCTGAATTTGAGATATAAACGGGTACAGAAGATGCATGCACATATCGACTTTTTGCACCTAAAATATCGATTTTGAGCATGTTTTGGGTGTGTATCTTTAAAACATTCTAGCAAGAAGTAGACATGTACAGATTGCTTCTGGGACCCAAAAATACAGAATTTTCGAGTGTTTTGAACCTGAATTTGAGATATAGACGGGTACAGAAGATGCATACACATATTGACTTTGGGCAGCTAAAATATCGATTTTCAGCATGTTTTAGGCCTGTATTTTGAAAATACTCTAACACGGAGTATGCATGTACAAATGGCTTTTGGGACCCAAAAACATCGAATATTCGGGTGTTTTTATTCTGAATTTGAGATATAAACGGGTACAGAAGATGCATGCACATATTGACTTTGGGCACCCAAAATATCGATTTTGAGCATGTTTTAGGCCTATATTTTTAAAATACTCTAACACGGAGTAGACACGTACAGATCGCTTCTGGGACCCAAATAAATCGAATTTTCGGGTGTTCTGAGCCTGAATTTGAGATATGAACGGGTACAGAAGATGCATGCACATATCGACTTTGGGCACCAAAAATATCGATTTTGAGCATGTTTTGTGCCTGTATTTTGAAAATACTCTAACACGGTGTAGACATGTACAGATCGCTTCTGGGACACAAAACTATCGATTTTTTGGGTGTTTTGAGTCTGAATTTGAGATATAAACGGGTACAGAAGATGCATGCACATATCGACTTTTTGCACCTAAAATATCGATTTTGAGCATGTTTTGGGTCTGTATCTTAAAAACTTTCTAGCAAGAAGTAGGCATGTACAGATTGCTTCTGGGACCCAAAAATATCGAATTTTCGAGTGTTTTGAACCTGAATTTGGGATATAGACGGGTACAGAAGATGCATACACATATTGACTTTGGGCAGCTAAAATATCGTTTTTCAGCATGTTTTGTGCCTCTATTTTAAAAACACTCTAACACGGAGTATGCACGTACAGATCGCTATAGGGACACAGAAATATTGAATTTTCGGGTGTTTTGAGCCTGAATTTGAGATATAAACGGGTACAGAAGAAGCATGCACATATAGACTTTGGACACCTAAAATATCGATTTTTAGCATGTTTTGAGCCTATATTTTGAAAACATTCTAGCACTGAGTATGCATGTACAGATCGCTTAAGGGACCCAAAAATATGGAATTTTCGGGTGTTTTGAGCCTGAATTTGAGATATAAAAGGGTACAGAAGATGCATACACATATTGACTTTGGGCAGCTAAAATATCGATTTTCAGCATGTTTTAGGTTTATATCTTAAAAATACTCTAACACGGAGTATGTATGTACAGATCGCTTCTGGGACCCAAAAACATCGAATATTCGGGTGTTTTTATTCCGAATTTGAGATATAAACGGGTACAGAAGATGCATGCACATATCGACTTTAGGTACACAAAATATCGATTTTCAGTATGTTTTAGGCCTGTAATTTTAAAATACTCTAACACGGAGTAGACACGTACAGATCGCTTCTGGGACCCAAATAAATCGAATTTTCAGGTGTTCTGAGCCTGAATTTGAGATATGAACGGGTTCAGAAGATGCATGCACATATCGACTTTGGGCACCGAAAATATCGATTTTGAGCATGTTTTGGGCCTGTATTTTGAAAATACTCTAACACGGTGTAGACATGTACAGATCGCTTCTGGGACACAAAATAATCGATTTTTTGGGTGTTTTGAGCCTGAATTTGAGATATAAACGGGTACAGAAGATGCATGCACAAATCGACTTTTTGCACCTAAAATATCGATTTTGAGCATGTTTTGGTCTGTATCTTGAAAACTTTCTAGCAAGAAGTAGGCATGTACAGATTGCTTCTGGGACCCAAAAATATCGAATTTTCGAGTGTTTTGAACCTGAATTTGGGATATAGACGGGTACAGAAGATGCATGCACATATTGACTTTGGGCAGCTAAAATATCGATTTACAGCATGTTTTGGGCCTCTATTTTAAAAACACTCTAACACGGAGTATGCACGTACAGATCGCTTCTGGGACCCAAAAATATTGAATTTTCGGGTGTTTTGAGCCTGAATTTGAGATATAAACGGGTACAGAAGATGCATGCACATATGGACTTTGGGCACCTAAAATATCGATTTTTAGTATGTTTTGGGCCTGTATTTTTAAAATACTCTAACACGGAGTAGACATGTACAGATCGCTTTTGGGACCCAAAAATATCGAATTTTCGGGTGTTTTGAGCCTGAATTTGAGATATAAACGGGTACAGAAGAAGCATACACATATCGACTTTGGGCACCTAAAATATCGATTTTGAGCATGTTTTGGGCCTGTATTTTGAAAATACTCTAACACGGTGTAGACATGTACAGATCGCTTCTGGGACACAAAAATATCGATTTTTTGGGTGTTTTGAGCCTGAATTTGAGATATAAACGGGTACAGAAGATGCATGCACATATCGACTTTGGCCCCCAAAATATCGATTTTTAGTATGTTTTGGGCGTATAATTTGAAAATATTCTAGCACTGAGTAGGCATGTACAGATCGCTACTGGGACCCAAAAATATCGAATTTTCGGGTGTTTTGAGCCAGAATTTGGGATATAACCGGGTACAGAGGATGCATGCACATATCGACTTTTTGCACCTAAAATATCGATTTTGAGCATGTTTTGCGTCTGTATCTTGAAAACATTCTAGCAAGGAGTAGGCATGTACAGATCGCTTCTGGGACCCAAAAATATCGAATTTTCTGGTATTTTGAACCTGAATATGGGATATAGACTTGTACAGAAGATGCATACACATATTGACTTTGGGCACCTAAAATATCGATTTTCAGCATGTTTTGGGCCTGTATTTCGAATATACTCTAACACGGAGTATGCACGAACAGATCGCTTCTGGGACCCAAAAACATTGAATTTTCGGGTGTTTTGAGCCTGAAATTGAGATATAAACGGGTACAGAAGATGCATGCACATATCGACTTTGCGCACCCAAAATATTGATTTTGAGCATGTTTTGGGCATGAATTTTTAAAATACTCTAACACTGAGTAAACACGTACAGATCGCTTCTGGGACCCAAATAAATCGAATTTTCGGGTGTTCTGAGCCTGAATTTGAGATATGAACGGGTATAGAAGATGCATGCACATATCGACTTTGGGGACCTAAAACATCGATTTTGAGCATGTTTTGGGCCTGTATTTTAAAAATACTATAACACGGTGTAGACATGTACAGATCGCTTCTGGGACACAAAAATATCGATTTTTTGGGTGTTTTGAGCCTGAATTTGAGATATAAACGGGTACAGAAGATGCATGCACATTTCGACTTTTTGCACCTAAAATATCGATTTTGAGTATGTTTTGGGTCTGTATCTTGAAAACATTCTAGCAAGATGTAGGCATGTACAGATTGCTTCTGGGACCCAAAAATATCGAATTTTTGGGTGTTTTGAATCTGAATTTGGGATATAGACGTGTACAGAAGATGCAGACACATATTGACTTTGGGCACCCAAAATATCGATTTTGAGCATGTTTTGGGCCTGTATTTTTAAAATACTCTAACACTGAGTAGACACGTACAGATCGCTTCTGGAACCCAAATAAATCGAATTTTAGGGTGTTCTGAGCCTGAATTTGAGATATGAACGGATACAGAAGATGCATGCACATATCGACTTTGGGCACCTAAAATATCGATTTTGAGCATGTTTTGGGCCTGTATTTTAAAAATACTATATCACGGTGTAGACATGTACAGATTGCTTCTGGGACACAAAAATATCGATTTTTTGGGTGTTTTGAGCCTGAATTTGAGATATAAACGGGTACAGAAGATGCATGCACATTTCGACTTTTTGCACCTAAAATATCGATTTTGAGCATGTTTTGGGTCTGTATCATGAAAACTTTCTAGCAAGAAGTAGTCATGTACAGATTGCTTCTGGGACTCAAAAATATCGAATTGTCGAGTGTTTTGAACCTGAATTTGGGATATAGACGGGTACAGAAGATGCATACACATATTGACTTTGGGCAGCTAAAATATCGATTTACAGCATGTTTTAGGCCTGTATTTTAAAAATACTCTAACACGGAGTATGCATGTACAGATGGCTTTTGGGACCCAAAATTATCGAATATTCGGGTGCTTTGAGTCTGAATTTTAGATATAAACGGGTACAGCAGATGCATGCACATATCGACTTTGGGCACCCAAAATATCGATTTTGAGCATGTTTTAGGCCTGTATTTTTTTAATACTCTAACACGGAGTAGACACGTTCAGATCGCTTCTGGGACCCAAATAAATCGAATTTTCGGTTGTTCTGAGCCTGAATTTGAGGTATGAACAGGTACAGAAGATGCATGCACATATCGACTTCGGGCACCTAAAATATCGATTTTGAGCATGTTTTGGGCCTGTATTTTGAAAATACTCAAACACGGTGTAGACATGTACAGATCGCTTCTGGGACACAAAAATATCGATTTTTTGGGTGTTTTGAGCCTGAATTTGAGATATAATCGGGTACAGAAGATGCATGCACATATCGACTTTGGCACCCAAAATATCGATTTTTAGTATGTTTTGGGGGTATAATTTGAAAATATTCTAGCACTGAGTAGGCATGTACAGATCGCATCTGGGACCCAAAAATATCGAATTTTCGGGTGTTTTGAGCCAGAAATTGGGATATAACCGGGTACAGAGGATGCATGCACATATCGACTTTTTGCACCTAAAATATCGATTTTAAGCATGTTTTGGGTCTGTATCTTGAAAACATTCTACAAAGGAGTAGGCATGTACAGATCGCTTCTGGGACCCAAAAATACCGAATTTTCTGGTGTTTTGAACCTGAATTAGGGATATAGACTGGTACAGAAGATGCATACACATATTGACTTTGGGCACCTAAAATATAGATTTTCAGCATGTTTTGGGCCTGTATTTTGAAAATACATTAACACGGAGTAGGCATGTACAGATCGCTTCTGGGACCCAAAAATATCGACTTTTCGGGTGTTTTGAGCCTGAATTTGAGATATAAACGGGTACAGAAGATGCATGCCCATATCGACTGTGGGCACCTAAAATATCGATTTTGAGTATGTTTTGGGCCCGTATTTTGAAAATACTCTAACACGGAGTATGCATGTACAGATCGCTTCTGGGACACAAAAATATTGATTTTTTGGGTGTTTTGAGCCTGAATTTGAGATATAAACGGGTACAGAAGATGCATGCACATATCGACTTTTCACACCTAAACTATCAATTTATAGCATGTTTTAAGCATGTATTTTAAAAACATTCTAGCACTGAGTAGGCATGTGCAGATCGCTTAAGGGACCCAAAAATATCGAATTTTCGGAGTTTTGAGCCTGAATTTGAGATATAAACGGGTACAGAAGATGCATGCACATATCGACTTTTTGCACTTAAAATATCGATTTCGAGCATGTTTTGGGTCTGTATCTTAAAAACATTCTAGCAAGGAGTAGGCATGTACAGATCGCTTCTGGGACCCAAAAATATCGAATTTTCTGGTGTTTTGAACCAGAATTAGGGATATACACGGGTACAGAAGATGCATACACATATTGACTTTGGGCACATAAAATATCGATTTTCAGCATGTTTTGGGCCTGTATTTTAAAAACACTCTAACACGGAGTATGCACGTACAGATCGCTTCTGGAACCCAAATAAATCGAATTTTAGGGTGTTCTGAGCCTGAATTTGAGATATAAACGGGTACAGAAGATGCATGCACATATCGACTTTGGCACCCAAAATATCGATTTTTAGTATGTTTTGGGCGTATAATTTTAAAATATTCTAGCACTGAGTAAGCATGTACAGATCGCTTCTGGGACCCAAAAATATCGAATTTTCGAGTGTTTTGAGCCAGAATTTGGGATATAACCTGGTACAAAGGATGCATGCACATATCGACTTTTTGCACCTAAAATATCGATTTTAAGCATGTTTTGGGTCTGTATCTTGAAAACATTCTACGAAGGAGTAGGCATGTACGGGTCGCTTCTGGGACCCAAAAACATTGAATTTTCGGGTGTTTTGAGCCTGAATTTGAGATATAAACGGGTACAGAAGATGCATGCACATTTAGACTTTGAGCACCCAAAATATCGATTTTGAGCATGTTTTGGGCCTGAATTTTTAAAATACTCTAACACTGAGTAGACACGTACAGATCGCTCCTAGGACCCAAACAAATCGAATTTTCGGGTGTTCTGAGCCTGAATTTGAGATATGAAAGGGTACAGAAGATGCATGCACATATCGACTTTGGGCACCTAAAATATCGATTTTGAGCATGTTTTGGGCCTGTATTTTGAAAATACTATAACACAGTGTAGACATGTACAGATCGCTTCTGGGACACAAAAATATCGAATTTTCGGAGTTTTGAGCCTGAATTTGAGATATAAACGAGTACAGAAGATGCATGCACATATCGACTTTTTGCACCTAAAATATCGATTTTGAGCATGTTTTGGGTCTGTATCATGAAAACTTTCTAGCAAGAAGAAGGAATGTACAGATTGCTTCTGGGACTCAAAAATATCGAATTTTCGAGTGTTTTGAAACTGAATTTGGGATATAGACGGGTACAGAAGATGCATACACATATTGACTTTGGGCAGCTAAAATATCGATTTACAGCATGTTTTAGGCCTGTATTTTAAAAATACTCTAACACGGAGTATGCATGTACAGATGGCTTTTGGGACCCAAAAATATCGAATATTCGGGTGTTTTGAGTCTGAATTTGAGATATAAAAGGGTACAGAAGATGCATGCACATATCGACTTTGAGCACCCAAAATATCGATTTTGAGCATGTTTTGAGCCTGTATTTTTAAAATACTCTAACACGGAGTAAACACGTACATATCGCTTCTGGGACCCAAATAAATCGAATTTTCGGTTGTTCTGAGCCTGAATTTGAGGTATGAACAGGTACAGAAGATGCATGCACATATCGACTTCGGGCACCTAAAATATCGATTTTGAGCATGTTTTGGGCCTGTATTTTTAAAATACTCTAACACTGAGTAGACACGGACAGATCGCTTCTGGAACCCAAATAAATCGAATTTTAGGGTGTTCTGAGCCTGAATTTGAGATATGAACGGATACAGAAGATACATGCACATATCGACTTTGGGCACCTAAAATATCGGTTTTGAGCATGTTTTGTTCCTGTATTTTGAAAATACTATAGCACGGTGTAGACATGTACAGATTTCTTCTGGGACACAAAAATATCGATTTTTTGGGTGTTCTGAGCCTGAATTTGAGATATGAACGGATACAGAAGATGCATGCACATATCGACTTTGGGCACCTAAAATATCGATTTTGAGCATGTTTTGGGCCTGTATTTTGAAAATACTATAGCACGGTGTAGACATGTACAGATCGCTTCTGGGACCCAAAAATATCGAATTTTCTGGTGTTTTGAACCAGAATTAGGTATATACACGGGTACAAAAAATGCATACACATATTGACTTTGGGCACATAAAATATCGATTTTCAGCATGTTTTGGGCCTGTATTTTAAAAACACTATAACACGGAGTATGCACGTACAGATCGCTTCTGGAACCCAAATAAATCGAATTTTAGGGTGTTCTGAGCCTGAATTTGAGATATGAACGGATACAGAAGATGCATGCACATATCGACTTTGTGCACCTAAAATATCGATTTTGAGCATGTTTTGGGCCTTTTTTTTTTAAATACTTTAGCACGGTGTAGACATGTACAGATCGCTTCTGGGACACAAAAATATCGATTTTTTGGGTGTTTTGAGCCTGAATTTGAGATATAAACGCGTACAGAAGAAGCATGCACATATCGACTTTGGCACCCAAAATATCGATTTTTAGTATGTTTTGGGCGTATAATTTTATAATATTCTAGCACTAAGTAAACATGTACAGATCGCTTCTGGGACCCAAAAATACCGAATTTTCGGGTGTTTTGAGCCAGAATTTGGGATATAACCTGGTACAGAGGATGCATGCACATATCGACTTTTTGCACCTAAAATATCGATTTTGAGCATGTTTTGGGTCTGTATCTTGAAAACATTCTACGAAGGAGTAGGCATGTACAGGTCGCTTCTGGGACCCAAAAACATTGAATTTTCGGGTGTTTTGAGCCTGAATTTGAGATATAAACGGGTACAGAAGATGCATGCACATTTAGACTTTGAGCACCCAAAATATCGATTTTGAGCATGTTTTGGGCCTGAATTTTTAAAATACTCTAACACTGAGTAGACACGTACAGATCGCTTCTGGGACCCAAATAAATCGAATTGTCGGGTGTTCTGAGCCTGAATTTGAGATATGAACGGGTACAGAAGATGCATGCACATACCGACTTTGGGCACCTAAAACATCGATTTTGAGCATGTTTTGGGCCTGTATTTTAAAAATACTATAACACGGTGTAGACATGTACAGATCGCTTCTGGGACACAAAAATATCGATTTTTTGGGTGTTTTGAGCCTGAATTTGAGATATAAACGGGTACAGAAGATGCATGCACATATCGACTTTTTGCACCTAAAATATCGATTTTGAGCATGTTTTGGGTCTGTATCATGAAAACTTTCTAGCAAGAAGAAGGAATGTACAGATTGCTTCTGGGACTCAAAAATATCGATTTTTTGGGTGTTTTGAGCCTGAATTTGAGATATAAACGGGTACAGAAGATGCCTGCACATATCGACTTTGGCACCCAAAATATCGATTTTTAGTATGTTTTCGGCGTATATTTAGAAAATATTCTAGCACTGAGTACAGATCGCTTCTGGGACCCAAAAATATCGAATTTTCGAGGGTTTTGAGCCAGAATTTGGGTTATAACCGGGTACAGAGGATGCATGCACATATCGACTTTTTGCACCTAAAATATCGATTTTAAGCATGTTTTGGGTCTGTATTTTGAAAACATTCTACAAAGGAGTAGGCATGTACAGATCGCTTCTGGGACCCATAAATACCGAATTTTCTGGTGTTTTGAACCAGAATTAGGGATATAGACGGGTACAGAAGATGCATACACATATTGACTTTGGGCACCTAAAATATAGATTTTCAGCATGTTTTGGGCCTGTATTTTGAAAATACATTAACACGGAGTAGGCATGTACAGATCGCTTCTGGGACCCAAAAATATCGACTTTTCGGGTGTATTGATCCTGAATTTGAGATATAAACGGGTACAGAAGATGCATGCACATATCGACTTTGGGCACATAAAATATCGATTTTGAGTATGTTTTGGGCCTGTATTTTGAAGATACTCTAACACGGAGTATGCATGTACAGATTGCTTCGGGGACCCAAAAATATCGAATTTTCGGGTGTTTTGAGCCTGAATTTGAGATATAAACGGGTACAGAAGATGCATGCACATTTCGACTTTTTGCACCTAAAATATCGATTTTAAGCATGTTTTGGGTCTGTATCTTGAAAACATTCTAGCAAGAAGTAGGAATGTACAGATTGCTTCTGGGACCCAAAAATATCGAATTTTCGAGTGTTTTGAACCTGAATTTGGGATATAGACGGGTACAGAAGATCCATACACATATTGACTTTGGGCAGCTAAAATATCGATTTTCTGCATGTTTTAGGCCTGTATTTTGAAAATACTCTAACACGGAGTATGCATGTACACATTGCTGTTGGGACCCTAAAATATCGAATATTCGGGTGTTTTGAGTCTGAATTTGAGATATAAACGGGTACAGAAGATGCATGCACATATCGACTTTCGGCACCCAAAATATCGATTTTGAGCATGTTTTGGGCCTGTATTTTTAAAATACTCTAACACGGTGTAGACATGTACAGATCGTTTCTGGGACACAAAAATATCGATTTTTTGGGTGTTTTGAGCCTGAATTTGAGATATAAACGGGTACAGAAGATGCATGCACATATCGACTTTTTGCACCTAAAATATCGATTTTGAGCATGTTTTGGGTCTGTATCATGAAAACTTTCTAGCAAGAAGAAGGAATGTACAGATTGCTTCTGGGACTCAAAAATATCGATTTTTTGGGTGTTTTGAGCCTGAATTTGAGATATAAACGGGTACAGAAGATGCCTGCACATATCGACTTTGGCACCCAAAATATCGATTTTTAGTATGTTTTCGGCGTATATTTTGAAAATATTCTAGCACTGAGTACAGATCGCTTCTGGGACCCAAAAATATCGAATTTTCGAGGGTTTTGAGCCAGAATTTGGGTTATAACCGGGTACAGAGGATGCATGCACATATCGACTTTTTGCACCTAAAATATCGATTTTAAGCATGTTTTGGGTCTGTATTTTGAAAACATTCTACAAAGGAGTAGGCATGTACAGATCGCTTCTGGGACCCATAAATACCGAATTTTCTGGTGTTTTGAACCAGAATTAGGGATATAGACGGGTACAGAAGATGCATACACATATTGACTTTGGGCACCTAAAATATAGATTTTCAGCATGTTTTGGGCCTGTATTTTGAAAATACATTAACACGGAGTAGGCATGTACAGATCGCTTCTGGGACCCAAAAATATCGACTTTTCGGGTGTATTGATCCTGAATTTGAGATATAAACGGGTACAGAAGATGCATGCACATATCGACTTTGGGCACATAAAATATCGATTTTGAGTATGTTTTGGGCCTGTATTTTGAAGATACTCTAACACGGAGTATGCATGTACAGATTGCTTCGGGGACCCAAAAATATCGAATTTTCGGGTGTTTTGAGCCTGAATTTGAGATATAAACGGGTACAGAAGATGCATGCACATTTCGACTTTTTGCACCTAAAATATCGATTTTAAGCATGTTTTGGGTCTGTATCTTGAAAACATTCTAGCAAGAAGTAGGAATGTACAGATTGCTTCTGGGACCCAAAAATATCGAATTTTCGAGTGTTTTGAACCTGAATTTGGGATATAGACGGGTACAGAAGATCCATACACATATTGACTTTGGGCAGCTAAAATATCGATTTTCTGCATGTTTTAGGCCTGTATTTTGAAAATACTCTAACACGGAGTATGCATGTACACATTGCTGTTGGGACCCTAAAATATCGAATATTCGGGTGTTTTGAGTCTGAATTTGAGATATAAACGGGTACAGAAGATGCATGCACATATCGACTTTCGGCACCCAAAATATCGATTTTGAGCATGTTTTGGGCCTGTATTTTTAAAATACTCTAACACGGTGTAGACATGTACAGATCGTTTCTGGGACACAAAAATATCGATTTTTTGGGTGTTTTGAGCCTGAATTTGAGATATAAACGGGTACAGAAGATGCATGCACATATCGACTTTTTGCACCTAAAATATCGATTTTGAGCATGTTTTGGGTCTGTATCATGAAAACTTTCTAGCAAGAAGAAGGAATGTACAGATTGCTTCTGGGACTCAAAAATATCGATTTTTTGGGTGTTTTGAGCCTGAATTTGAGATATAAACGGGTACAGAAGATGCCTGCACATATCGACTTTGGCACCCAAAATATCGATTTTTAGTATGTTTTCGGCGTATATTTTGAAAATATTCTAGCACTGAGTACAGATCGCTTCTGGGACCCAAAAATATCGAATTTTCGAGGGTTTTGAGCCAGAATTTGGGTTATAACCGGGTACAGAGGATGCATGCACATATCGACTTTTTGCACCTAAAATATCGATTTTAAGCATGTTTTGGGTCTGTATTTTGAAAACATTCTACAAAGGAGTAGGCATGTACAGATCGCTTCTGGGACCCATAAATACCGAATTTTCTGGTGTTTTGAACCAGAATTAGGGATATAGACGGGTACAGAAGATGCATACACATATTGACTTTGGGCACCTAAAATATAGATTTTCAGCATGTTTTGGGCCTGTATTTTGAAAATACATTAACACGGAGTAGGCATGTACAGATCGCTTCTGGGACCCAAAAATATCGACTTTTCGGGTGTATTGATCCTGAATTTGAGATATAAACGGGTACAGAAGATGCATGCACATATCGACTTTGGGCACATAAAATATCGATTTTGAGTATGTTTTGGGCCTGTATTTTGAAGATACTCTAACACGGAGTATGCATGTACAGATTGCTTCGGGGACCCAAAAATATCGAATTTTCGGGTGTTTTGAGCCTGAATTTGAGATATAAACGGGTACAGAAGATGCATGCACATTTCGACTTTTTGCACCTAAAATATCGATTTTAAGCATGTTTTGGGTCTGTATCTTGAAAACATTCTAGCAAGAAGTAGGAATGTACAGATTGCTTCTGGGACCCAAAAATATCGAATTTTCGAGTGTTTTGAACCTGAATTTGGGATATAGACGGGTACAGAAGATCCATACACATATTGACTTTGGGCAGCTAAAATATCGATTTTCTGCATGTTTTAGGCCTGTATTTTGAAAATACTCTAACACGGAGTATGCATGTACACATTGCTGTTGGGACCCTAAAATATCGAATATTCGGGTGTTTTGAGTCTGAATTTGAGATATAAACGGGTACAGAAGATGCATGCACATATCGACTTTCGGCACCCAAAATATCGATTTTGAGCATGTTTTGGGCCTGTATTTTTAAAATACTCTAACACGGTGTAGACATGTACAGATCGTTTCTGGGACACAAAAATATCGATTTTTTGGGTGTTTTGAGCCTGAATTTGAGATATAAACGGGTACAGAAGATGCATGCACATATCGACTTTTTGCACCTAAAATATCGATTTTGAGCATGTTTTGGGTCTGTATCATGAAAACTTTCTAGCAAGAAGAAGGAATGTACAGATTGCTTCTGGGACTCAAAAATATCGATTTTTTGGGTGTTTTGAGCCTGAATTTGAGATATAAACGGGTACAGAAGATGCCTGCACATATCGACTTTGGCACCCAAAATATCGATTTTTAGTATGTTTTCGGCGTATATTTTGAAAATATTCTAGCACTGAGTACAGATCGCTTCTGGGACCCAAAAATATCGAATTTTCGAGGGTTTTGAGCCAGAATTTGGGTTATAACCGGGTACAGAGGATGCATGCACATATCGACTTTTTGCACCTAAAATATCGATTTTAAGCATGTTTTGGGTCTGTATTTTGAAAACATTCTACAAAGGAGTAGGCATGTACAGATCGCTTCTGGGACCCATAAATACCGAATTTTCTGGTGTTTTGAACCAGAATTAGGGATATAGACGGGTACAGAAGATGCATACACATATTGACTTTGGGCACCTAAAATATAGATTTTCAGCATGTTTTGGGCCTGTATTTTGAAAATACATTAACACGGAGTAGGCATGTACAGATCGCTTCTGGGACCCAAAAATATCGACTTTTCGGGTGTATTGATCCTGAATTTGAGATATAAACGGGTACAGAAGATGCATGCACATATCGACTTTGGGCACCTAAAATATCGATTTTGAGTATGTTTTGGGCCTGTATTTTGAAGATACTCTAACACGGAGTATGCATGTACAGATTGCTTCGGGGACCCAAAAATATCGAATTTTCGGGTGTTTTGAGCCTGAATTTGAGATATAAACGGGTACAGAAGATGCATGCACATATCGACTTTTTGCACCTAAAATATCGATTTTAAGCATGTTTTGGGTCTGTATCTTGAAAACATTCTAGCAAGAAGTAGGAATGTACAGATTGCTTCTGGGACCCAAAAATATCGAATTTTCGAGTGTTTTGAACCTGAATTTGGGATATAGACGGGTACAGAAGATCCATACACATATTGACTTTGGGCAGCTAAAATATCGATTTTCTGCATGTTTTAGGCCTGTATTTTGAAAATACTCTAACACGGAGTATGCATGTACACATTGCTGTTGGGACCCTAAAATATCGAATATTCGGGTGTTTTGAGTCTGAATTTGAGATATAAACGGGTACAGAAGATGCATGCACATATCGACTTTCGGCACCCAAAATATCGATTTTGAGCATGTTTTGGGCCTGTATTTTTAAAATACTCTAACTCTGAGTAGACACGTACAGATCGCTTCTGGAACCCAAATAAATCGAATTTTAGGGTGTTCTGAGCCTGAATTTGAGATATGAACGGATACAGAAGATGCATGCACATATCGACTTTGGGCACCTAAAATATCGGTTTTGAGCATGTTTTGGGCCTGTATTTTGAAAATACTATAGCACGGTGTAGACATGTACAGATCGCTACTGGGACACAAAAATATCGATTTTTTAGGTGTTTTGAGCCTAAATTTGAGATATAAACGGGTACAGAAGATGCATGCACATATCGACTTTAGCACCCAAAATATCGATTTTTAGTATGTTTTGGGCGTATATTTTGAAAATATTCTAGCACTGAGTAGGCATGTACAGATCGCTTCTGGGACCCAAAAATATCGAATTTTCGGGGGTTTTGAGCCGGAATTTGGGATATAATCCGGTGCAGAGGATGCATGCACATATCGACTTTTTGCACCTAAAATATCGATTTTAAGCATGTTTTGGGTCTGTATCTTGAAAACATTCTACAAAGGAGTAGGTATGTACAGATCGCTTCTGGGACCCAAAAATACCGAATTTTCTGGTGTTTTGAACCTGAATTAGGGATATAGACGGGTACAGAAGATGCATACACATATTGACTTTGGGCACCTAAAATATAGATTTTGAGCATGTTTTGGGCCTGTATTTTGAAAATACATTAACACGGAGTAGGCATGTACAGATCGCTTCTGGGACCCAAAAATATCGAATTTTCGGGTGTTCTGAGCCTGAATTTGAGATATAAACGGGTACAGAAGATGCATGCACATATCGACTTTGGGCACCTAAAATATCGATTTTGAGTATGTTTTGGGCCTGTATTTTGAAAATACTCTAACACGGAGTATGCATGTACAGATCGCTTCTGGGACACAAAAATATTGATTTTTTGGGTGTTTTGAGCCTGAATTTGAGATATAAACGGGTACAGAAGATGCATGCACATATCGACTTTTCACACCTAAAATATCGATTTATAGCATGTTTTAAGCATGTATTTTAAAAACATTCTAGCACTGAGTAGGCATGTGCAGATCGCTTAAGGGACCCAAAAATATCGAATTTTCGGAGTTTTGAGCCTGAATTTGAGATATAAACGGGTACAGAAGATGCATGCACATATCGACTTTTTGCACTTAAAATATCGATTTTGAGCATGTTTTGGGTCTGTATCTTAAAAACATTCTAGCAAGGAGTAGGCATGTACAGATCGCTTCTGGGACCCAAAAATATCGAATTTTCTGGTGTTTTGAACCAGAATTAGGGATATACACGGGTACAGAAGATGCATACCTATATTGACTTTGGGCACATAAAATATCGATTTTCAGCATGTTTTGTGCATGTATTTTAAAAACACTCTAACACGGAGTATGCACGTACAGATCGCTTCTGGGACCCAAAAACATTGAATTTTCGGGTGTTTTGAGCCTGAATTTGAGATATAAACGGGTTCAGAAGATGCATGCACATATCGACTTAGGGCACCCAAAATATCGATTTTGAGCATGTTTTGGGCCTGAATTTTTAAAATACTCTAACACTGAGTAGACACGTACAGATCGCTTCTGGGACCCAAATAAATCGAATTTTCGGTTGTTCTGAGCCTGAATTTGAGATATGAACAGGTACAGAAGATGCATCCACATATCGACTTCGGGCACCTAAAATATCGATTTTGAGCATGTTTTGGGCCTGTATTTTGAAAATACTCAAACACGGTGTAGACATGTACAGATCGCTTCTGGGACACAAAAATATCGATTTTTTGGGTGTTTTGAGCCTGAATTTGAGATATAAACGGATACAGAAGATGCAGTCACATATCGACTTTGGGCACCCAAAATATCGATTTTTAGTATGTTTTGGGCGTATAATTTGAAAATATTCTAGCACTGAGTAGGCATGTACAGATCGCTTCTGGGACCCAAAAATATCGAATTTTCGGGAGTTCTGAGCCAGAAATTGGGATGTAACCGGGTACAGAGGAAGCATGCACATATCGACTTTTTGCACCTAAAATATCGATTTTGAGCATGTTTTGGGTCTGTATCTTGAAAACATTCTAGCAAGAAGTAGGCATGTACAGATTGCTTCTGGGACCCAAAAATATCGAATTTTCGAGTGATTTGAACCTGAATTTGGGATATAGACGGGTACAGAAGATGCATACACATATTGACTTTGGGAATCTAAAATATCGATTTTCAGCATGTTTTAGGCCTGTATTTTGAAAATACTCTAACACGGAGTATGCATGTACACATTGCTTTTGGGACCCAAAAATATCGAATATTCGGGTGTTTTGAGTCTGAATTTGAGATATAAACGGGTACAGAAGATGCATACACATATCGACTTTTTGCACTTAAAATATCGATTTTGTGCATGTTTTGGGTCTGTATCTTGAAAATATTCTAGCAAGGAGTAGGCATGTACAGATCGCTTCTGGGACCCAAAATTATCGAATTTTCGGGTGTTTTGAACCTGAATTTGGGATATAGACGAATACAGAAGATGCATGCACATATCGACTTTGGGCACCTAAAATATCGATTTTGAGCATGTTTTGGGCCTGTATTTTGAAAATACTACAGCACGGTCTAGACATGCACAGATCGCTTCTGGGACACAAAAATATCGATTTTTTGGGTGTTTTGAGCCTGAATTTGAGATATAAACGGGTACAGAAGATGCATGCACATATCGACTTTGGCACCCAAAATATCGATTTTTAGTATGTTTTGGGCGTATAATTTGAAAATATTCTAGCACTGTGTAGGCATGTACAGATCGCTTCTGGGACCCAAAAATATCGAATTTTCGGGGGTTTTGAGCCAGAATTTGGGATATAACCGGGTACAGAGGATGCATGCACATATCGACTTTTTGCACCTAAAATATCGATTTTAAGCATGTTTTGGGTCTGTATCTTGAAAACATTCTAGCAAGGAGTAGGCATGTACAGATCGCTTCTGGGACCCAAAAATACCGAATTTTCTGGAGTTTTGAACCTGAATTTGGGATATAGACGGGTACAGAAGATGCATACACATATTGTCTTTGGGCAGCTAAAATATCGATTTACAGCATGTTTTCGGTCTGTATCTTGAAAAAATTCTAGCAAGGAGTAGGCATGTACAGATCGCTTCTGGGACCCAAAAAAATCGAATTATCTGGTGTTTTGAGTCTGAATTTGAGATATAAACGGGTACAGAAGATGCATGCACATATCGACTTTTTGTACCCAAAATATCGATTTTGTGCATGTTTTAGGCCTATATTTTGAAAATACTCTAACACGGAGTATGCATGTACACATTGCTTTTGGGACCCAAAAATATCGAATATTCGGGTGTTTTGAGTCTGAATTTGAGATATAAACGGGTACAGAAGATGCATGCACATATCGACTTTGGGCACCCAAAATAACGATTTTGAGCATGTTTTGGGCCTGTATTTTTAAAATACTTTAACACTGAGTAGACACGTACAGATCGCTTCTGGAACCCAAATAAATCGAATTTTAGGGTGTTCTGAGCCTGAATTTGAGATATGAACGGATACAGAAGATGCATGCACATATCGACTTTGGGCACCTAAAATATCGATTTTGAGCATGTTTTGGGCCTGTATTTTGAAAACATTCTAGCAAGAAGTAGGCATGTACAGATTGCTTCTGGGACCCAAAAATATCGAATTTTCGAGTGATTTGAACATGAATTTGGGATATAGACGGGTACAGAAGATGCATACACATATTGACTCTGGGAATCTAAAATATCGATTTTCAGCATGTTTTAGGCCTGTATTTTGAAAATACTCTAACACGGAGTATGCATGTACACATTGCTTTTGGGACACAAAAATATCGAATATTCGGGTGTTTTGAGTCTGAATTTGAGATATAAACGGGTACAGAAGATGCATGCACATATCGACTTTTTGCACCTAAAATATCGATTTTAAGCATGTTTTGGGTCTGTATCTTGAAAACTTTCTACGAAGGAGTAGGAATGTACAGGTCGCTTCTGGGACCCAAAAACATTGAATTTTCAGGTGTTTTGAGCCTGAATTTGAGATATAAACGGGTACAGAAGATGCATGCACATATCGACTCTGAGCACCCAAAATATCGATTTTTAGCATGTTTTGGGCCTGAATTTTTAAAATACTCTAACACTGAGTAGACACGTACAGATCGCTTCTGGGACCCAAATAAATCGAATTTTCGGGTGTTCTGAGCCTGAATTTGAGATATGAACGGGTACAGAAGATGCATGCATATCGACTATAGGCACCTAAAACATAGATTTTGAGCATGTTTTGGGCCTGTATTTTAAAAATACTATAACACGGTGTAGACATGTACAGATCGCTTCTGGGACACAAAAATATCGATTTTTTGGGTGTTTTGAGCCTGAATTTGAGATATAAACGGGTACAGAAGATGCATGCACATATCGACTTTTCACACCTAAAATATCGATTTATAGCATGTTTTAAGCATGTATTTTAAAAACATTCTACCACTGAGTAGGCATGTGCAGATCGCTTAAGGGATCCAAAAATATCGAATTTTCGGAGTTTTGAGCCTGAATTTGAGATATAAACGGGTACAGAAGATGCATGCACATATCGACTTTGGGCACCCAAAATATCGATTTTGAGCATGTTTTGGGCCTGAATTTTTAAAATACTCTAACACTGAGTAGACACGTACAGATCGCTTCTGGGACCCAAATAAATCGAATTTTCGGTTGTTCTGAGCCTGAATTTGAGATATGAACAGGTACAGAAGATGCATTCACAAATCGACTTCGGGCACCTAAAATATCGATTTTGAGCATGTTTTGGGCCTGTATTTTGAAAATACTCAAACACGGTGTAGACATGTACAGATCGCTTCTGGGACACAAAAATATCGATTTTTTGGGTGTTTTGAGCCTGAATTTGAGATATAAACGGATACAGAAGATGCATTCACATATCGACTTTGGGCACCCAAAATATCGATTTTTAGTATGTTTTCGGCGTATATTTTGAAAATATTCTAGCACTGAGTACAGATCGCTTCTGGGACCCAAAAATATCGAATTTTCGAGGGTTTTGAGCCAGAATTTGGGTTATAACCGGGTACAGAGGATGCATGCACATATCGACTTTTTGCACCTAAAATATCGATTTTAAGCATGTTTTGGGTCTGTATCTTGAAAACATTCTAGCAAGAAGTAGGCATGTACAGATTGCTTCTGGGACCCAAAAATATCGATTTTTCGAGTGATTTGAACATGAATTTGGGATATAGACGGGTACAGAAGATGCATACACATATTGACTTTGGGAAGCTAAAATATCGATTTTCAGCATGTTTTAGGCCTGTATTTTGAAAATACTCTAACACGGAGTATGCATGTACACATTACTTTTGGGACCCAAAAATATCGAATATTCGGGTGTTTTGAGTCTGAATTTGAGATATAAAAGGGTACAGAAGATGCATGCACATATCGACTTTGGCACCCAAAATATCGATTTTTAGTATGTTTTGGGCGTATAATTTGAAAATATTCTAGCACTGAGTAGGCATGTACAGATCGCTTCTGGGACCCAAAAATATCGAATTTTCGGGTGTTTTGAGCCAGAATTTGGGATATAACCGGGTACAGAGGATGCATGCACATATCGACTTTTTGCACCTAAAATATCGATTTTGAGCATGTTTTGGGTCTTTATCTTGAAAACATTCTAGCAAGGAGTAGGCATGTACAGATCGCTTCTGGGACCCAAAAATACCGAATTTTCTGGAGTTTTGAACCTGAATTTGTTATATAGACGGGTACAGAAGATGCATACACATATTGACTTTGGGCAGCTAAAATATCGATTTACAGCATGTTTTAGGTCTGTATCTTGAAAACATTCTAGCAAGGAGTAGGCATGTACAGATCGCTTCTGGGACCCAAAAAAATCGAATTATTTGGTGTTTTGAGTCTGAATTTGAGATATAAACGGGTACAGAAGATGCATGCACATATCGACTTTGGGCACCCAAAATATCGATTTTGTGCATGTTTTAGGCCTATATTTTGAAAATACTCTAACACGGAGTATGCATGTACACATTGCTTTTGGGACCCAAAAATATCGAATATTCGGGTGTTTTGAGTCTGAATTTGAGATATAAACGGGTACAGAAGATGCATGCACATATCGACTTTGGGCACCCAAAATATCGATTTTGAGCATGTTTTGGGCCTGTATTTTTAAAATACTTTAACACTGACTAGACACGTACAGATCGCTTCTGGGACCCAAAAATATCGAATTTTCGGGGGTTTTGAGCCAGAATTTGGGATATAACCGGGTACAGAGGATGCATGCACATATCGACTTTTTGCACCTAAAATATCGATTTTGAGCATGTTTTGGGTCTGTATCTTGAAAACATTCTAGCAAGGAGTAAGCATGTACAGATCGCTTCTGGGACCCAAAAATACCGAATTTTCTGGAGTTTTGAACCTGAATTTGGGATATAGACGGGTACAGAAGATGCATACACATATTGTCTTTGGGCAGCTAAAATATCGATTTACAGCATGTTTTAGGTCTGTATCTTGAAAACATTCTAGCAAGGAGTAGGCATGTACAGATCGCTTCTGGGACCCAAAAAAATCGAATTATCTGGTGTTTTGAGTCTGAATTTGAGATATAAACGGGTACAGAAGATGCATGCACATATCGACTTTTTGCACCCAAAATATCGATTTTGTGCATGTTTTAGGCCTATATTTTGAAAATACTCTAACACGGAGTATGCATGTACACATTGCTTTTGGGACCCAAAAATATCGAATATTCGGGTGTTTTGAGTCTGAATTTGAGATATAAACGGGTACAGAAGATGCATGCACATATCGACTTTGGGCACCCAAAATAACGATTTTGAGCATGTTTTGGGCCTGTATTTTTAAAATACTTTAACACTGAGTAGACACGTACAGATCGCTTCTGGAACCCAAATAAATCGAATTTTAGGGTGTTCTGAGCCTGAATTTGAGATATGAACGGATACAGAAGATGCATGCACATATCGACTTTGGGCACCTAAAATATCGATTTTGAGCATGTTTTGGGCCTGTATTTTGAAAACATTCTAGCAAGAAGTAGGCATGTACAGATTGCTTCTGGGACCCAAAAATATCGAATTTTCGAGTGATTTGAACCTGAATTTGGGATATAGACGGGTACAGAAGATGCATACACATATTGACTTTGGGAATCTAAAATATCGATTTTCAGCATGTTTTAGGCCTGTATTTTGAAAATACTCTAACACGGAGTATGCATGTACACATTGCTTTTGGGACCCAAAAATATCGAATATTCGGGTGTTTTGAGTCTGAATTTGAGATATAAACGGGTACAGAAGATGCATGCACATATCGACTTTTTGCACCTAAAATATCGATTTTAAGCATGTTTTGGGTCTGTATCTTGAAAACTTTCTACGAAGGAGTAGGAATGTACAGGTCGCTTCTGGGACCCAAAAACATTGAATTTTCAGGTGTTTTGAGCCTGAATTTGAGATATAAACGGGTACAGAAGATGCATGCACATATCGACTTTGAGCACCCAAAATATCGATTTTTAGCATGTTTTGGGCCTGAATTTTTAAAATATTCTAACACTGAGTAGACACGTACAGATCGCTTCTGGGACCCAAATAAATCGAATTTTCGGGTGTTCTGAGCCTGAATTTGAGATATGAACGGGTACAGAAGATGCATGCATATCGACTATAGGCACCTAAAACATAGATTTTGAGCATGTTTTGGGCCTGTATTTTAAAAATACTATAACACGGTGTAGACATGTACAGATCGCTTCTGGGACACAAAAATATCGATTTTTTGGGTGTTTTGAGCCTGAATTTGAGATATAAACGGGTACAGAAGATGCATGCACATATCGACTTTTCACACCTAAAATATCGATTTATAGCATGTTTTAAGCATGTATTTTAAAAACATTCTACCACTGAGTAGGCATGTGCAGATCGCTTAAGGGATCCAAAAATATCGAATTTTCGGAGTTTTGGGCCTGAATTTGAGATATAAACGGGTACAGAAGATGCATGCACATATCGACTTTGGGCACCTAAAATATCGATTTTCAGCATGTTTTGGGCCTGAATTTTAAAAACACTCTAAGACGGAGCATGCACGTACAGATCGCTTCTGGGACCCAAATAACTCGAATTTTCGGTTGTTCTGAGCCTGAATTTGAGATATGAACAGGTACAGAAGATGCATTCACATATCGACTTCGGGCACCTAAAATATCGATTTTGAGCATGTTTTGGGCCTGTATTTTGAAAATACTCAAACACGGTGTAGACATGTACAGATCGCTTCTGGGACACAAAAATATCGATTTTTTGGGTGTTTTGAGCCTGAATTTGAGATATAAACGGATACAGAAGATGCATTCACATATCGACTTTGGGCACCCAAAATATCGATTTTTAGTATGTTTTGGAGGTATAATTTGAAAATATTCTAGCACTGAGTAGACATGTACAGATCGCTTCTGGGACCCAAAAATATCGAATTTTCAGGTGTTCTGAGCCAGAAATTGGGATGTAACCGGGTACAGAGGATGCATGCACATATCGACTTTTTGCACCTAAAATATCGATTTTAAGCATGTTTTGGGTCTGTATCTTGAAAACATTCTAGCAAGAAGTAGGCATGTACAGATTGCTTCTGGGACCCAAAAATATCGATTTTTCGAGTGATTTGAACATGAATTTGGGATATAGACGGGTACAGAAGATGCATACACATATTGACTTTGGGAAGCTAAAATATCGATTTTCAGCATGTTTTAGGCCTGTATTTTGAAAATACTCTAACACGGAGTATGCATGTACACATTACTTTTGGGACCCAAAAATATCGAATATTCGGGTTTTTTGAGTCTGAATTTGAGATATAAAAGGGTACAGAAGATGCATGCACATATCGACTTTGGCACCCAAAATATCGATTTTTAGTATGTTTTGGGCGTATAATTTGAAAATATTCTAGCACTGAGTAGGCATGTACAGATCGCTTCTGGGACCCAAAAATATCGAATTTTCGGGGGTTTTGAGCCAGAATTTGGGATATAACCGTGTACAGAGGATGCATGCACATATCGACTTTTTGCACCTAAAATATCGATTTTGAGCATGTTTTGGGTCTGTATCTTGAAAACATTCTAGCAAGGAGTAGGCATGTACAGATCGCTTCTGGGACCCAAAAATACCGAATTCTCTGGAGTTTTGAACCTGAATTTGTTATATAGATGGGTACAGAAGATGCATACACATATTGACTTTGGGCAGCTAAAATATCGATTTACAGCATGTTTTAGGTCTGTATCTTGAAAACATTCTAGCAAGGAGTAGGCATGTACAGACCGCTTCTGGGACCCAAAAAAATCGAATTATTTGGTGTTTTGAGTCTGAATTTGAGATATAAACGGGTACAGAAGATGCATGCACATATCGACTTTGGGCACCCAAAATATCGATTTTGTGCATGTTTTAGGCCTATATTTTGAAAATACTCTAACACGGAGTATGCATGTACACATTGCTTTTGGGACCCAAAAATATCGAATATTCGGGTGTTTTGAGTCTGAATTTGAGATATAAAAGGGTACAGAAGATGCATGCACATATCGACTTTGGACACCAAAATATCGATTTATATCATGTTTTGGGCCTGTATTTTAAAAACATTCTAGCACTGAGTAGGCATGTGCAGATTGCTTAAGGGACCCAAAAATATCGAATTTTCGGAGTTTTGAGCCTGAATTTGAGATATAAACGGGCACAGAAGATGCATGCAATATCGACTTTTTGCACTTAAAATATCAATTTTGAACATGTTTTGGGTCTGTATCTTGAAAATATTCTAGCAAGGAGTAGGCATGTACAGATCGCTTCTGGTACCCAAAATTATCGAATTTTCGGGAGTTTTGAACCTGAATTTGGGATATAGACGGATACAGAAGATGCATGCACATATCGACTTTTGGCACCTAAAATATCGATTTTAAGCATGTTTTGGGCCTGTATTTTGAAAATACTATAGCACGGTTTAGACATGTACAGATCGCTTCTTGGAAACAAAAATATCGATTTTTTGGGTGTTTTGAGCCTGAATTTGAGATATAAACGGGTACAGAAGATACATGCACATATCGACTTTGGGCACCCAAAATATCGATTTTGAGCATGTTTTGGGCCTGAATTTTTAGAATACTCTAACACTGAGTAGACACGTACAGATCGCTTCTGGGACCCAAATAAATCGAATTTTCGGTTGTTTTGAGCCTGAATTTGAGATATGAACAGGTACAGAAGATGCATTCACATATCGACTTCGGGCACCTAAAATATCGATTTTGAGCATGTTTTGGGCCTGTATTTTGAAAATACTCAAACACGGTGTAGACATGTACAGATCGCTTCTGGGACACAAAAATATCGATTTTTTGGGTGTTTTGAGCCTGAATTTGAGATATAAACGGATACAGAAGATGCATTCACATATCGACTTTGGGCACCCAAAATATCGATTTTTAGTATGTTTTCAGCGTATAATTTGAAAATATTCTAGCACTGAGTAGACATGTACAGATCGCTTCTGGAACCCAAAAATATCGAATTTTCGGGTGTTCTGAGCCAGAAATTGGGATGTAACCGGGTACAGAGGATGCATGCACATATCGACTTTTTGCACCTAAAATATCGATTTTAAGCATGTTTTGGGTCTGTATCTTGAAAAAATTCTAGCAAGAAGTAGGCATGTACAGATTGCTTCTGGGACCCAAAAATATCGAATTTTCGAGTGATTTGAACATGAATTTGGGATATAGACGTGTACAGAAGATGCATACACATATTGACTTTGGGAAGCTAAAATATCGATTTTCAGCATGTTTTAGGCCTGTATTTTGAAAATACTCTAACACGGAGTATGCATGTACACATTACTTTTGGGACCCAAAAATATCGAATATTCGGGTGTTTTGAGTCCGAATTTGAGATATAAACGGGTACAGAAGATGCATGCACATATCGACTTTTGCACTTAAAATATCGATTTTGTGCATGTTTTGGGTCTGTATCTTGAAAATATTCTAGCAAGGAGTAGGCATGTACAGATCGCTTCTGGGACCCAAAATTATCGAATTTTCGGGTGTTTTGAACCTGAATTTGGGATATAGACGGATACAGAAGATGCATGCACATATCGACTTTGGGCACCTAAAATATCGATTTTGAGCATGTTTTGGGCCTGTATTTTGAAAATACTATAGCACGGTCTAGACATGCACAGATCGCTTCTGGGACACAAAAATATCGATTTTTTGGGTTTTTTGAGCCTGAATTTGAGATATAAACTGGTACAGAGGATGCATGCACATATCGACTTTTTGCACCTAAAATATCGATTTTGAGCATGTTTTGGGTCTGTATCTTGAAAACATTCTAGCAAGGAGTAGGCATGTACAGATCGCTTCTGGGACCCAAAAATACCGAATTTTCTGGAGTTTTGAACCTGAATTTGTTATATAGACGGGTACAGAAGATGCATACACATATTGACTTTGGGCAGCTAAAATATCGATTTACAGCATTTTTAGGTCTGTATCTTGAAAACATTCTAGCAAGGAATAGGCATGTACAGATCGCTTCTGGGACCCAAAAAAATCGAATTATCTGGTGTTTTGAGTCTGAATTTGAGATATAAACGGGTACAGAAGATGCATGCACATATCGACTTTGGGCACCCAAAATAGCGATTTTGTGCATGTTTTAGGCCTATATTTTGAAAATACTCTAACACGGAGTATGCATGTACACATTGCTTTTGGGACCCAAAAATATCGAATATTCGGGTGTTTTGAGTCTGAATTTGAGATATAAACGGGTACAGAAGATGCATGCACATATCGACTTTGGGCACCCAAAATATCGATTTTGAGCATGTTTTGGGACTGTATTTTTAAAATACTCTAACACTGAGTAGACACGTACAGATCGCTTCTGGAACCCAAATAAATCGAATTTTAGGGTGTTCTGAGCCTGAATTTGAGATATGAACGGATACAGAAGATGCATGCACATATCGACTTTGGGCACCTAAAATATCGATTTTGAGCATGTTTTGGGCCTGTATTTTGAAAATACTATAGCACGGTGTAGATATGTACAGATCGCTTCTGGGACACAAAAATATCGATTTTTTGGGTGTTTTGAGCCTGAATTTGAGATATAAACGGGTACAGAAGATGAATGCACATATCGACTTTGGCACCCAAAATATCGATTTTTAGTATGTTTTGGGCGTATAATTTGAAAATATTCTAGCACTGAGTAGGCATGTACAGATCGCTTCTGGGACCCAAAAATATCGAATTTTCGGGTGTTTTGAGCCTGAATTTGGGATATAACCGGGTACAGAAGATGCATGCACATATCGACTTTTTGCACCTAAAATATCGATTTTAAGCATGTTTTGGGTCTGTATCTTGAAAACTTTCTACGAAGGAGTAGGAATGTACAGGTCGCTTCTGGGACCCAAAAACATTGAATTTTCAGGTGTTTTGAGCCTGAATTTGAGATATAAACGGGTACAGAAGATGCATGCACATATCGACTTTGAGCACCCAAAATATCGATTTTTAGCATGTTTTGGGCCTGAATTTTTAAAATACTCTAACACTGAGTAGACACGTACAGATCGCTTCTGGGACTCAAATAAATCGAATTTTCGGGTGTTCTGAGCCTGAATTTGAGATATGAACGGGTACAGAAGATGCATGCATATCGACTATAGGCACCTAAAACATAGATTTTGAGCATGTTTTGGGCCTGTATTTTAAAAATACTATAACACGGTGTAGACATGTACAGATCGCTTCTGGGACACAAAAATATCGATTTTTTGGGTGTTTTGAGCCTGAATTTGAGATATAAACGGGTACAGAAGATGCATGCACATATCGACTTTTCACACCTAAAATATCGATTTATAGCATGTTTTAAGCATGTATTTTAAAAACATTCTACCACTGAGTAGGCATGTGCAGATCGCTTAAGGGATCCAAAAATATCGAATTTTCGGAGTTTTGAGCCTGAATTTGAGATATAAACGGGTACAGAAGATGCATGCACATATCGACTTTGGGCACCCAAAATATCGATTTTTAGCATGTTTTGGGCCTGAATTTTTAAAATACTCTAACACTGAGTAGACACGTACAGATCGCTTCTGGGACCCAAATAAATCGAATTTTCGGTTGTTCTGAGCCTGAATTTGAGATATGAACAGGTACAGAAGATGCATTCACATATCGACTTCGGGCACCTAAAATATCGATTTTGAGCATGTTTTGGGCCTGTATTTTGAAAATACTCAAACACGGTGTAGACATGTACAGATCGCTTCTGGGACACAAAAATATCGATTTTTTGGGTGTTTTGAGCCTGAATTTGAGATATAAACGGATACAGAAGATGCATTCACATATCGACTTTGGGCACCCAAAATATCGATTTTTAGTATGTTTTCAGCGTATAATTTGAAAATATTCTAGCACTGAGTAGACATGTACAGATCGCTTCTGGGACCCAAAAATATCGAATTTTCGGGTGTTCTGAGCCAGAAATTGGGATGTAACCGGGTACAGAGGATGCATGCACATATCGACTTTTTGCACCTAAAATATCGATTTTAAGCATGTTTTGGGTCTGTATCTTGAAAACATTCTAGCAAGAAGTAGGCATGTACAGATTGCTTCTGGGACCCAAAAATATCGATTTTTCGAGTGATTTGAACATGAATTTGGGATATAGACGGGTACAGAAGATGCATACAAATATTGACTTTGGGAAGCTAAAATATCGATTTTCAGCATGTTTTAGGCCTGTATTTCGAAAATACTCTAACACGGAGTATGCATGTACACATTACTTTTGGGACCCAAAAATATCGAATATTCGGGTGTTTTGAGTCTGAATTTGAGATATAAAAGGGTACAGAAGATGCATGCACATATCGACTTTGGACACCAAAATATCGATTTATATCATGTTTTGGGCCTGTATTTTAAAAACATTCTAGCACTGAGTAGGCATGTGCAGATTGCTTAAGGGACCCAAAAATATCGAATTTTCGGAGTTTTGAGCCTGAATTTGAGATATAAACGGGTACAGAAGATGCATGCACATATCGACTTTTTGCACTTAAAATATCAATTTTGAACATGTTTTGGGTCTGTATCTTGAAAATATTCTAGCAAGGAGTAGGCATGTACAGATCGCTTCTGGTACCCAAAATTATCGAATTTTCGGGTGTTTTGAACCTGAATTTGGGATATAGACGGATACAGAAGATGCATGCACATATCGACTTTTGGCACCTAAAATATCGATTTTGAGCATGTTTTGGGCCTGTATTTTGAAAATACTATAGCACGGTTTAGACATGTACAGATCGCTTCTAGGACACAAAAATATCGATTTTTTGGGTGTTTTAAGCCTGAATTTGAGATATAAACGGTTACAGAAGATGCATGCACATATCGAATTTTGAGCACCCAAAATATCGATTTTGAGTATGTTTTGGGCCTGAAATTTTAGAATACTCTAACACTGAGTAGACACGTACAGATCGCTTCTGGGACCCAAATAAATCGAATTTTCGGTTGTTCTGAGCCTGAATTTGAGATATGAACAGGTACAGAAGATGCATTCACATATCGACTTCGGGCACCTAAAATATCGATTTTGAGCATGTTTTGGGCCTGTATTTTGAAAATACTCAAACACGGTGTAGACATGTACAGATCGCTTCTGGGACACAAAAATATCGATTTTTTGGGTGTTTTGAGCCTGAATTTGAGATATAAACGGATACAGAAGATGCATTCACATATCGACTTTGGGCACCCAAAATATCGATTTTTAGTATGTTTTCAGCGTATAATTTGAAAATATTCTAGCACTGAGTAGACATGTACAGATCGCTTCTGGGACCCAAAAATATCGAATTTTCGGGTGTTCTGAGCCAGAAATTGGGATGTAACCGGGTACAGAGGATGCATGCACATATCGACTTTTTGCACCTAAAATATCGATTTTAAGCATGTTTTGGGTCTGAATCTTGAAAACATTCTAGCAAGAAGTAGGCATGTACAGATTGCTTCTGGGACCCAAAAATATCGAATTTTCGAGTGATTTGAACATGAATTTGGGATATAGACGGGTACAGAAGATGCATACACATATCGACTTTGGGCACCTAAAATATCGATTTTGAGCATGTTTTGGGACTGTATTTTTAAAATACTCTAACACTGAGTAGGCATGTACAGATCACTTCTGGGACACAAAAATATCGATTTTTTGGGTGTTTTGAGCCTGAATTTGAGATATAAACGGGTTCAGAAGATGCATGCACATATCGACTTTGGACTCCAAAATATCGATTTATAGCATGTTTTAAGCCTGTATTTTAAAAACATTCTAGCACTGAGTAGGCATGTGCAGATTGCTTAAGGGACCCAAAAATATCGAATTTTCGGAGTTTTGAGCCTGAATTTGAGATATAAACGGGTACAGAAGATGCATGCACATATCGACTTTTTGCACTTAAAATATCGATTTTGAACATGTTTTGGGTCTGTATCTTGAAAATATTCTAGCAAGGAGTAGGCATGTACAGATCGCTTCTGGGACCCAAAATTATCGAATTTTCGGGTGTTTTGAACCTGAATTTGGGATATAGACGAATACAGAAGATGCATGCACATATCGACTTTGGGCACCTAAAATATCGATTTTGAGCATGTTTTGAGCCTGTATTTTTAAAATACTATAGCACGGTTTAGACATGTACAGATCGCTTCTTGGACACAAAAATATCGATTTTTTGGGTGTTTTGAGCCTGAATTTGAGATATAAACGGGTACAGAAGATGCATGCACATATCGACTTTGGGCACCCAAAATATCGATTTTGAGCATGTTTTGGGCCTGAATTTTTAAAATACTCTAACACTGAGTAGACACGTACAGATCGCTTCTGGGACCCAAATAAATCGAATTTTCGGTTGTTCTGAGCCTGAATTTGAGAGATGAACAGGTACAGAAGATGCATTCACATATCGACTTCGGGCACCTAAAATATCGATTTTGAGCATGTTTTGGGCCTGTATTTTGAAAATACTCAAACACGGTGTAGACATGTACAGATCGCTTCTGGGACACAAAAATATCGATTTTTTGGGTGTTTTGAGCCTGAATTTGAGATATAAACGGATACAGAAGATGCATTCACATATCGACTTTGGGCACCCAAAATATCGATTTTTAGTATGTTTTCAGCGTATAATTTGAAAATATTCTAGCACTGAGTAGACATGTACAGATCGCTTCTGGGACCCAAAAATATCGAATTTTCGGGTGTTCTGAGCCAGAAATTGGGATGTAACCGGGTACAGAGGATGCATGCACATATCGACTTTTTGCACCTAAAATATCGATTTTAAGCATGTTTTGGGTCTGTATCTTGAAAACATTCTAGCAAGAAGTAGGCATGTACAGATTGCTTCTGGGACCCAAAAATATCGAATTTTCGAGTGATTTGAACATGAATTTGGGATATAGACGGGTACAGAAGATGCATACACATATTGACTTTGGGAAGTTAAAATATCGATTTTCAGCATGTTTTAGGCCTGTATTTTGAAAATACTCTAACACGGAGTATGCATGTACACATTACTTTTGGGAACCAAAAATATCGAATATTCGGGTGTTTTGAGTCTGAATTTGAGATATAAAAGGGTACAGAAGATGCATGCACATATCGACTTTGGGCACCTAAAATATCGATTTTGAGCATGTTTTGGGCCTGTATTTTAAAAATACTATAACACGGTGTAGACATGTACAGATCGCTTCTGGGACACAAAAATATCGATTTTTTGGGTGTTTTGAGCCTGAATTTGAGATATAAACGGGTACAGAAGATGCATGCACATATCGACTTATCACACCTAAAATATCGATTTATAGCATGTTTTAAGCATGTATTTTAAAAACATTCTACCACTGAGTAGGCATGTGCAGATTGCTTAAGGGACCCAAAAATATCGAATTTTCGGAGTTTTGAGCCTGAATTTGAGATATAAACGGGTACAGAAGATGCATGCACATATCGACTTTGGGCACCCAAAATATCGATTTTGAGCATGTTTTGGGCCTGAATTTTTAAAATACTCTAACACTGAGTAGACACGTACAGATCGCTTCTGGAACCCAAATAAATCGAATTTTCGGTTGTTCTGAGCCTGAATTTGAGATATGAACAGGTACAGAAGATGCATTCACATATCGACTTTGGGCACCTAAAATATCGATTTTGAGCATGTTTTGGGCCTGTATTTTAAAAATACTCAAACACGGTGTAGACATGTACAGATCGCTTCTGGGACACAAAAATATCGATTTTTTGGGTGTTTTGAGCCTGAATTTGAGATATAAACGGATACAGAAGATGCATTCACATATCGACTTTGGGCACCCAAAATATCGATTTTTAGTATGTTTTCAGCGTATAATTTGAAAATATTCTAGCACTGAGTAGACATGTACAGATCGCTTCTGGGACCCAAAAATATCGAATTTTCGGGTGTTCTGAGCCAGAAATTGGGATGTAACCGGGTACAGAGGATGCATGCACATATCGACTTTTTGCACCTAAAATATCGATTTTAAGCATGTTTTGGGTCTGTATCTTGAAAACATTCTAGCAAGAAGTAGGCATGTACAGATTGCTTCTGGGACCCAAAGATATCGAATTTTCGAGTGATTTGAACATGAATTTGGGATATAGACGGGTACAGAAGATGCATACACATATTGACTTTGGGAAGCTAAAATATCGATTTTCAGCATGTTTTAGGCCTGTATTTTGAAAATACTCTAACACGGAGTATGCATGTACACATTACTTTTGGGACCCAAAAATATCGAATATTCGGGTGTTTTGAGTCTGAATTTGAGATATAAAAGGGTACAGAAGATGCATGCACATATCGACTTTGGGCACCTAAAATATCGATTTTAAGCATGTTTTGGGCCTGTATTTTTAAAATACTCTAACACTGTGTACGCATGTACAGATCGCTTCTGGGACACAAAAATATCGATTTTTTGGGTGTTTTGAGCCTGAATTTGAGATATAAACGGGTTCAGAAGATGCATGCACATATCGACTTTGGACACCAAAATATCGATTTATAGCATGTTTTAAGCCTGTATTTTAAAAACATTCTAGCACTGAGTAGGCATGTGCAGATTGCTTAAGGGACCCAAAAATATCGAATTTTCGGAGTTTTGAGCCTGAATTTGAGATATAAACGGGTACAGAAGATGCATGCACATATCGACTTTTTGCACTTAAAATATCGATTTTGAACATGTTTTGGGTCTGTATCATGAAAACATTCTAGCAAGGAGTAGGCATGTACAGTTCGCTTCTGGGACCCAAAAAAATCGAATTTTCTGGTGTTTTGAACCTGAATTAGGGATATACACGTGTACAGAAGATGCATACACATTTTGACTTTGGGCACAAAAAATATCGATTTTCAGCATGTTTTGGGCATGTTTATTAAAAACACTCTAACACGGAGTGTGCACGTACAGATCGCTTCTGGGACCAAAAAATATTGAATTTTCGGGTGTTTTGAGCCTGAATTTGAGATATAAACGGGTACAGATGATGCATGCACATATCGACTTTGGGCACCTAAAATATCGATTTTTAGCATGTTTTGGGCCTGTATTTTAAAAATACTCTAACACGGAGTAGACATGTACAGATCGCTTTTGGGACCCAAAAATATCGAATTTTCGGGTGTTTTAATCCTGAATTTGAGATATAAACGGGTACAGAAGATGCATGCACATATCGACTTTGGGCACCTAAAATATCGATTTATAGCATGTTTTAAGCCTGTATTTTAAAAACATTCTAGCACTGAGTAGGCATGTGCAGATTGCTTCTGGGCCCCAAAAAAATTGAATTTTCGGAGTTTTGAGCCTGAATTTGAGATATAAACGGGTACAGAAGATGCATGCACATATCGACTTTGGGCACCTAAAATATCGATTTTCAGCATGTTTTGGGCCTGAATTTTAAAAACACTCTACGACGGAGCATGCACGTACAGATCGCTTCTGGGACCCAAAAATATTGAATTTTCGGGTGTTTTGAGCCTGAATTTGAGATATAAACGGGTACAGAAGATGCATGCACATATCGACTTTTTGCACTTAAAATATCGATTTTGAGCATGTTTTGGGTCTGTATCTTAAAAATATTCTAGCAAGGAGTAGGCATGTACAGATCGCTTCTGGGACCCAAAAATATCGAATTTTCTGGTGTTTTGAACCAGAATTAGGGATATACACGGGTACAGAAGATGCATACCCATATTGACTTTGGGCACATAAAATATCGATTTTCAGCATGTTTTGGGCATGTATTTTAAAAACACTCTAACACGGAGTATGCACGTACAGATCGCTTCTGGGACCCAAAAACATTGAATTTTCGGGTGTTTTGAGCCTGAATTTGAGATATAAACGGGTACAGAAGATGCATGCACATATCGACTTAGGGCACCCAAAATATCGATTTTGAGCATGTTTTGGGCCTGAATTTTTAAAATACTCTAACACTGAGTAGACACGTACAGATCGCTTCTGGGACCCAAATAAATCGAATTTTCGGTTGTTCTGAGCCTGAATTTGAGATATGAACAGGTACAGAAGATGCATTCACATATCGACTTTGGGCACCTAAAATATCGATTTTGAGCATGTTTTGGGCCTGTATTTTAAAAATACTCAAACACGGTGTAGACATGTACAGATCGCTTCTGGGACACAAAAATATCGATTTTTTGGGTGTTTTGAGCCTGAATTTGAGATATAAACGGATACAGAAGATGCATTCACATATCGACTTTGGGCACCCAAAATATCGATTTTTAGTATGTTTTCAGCGTATAATTTGAAAATATTCTAGCACTGAGTAGACATGTACAGATCGCTTCTGGGACCCAAAAATATAGAATTTTCGGGTGTTCTGAGCCAGAAATTGGGATGTAACCGGGTACAGAGGATGCATGCACATATCGACTTTTTGCACCTAAAATATCGATTTTAAGCATGTTTTGGGTCTGTATCTTGAAAACATTCTAGCAAGAAGTAGGCATGTACAGATTGCTTCTGGGACCCAAAAATATCGAATTTTCGAGTGATTTGAACATGAATTTGGGATATAGACGGGTACAGAAGATGCATACACATATTGACTTTGGGAAGCTAAAATATCGATTTTCAGCATGTTTTAGGCCTGTATTTTGAAAATACTCTAACACGGAGTATGCATGTACACATTACTTTTGGGACCCAAAAATATCGAATATTCGGGTGTTTTGAGTCTGAATTTGAGATATAAAAGGGTACAGAAGATGCATGCACATATCGACTTTGGGCACCTAAAATATCGATTTTAAGCATGTTTTGGGCCTGTATTTTTAAAATACTCTAACACTGTGTACGCATGTACAGATCGCTTCTGGGACACAAAAATATCGATTTTTTGGGTGTTTTGAGCCTGAATTTGAGATATAAACGGGTTCAGAAGATGCATGCACATATCGACTTTGGACACCAAAATATCGATTTATAGCATGTTTTAAGCCTGTATTTTAAAAACATTCTAGCACTGAGTAGGCATGTGCAGATTGCTTAAGGGACCCAAAAATATCGAATTTTCGGAGTTTTGAGCCTGAATTTGAGATATAAACGGGTACAGAAGATGCATGCACATATCGACTTTTTGCACTTAAAATATCGATTTTGAACATGTTTTGGGTCTGTATCTTGAAAATATTCTAGCAAGGAGTAGGCATGTACAGATCGCTTCTGGGACCCAAAATTATCGAATTTTCGGGTGTTTTGAACCTGAATTTGGGATATAGACGGATACAGAAGATGCATGCACATATCGACTTTGGGCACCTAAAATATCGATTTTGAGCATGTTTTGGGCCTGTATTTTGAAAATACTATAGCACGGTTTAGACATGTACAGATCGCTTCTTGGACACAAAAATATCGATTTTTTGGGTGTTTTGAGCCTGAATTAGAGATATAAACGGGTTCAGAAGATGCATGCACATATCGACTTTGGAAACCTAAAATATCGATTTATAGCATGTTTTAAGCCTGTATTTTAAAAACATTCTATCACTGAGTAGGCATGTGCAGATTCCATAAGGGATCCAAAAAAATTGAATTTTCAGAGTTTTGAGCCTGAATTTGAGATATAAACGGGTACAGAAGATGCATGCACATATCGACTTTTTGCACTTAAAATATCGATTTTTAACATATTTTGGGTCTGTATCATGAAAACATTCTAGCAAGGAGTAGGCATGTACAGATCGCTTCTGGGACCCAAAAAAATCGAATTTTCTGGTGTTTTGAACCTGAATTAGGGATATACACGTGTACAGAAGATGCATACACATTTTGACTTTGGGCACAAAAAATATCGATTTTCAGCATGTTTTGGGCCTGTTTATTAAAAACACTCTAACACGGAGTGTGCACGTACAGATCGCTTCTGGGACCAAAAAATATTGAATTTTCGGGTGTTTTGAGCCTGAATTTGAGATATAAACGGGTACAGATGATGCATGCACATATCGACTTTGGGCACCTAAAATATCGATTTTTAGCATGTTTTGGGCCTGTATTTTAAAAATACTCTAACACGGAGTAGACATGTACAGATCGCTTTTGGGACCCAAAAATATCGAATTTTCGGGTGTTTTAATCCTGAATTTGAGATATAAACGGGTACAGAAGATGCATGCACATATCGACTTTGGGCACCTAAAATATCGATTTATAGCATGTTTTAAGCCTGTATTTTAAAAACATTCTAGCACTGAGTAGGCATGTGCAGATTGCTTCTGGGCCCCAAAAAAATTGAATTTTCGGAGTTTTGAGCCTGAATTTGAGATATAAACGGGTACAGAAGATGCATGCACATATCGACTTTGGGCACCTAAAATATCGATTTTCAGCATGTTTTGGCCTGAATTTTAAAAACACTCTAAGACGGAGCATGCACGTACAGATCGCTTCTGGGACCCAAAAATATTGAATTTTCGGGTGTTTTGAGCCTGAATTTGAGATATAAACGGGTACAGAAGATGCATGCACATATCGACTTTTTGCACTTAAAATATCGATTTTGAGCATGTTTTGGGTCTGTATCTTAAAAATATTCTAGCAAGGAGTAGGCATGTACAGATCGCTTCTGGGACCCAAAAATATCGAATTTTCTGGTGTTTTGAACCAGAATTAGGGATATACACGGGTACAGAAGATGCATACCCATATTGACTTTGGGCACATAAAATATCGATTTTCAGCATGTTTTGGGCATGTATTTTAAAAACACTCTAACACGGAGTATGCACGTACAGATCGCTTCTGGGACCCAAAAACATTGAATTTTCGGGTGTTTTGAGCCTGAATTTGAGATATAAACGGGTACAGAAGATGCATGCACATATCGACTTAGGGCACCCAAAATATCGATTTTGAGCATGTTTTGGGCCTGAATTTTTAAAATACTCTAAAACGGAGTAGACACGTACAGATCGCTTCTGGGACCCAAATAAATCGAATTTTCGGTTGTTCTGAGCCTATATTTGAGATATGAACAGGTACAGAAGATGCATGCACATATCGACTTCGGGCACCTAAAATATCGATTTTGAGCATGTTTTGGGCCTGTATTTTGAAAATACTCAAACACGTTGTAGACATGTACAGATCGCTTCTGGGACACAAAAATATCGATTTTTTGGGTGTTTTGAGCCTGAATTTGAGATATAAACGGATACAGAAGATGCATTCACATATCGACTTTGGGCACCCAAAATATCGATTTTTAGTATGTTTTGGGCGTATAATTTGAAAATATTCTAGCACTGAGTAGGTATGTTCAGATCGCTTCTGGGACCCCAAAATATCGAATTTTCGGGAGTTCTGAGCCAGAAATTGGGATGTAACCGGGTACAGAGGAAGCATGCACATATCGACTTTTTGCACCTAAAATATCGATTTTTAGCATGTTTTGGGTCTGTATCTTGAAAACATTCTAGCAAGAAGTAGGCATGTACAGATTGCTTCTGGGACCCAAAAATATCAAATTTTCGAGTGATTTGAACCTGAATTTGGGATATAGACGGGTACAGAAGATGCAAACACATATTGACTTTGGGAATCTAAAATATCGATTTTCAGCATGTTTTAGGCCTGTATTTTGAAAATACTCTAACACGGAGTATGCATGTACACATTGCTTTTGGGACCCAAAAATATCGAATATTCGGGTGTTTTGAGTCTGAATTTGAGATATAAACGGGTACAGCAGATGCATGCACATATCGACTTTGGGCACCTAAAATATCGATTTTAAGCATGTTTTGGGCCTGTATTTTGAAAATACTCTAACACTGTGTAGTCATGTACGGATCGCTTCTGGGACACAAAAATATCGATTTTTTGGGTGTTTTGAGACTGAATTTGAGATATAAACGGGTTCAGAAGATGCATGCACATATCGACTTTGGACACCTTTAATATAGATTTATAGCATGTTTTAAGCCTGTATTTTAAAAACATTCTAGCACTGAGTAGGCATGTGCAGATTGCTTAAGGGACCCAAAAATATCGAATTTTCGGAGTTTTGAGCCTGAATTTGAGATATAAACGGGTACAGAAGATGCATGCACATATCGACTTTTTGCACTTAAAATATCGATTTTGAACATGTTTTGGGTCTGTATCTTGAAAATATTCTAGCAAGGAGTAGGCATGTACAGATCGCTTCTGGGACCCAAAATTATCGAATTTTCGGGTGTTTTGAACCTGAATTTGGGATATAGACGGATACAGAAGATGCATGCACATATCGACTTTGGGCACCAAAAATATCGATTTTGAGCATGTTTTGGGCCTGTAATTTAAAAATACTATAGCACGGTCTAGACATGCACAGATCGCTTCTGGGACACAAAAATATCGATTTTTTGGGTTTTTTGAGCCTGAATTTGAGATATAAACGGGTACAGAAGATGCATGCACATATCGACTTTGGCACCCAAAATATCGATTTTTAGTATGTTTTGGGCGTATAATTTGAAAATATTCTAGCACTGAGTAGGCATGTACAGATCGCTTCTGGGACCCAAAAAAATCGAATTTTCTGGTGTTTTGAACCTGAATTTGGGATATAGACGGGTACAGAAGATGCATACACATATTGACTTTGGGCAGCTAAAATATCGATTTACAGCATGTTTTAGGTCTGTATCTTGAAAACATTCTAGCAAGGAGTAGGCATGTACAGATCGCTTCTGGGACCCAAAGAAATCGAATTATCTGGTGTTTTGAGTCTGAATTTGAGATATAAACGGGTACAGAAGATGCATGCACATATCGACTTTGGGCACCCAAAATATCGATTTTGTGCATGTTTTAGGCCTATATTTTGAAAATACTCTAACACGTAGTATGCATGTACACATTGCTTTTGGGACCCAAAAATATCGAATATTCGGGTGTTTTGAGTCTGAATTTGAGATATAAACGGGTACAGAAGATGCATGCACATATCGACTTTGGGCACCCAAAATATCGATTTTGAGCATGTTTTGGGCCTGTATTTTTAAAATACTCTAACACTGAGTAGACACGTACAGATCGCTTCTGGAACCCAAATAAATCGAATTTTAGGGTGTTCTGAGCCTGAATTTGAGATATGAACGGATACAGAAGATGCATGCACATATCGACTTTGGGCACCTAAAATATCGATTTTTAGCATGTTTTAAGCCTGTATTTTAAAAACATTCTAGCACTGAATAGGCATGTGCAGATTGCTTAAGGGACCCAAAAATATCGAATTTTCGGAGTTTTGAGCCTGAATTTGAGATATAAACGTGTACAGAAGCTGCATGCACATATCGACTTTTTGCACTTAAAATATCGATTTTGAACATGTTTTGGGTCTGTATCTTGAAAATATTCTAGCAAGGAGTAGGCATGTACAGATCGCTTCTGGGAACCAAAATTATCGAATTTTCGGGTGTTTTGAACCTGAATTTGGGATATAGACGGATACAGAAGATGCATGCACATATCGACTTTGGGCACCTAAAATATCGATTTTGAGCATGTTTTGGGCCTGTATTTTGAAAATACTATAGCACGGTTTAGACATGTACAGATCGCTTCTTGGACACAAAAATATCGATTTTTTGGGTGTTTTGAGACTGAATTTGAGATATAAACGGGTTCAGAAGATGAATGCACATATCGACTTTGGAAACCTAAAATATCGATTTATAGCATGTTTTAAGCCTGTATTTTAAAAACATTCTAGCACTGAGTAGGCATGTGCAGATTCCATAAGGGACCCAAAAAAATTGAATTTTCGGAGTTTTGAGCCTGAATTTGAGATATAAACGGGTACAGAAGATGCATGCACATATCGACTTTTTGAACTTAAAATATCGATTTTTAACATATTTTGGGTCTGTATCTTGAAAACAATCTAGCAAGGAGTAGGCATGTACAGATCGCTTCTGGGACCCAAAAAAATCGAATTTTCTGGTGTTTTGAACCTGAATTAGGGATATACACGTGTACAGAAGATGCATACACATTTTGACTTTGGGCACATAAAATATCGATTTTCAGCATGTTTTGGGCCTGTATTTTAAAAACACCCTAACACGGAGTGTGCACGTACAGATCGCTTCTGGGACCAAAAAATATTGAATTTTCGGGTGTTTTGAGCCTGAATTTGAGATATAAACGGGTACAGATGATGCATGCACATATCGACTTTGGGCACCTAAAATATCGATTTTTAGCATGTTTTGGGCCTGTATTTTAAAAATACTCTAACACGGAGTAGACATGTACAGATCGCTTTTGGGACCCAAAAATATCGAATTTTCGGGTGTTTTAATCCTGAATTTGAGATATAAACGGGTACAGAAGATGCATGCACATATCGACTTTGGGCACCTAAAATATCGATTTATAGCATGTTTTAAGCCTGTATTTTAAAAACATTCTAGCACTGAGTAGGCATGTGCAGATTGCTTCTGGGACCCAAAAATATCGAATTTTCGGAGTTTTGAGCCTGAATTTGAGATATAAACGGGTACAGAAGATGCATGCACATATCGACTTTGGGCACCTAAAATATCGATTTTCAGCATGTTTTGGGCCTGAATTTTAAAAACACTCTAACACGGAGCATGCACGTACAGATCGCTTCTGGGACCCAAAAATATTGAATTTTCGGGTGTTTTGAGCCTGAATTTGAGATATAAACGGGTACAGAAGATGCATGCACATATCGACTTTGGACACCTAAAATATCGATTTTTAGCATGTTTTGGGCCTGTATTTAAAAAATACTCTAACTCGGAGTAGACATGTACAGATCGCTTCTGGGACCCAAAAATATTGAATTTTCGGGTGTTTTGAGCCTGAATTTGAGATATAAACGGGTACAGAAGATGCATGCACATATCGACTTTTTGCACTTAAAATATCGATTTTGAGCATGTTTTGGGTCTGTATCTTAAAAATATTCTAGCAAGGAGTAGGCATGTACAGATCGCTTCTGGGACCCAAAAATATCGAATTTTCTGGTGTTTTGAACCAGAATTAGGGATATACACGGGTACAGAAGATGCATACCCATATTGACTTTGGGCACATAAAATATCGATTTTCAGCATGTTTTGGGCATGTATTTTAAAAACACTCTAACACGGAGTATGCACGTACAGATCGCTTCTGGGACCCAAAAACATTGAATTTTCGGGTGTTTTGAGCCTGAATTTGAGATATAAACGGGTACAGAAGATGCATGCACATATCGACTTAGGGCACCCAAAATATCGATTTTGAGCATGTTTTGGGCCTGAATTTTTAAAATACTCTAACACTGAGTAGACACGTACAGATCGCTTCTGGGACCCAAATAAATCGAATTTTCGGTTGTTCTGAGCCTATATTTGAGATATGAACAGGTACAGAAGATGCATGCACATATCGACTTCGGGCACCTAAAATATCGATTTTGAGCATGTTTTGGGCCTGTATTTTGAAAATACTCAAACACGTTGTAGACATGTACAGATCGCTTCTGGGACACAAAAATATCGATTTTTTGGGTGTTTTGAGCCTGAATTTGAGATATAAACGGATACAGAAGATGCATTCACATATCGACTTTGGGCACCCAAAATATCGATTTTTAGTATGTTTTGGGCGTATAATTTGAAAATATTCTAGCACTGAGTAGGTATGTTCAGATCGCTTCTGGGACCCCAAAATATCGAATTTTCGGGAGTTCTGAGCCAGAAATTGGGATGTAACCGGGTACAGAGGAAGCATGCACATATCGACTTTTTGCACCTAAAATATCGATTTTTAGCATGTTTTGGGTCTGTATCTTGAAAACATTCTAGCAAGAAGTAGGCATGTACAGATTGCTTCTGGGACCCAAAAATATCAAATTTTCGAGTGATTTGAACCTGAATTTGGGATATAGACGGGTACAGAAGATGCAAACACATATTGACTTTGGGAATCTAAAATATCGATTTTCAGCATGTTTTAGGCCTGTATTTTGAAAATACTCTAACACGGAGTATGCATGTACACATTGCTTTTGGGACCCAAAAATATCGAATATTCGGGTGTTTTGAGTCTGAATTTGAGATATAAACGGGTACAGCAGATGCATGCACATATCGACTTTGGGCACCTAAAATATCGATTTTAAGCATGTTTTGGGCCTGTATTTTGAAAATACTCTAACACTGTGTAGTCATGTACGGATCGCTTCTGGGACACAAAAATATCGATTTTTTGGGTGTTTTGAGACTGAATTTGAGATATAAACGGGTTCAGAAGATGCATGCACATATCGACTTTGGACACCTTTAATATAGATTTATAGCATGTTTTAAGCCTGTATTTTAAAAACATTCTAGCACTGAGTAGGCATGTGCAGATTGCTTAAGGGACCCAAAAATATCGAATTTTCGGAGTTTTGAGCCTGAATTTGAGATATAAACGGGTACAGAAGATGCATGCACATATCGACTTTTTGCACTTAAAATATCGATTTTGAACATGTTTTGGGTCTGTATCTTGAAAATATTCTAGCAAGGAGTAGGCATGTACAGATCGCTTCTGGGACCCAAAATTATCGAATTTTCGGGTGTTTTGAACCTGAATTTGGGATATAGACGGATACGGAAGATGCATGCACATATCGACTTTGGGCACCAAAAATATCGATTTTGAGCATGTTTTGGGCCTGTAATTTAAAAATACTATAGCACGGTCTAGACATGCACAGATCGCTTCTGGGACACAAAAATATCGATTTTTTGGGTTTTTTGAGCCTGAATTTGAGATATAAACGGGTACAGAAGATGCATGCACATATCGACTTTGGCACCCAAAATATCGATTTTTAGTATGTTTTGGGCGTATAATTTGAAAATATTCTAGCACTGAGTAGGCATGTACAGATCGCTTCTGGGACCCAAAAAAATCGAATTTTCTGGTGTTTTGAACCTGAATTTGGGATATAGACGGGTACAGAAGATGCATACACATATTGACTTTGGGCAGCTAAAATATCGATTTACAGCATGTTTTAGGTCTGTATCTTGAAAACATTCTAGCAAGGAGTAGGCATGTACAGATCGCTTCTGGGACCCAAAGAAATCGAATTATCTGGTGTTTTGAGTCTGAATTTGAGATATAAACGGGTACAGAAGATGCATGCACATATCGACTTTGGGCACCCAAAATATCGATTTTGTGCATGTTTTAGGCCTATATTTTGAAAATACTCTAACACGTAGTATGCATGTACACATTGCTTTTGGGACCCAAAAATATCGAATATTCGGGTGTTTTGAGTCTGAATTTGAGATATAAACGGGTACAGAAGATGCATGCACATATCGACTTTGGGCACCCAAAATATCGATTTTGAGCATGTTTTGGGCCTGTATTTTTAAAATACTCTAACACTGAGTAGACACGTACAGATCGCTTCTGGAACCCAAATAAATCGAATTTTAGGGTGTTCTGAGCCTGAATTTGAGATATGAACGGATACAGAAGATGCATGCACATATCGACTTTGGGCACCTAAAATATCGATTTTTAGCATGTTTTAAGCCTGTATTTTAAAAACATTCTAGCACTGAATAGGCATGTGCAGATTGCTTAAGGGACCCAAAAATATCGAATTTTCGGAGTTTTGAGCCTGAATTTGAGATATAAACGTGTACAGAAGCTGCATGCACATATCGACTTTTTGCACTTAAAATATCGATTTTGAACATGTTTTGGGTCTGTATCTTGAAAATATTCTAGCAAGGAGTAGGCATGTACAGATCGCTTCTGGGAACCAAAATTATCGAATTTTCGGGTGTTTTGAACCTGAATTTGGGATATAGACGGATACAGAAGATGCATGCACATATCGACTTTGGGCACCTAAAATATCGATTTTGAGCATGTTTTGGGCCTGTATTTTGAAAATACTATAGCACGGTTTAGACATGTACAGATCGCTTCTTGGACACAAAAATATCGATTTTTTGGGTGTTTTGAGACTGAATTTGAGATATAAACGGGTTCAGAAGATGAATGCACATATCGACTTTGGAAACCTAAAATATCGATTTATAGCATGTTTTAAGCCTGTATTTTAAAAACATTCTAGCACTGAGTAGGCATGTGCAGATTCCATAAGGGACCCAAAAAAATTGAATTTTCGGAGTTTTGAGCCTGAATTTGAGATATAAACGGGTACAGAAGATGCATGCACATATCGACTTTTTGAACTTAAAATATCGATTTTTAACATATTTTGGGTCTGTATCTTGAAAACAATCTAGCAAGGAGTAGGCATGTACAGATCGCTTCTGGGACCCAAAAAAATCGAATTTTCTGGTGTTTTGAACCTGAATTAGGGATATACACGTGTACAGAAGATGCATACACATTTTGACTTTGGGCACATAAAATATCGATTTTCAGCATGTTTTGGGCCTGTATTTTAAAAACACCCTAACACGGAGTGTGCACGTACAGATCGCTTCTGGGACCAAAAAATATTGAATTTTCGGGTGTTTTGAGCCTGAATTTGAGATATAAACGGGTACAGATGATGCATGCACATATCGACTTTGGGCACCTAAAATATCGATTTTTAGCATGTTTTGGGCCTGTATTTTAAAAATACTCTAACACGGAGTAGACATGTACAGATCGCTTTTGGGACCCAAAAATATCGAATTTTCGGGTGTTTTAATCCTGAATTTGAGATATAAACGGGTACAGAAGATGCATGCACATATCGACTTTGGGCACCTAAAATATCGATTTATAGCATGTTTTAAGCCTGTATTTTAAAAACATTCTAGCACTGAGTAGGCATGTGCAGATTGCTTCTGGGACCCAAAAATATCGAATTTTCGGAGTTTTGAGCCTGAATTTGAGATATAAACGGGTACAGAAGATGCATGCACATATCGACTTTGGGCACCTAAAATATCGATTTTCAGCATGTTTTGGGCCTGAATTTTAAAAACACTCTAACACGGAGCATGCACGTACAGATCGCTTCTGGGACCCAAAAATATTGAATTTTCGGGTGTTTTGAGCCTGAATTTGAGATATAAACGGGTACAGAAGATGCATGCACATATCGACTTTGGACACCTAAAATATCGATTTTTAGCATGTTTTGGGCCTGTATTTAAAAAATACTCTAACTCGGAGTAGACATGTACAGATCGCTTTTGGGACCCAAAAATATCGAATTTTCGGGTGTTTTGAGCCTGAATTTGAGATATAAACGGGTATAGAAGATGCATGCACATATCGACTTTTAGCTCTTAAAATATCGATTTTGAGCATGTTTTGGGTCTGTATCTTGAAAATATTCTAGCAAGGAGTAGGCATGTACAGATCGCTTCTGGGACCTAAAATTATCGAATTTTCGGGTGTTTTGAACCTGAATTTGGGATATAGACGGATACAGAAGATGCATGCACATATCGACTTTGGGCACCCAAAATATCGATTTTGAGCATGTTTTGGGCCTGTATTTTGAAAATACTATAGCACGGTCTAGACATGTACAGATCGCTTCTGGGACACAAAAATATCGATTTTTTGGGTGTTTTGAGCCTGAATTTGAGATATAAACGGGTACAGAAGATACATACACATATCGACTTTGGGCACCCAAAATATCGATTTTGAGAATGTTTTGGGCCTGTATTTTTAAAATACTCTAACACTGAGTAGACACGTACAGATCGCTTCTTGATACCCAAATAAATCGAATTTTAGGGTGTTCTGAGCCTGAATTTGAGATATGAACGGGTACAGAAGATGCATGCACATATCGACTTTGGTACCCAAAATATTGATTTTTAGTATGTTTTTTTTAGCGTAAAATTTGAAAATATTCTAGCACTGAGTAGGCATGAACAGATCACTTCTGGGACCCAAAAATATCGGATTTTCGGGGGTTTTGAGCCTGAATTTGGGATATAACCGGGTACAGAGGATGCATGCACATATCGACTTTTTGCACCTAAAATATCGATTTTGAGCATGTTTAGGGTCTGTATCTTGAAAAAATTCTAGCAAGGAGTAGGCATGTACAGATCGCTTCTGGGACCCAAAAATACCGAATTTTGTGGTGTTTTAAACCTGAATTTGGGATATAGACGGGTACAGAAGATGCATACACATATTGACTTTGGGCACCTAATATATAGATTTTCAGCATGTTTTGGGCCTATATTTTGAAAATACATTAACACGGAGTAGGCATGTACAGATCGCTTCTGGGACCCAAAAATATCGAATTTTCGAGTGTTTTGAACCTGAATTTGGGATATAGACGGGTAAAGAAGATCCATACACATATTGACTTTGGGAAGCTAAAATATAGATTTTCAGCATGTTTTAGGCCTGTATTTTGAAAATACTAAAGCACGGTCTAGACATGTACAGATCGCTTCTGGGACACAAAAATATCGATTTTTTGGGTGTTTTGAGCCTGAATTTGAGATATAAACGGGTACAGAAGATGCATGCACATATCGACTTTGGCAACCAAAATATCGATTTTTTGTATGTTTTGGGCGTATAATTTGAAAATATTCTAGCACTGAGTAGGCATGTACAGATCGCTTCTGGGACCCAAAAACATCGAATTTTCGGGGGTTTTGAGCCAGAATTTGGGATATAACCGGGTACAGAGGATGTATGCACATATCGGCTTTTTGCACCTAAAATATCGATTTTGAGCATGTTTTGGGTCTGTATCTTGAAAACATTCTAGCAAGGAGTAGGCATGTACAGATCGCTTCTGGGACCCAAAAATACCGAATTTTCTGGAGTTTTGAACCTGAATTTGGGATATAGACTTGTACAGAAGATGCATACACATATTGACTTTGGGCACCTAAAATATAGATTTTCAGCATGTTTTGGGCCTGTATTTCGAAAATACATTAACACGGAGTAGGCATGTACAGATCGCTTCTGGGACCCAAAAATATCGACTTTTCGGGTGTTTTGAGCCTGAATTTGAGATATAAACGGATACAGGAGATTCATGCACATATCGACTTTGGGCACCTAAAATATCGATTTTGAGCATGTTTTGGGCCTGTATTTTGAAAATACTCTAACACGGAGTAGGCATGTACAGATCGCTACGGGGACCCAAAAATATCGAATTTTCGGGTGTTTTGAGCCTGAATTTGAGATATAAACGGGAACAGAAGATGCATGCACATTTCGACTTTTTGCACCTAAAATATCGATATTGAGCATGTTTTGGGTCTATATCTTGAAAACATTAAAGCAAGAAGTAGGCATGTACAGATTGTTTCTGGGACCCAAAAATATCGAATTTTCGAGTGTTTGAACCTGAATTTGAGATATAGACGGGTACAGAAGATACATACACATATTGACTTTGGGCAGCTAAAATATCGATTTTCAGCATGTTTTAGGCCTGTATTTTGAAAATACTCTAACACGGAGTATGCATGTACACATTGCTTTTGGGACCCAAAAATATTGAATATTCGGGTGTTTTGAGTCTGAATTTGAGATATAAACGGGTACAGAAGATGCATGCACATATCGACTTTTTGCACTTAAAATATCGATTTTTAACATGTTTTGGGTCTGTATCTTGAAAACATTCTAGCAAGGAGTAGGCATGTACAGATCGCTTCTGAAACACAAAAAAATCGAATTTTCAGGTGTTTTGAACCTGAATTAGGGATATACACGTGTACAGAAGATGCATACCCATTTTGACTTTGGGCACATAAAATATCGATTTTCAGCATGTTTTGGGCCTGTATTTTAAAAACACTCTAACACGGAGTGTGCACGTACAGATCGCTTCTGGGACCCAAAAATATTGAATTTTCGGGTGTTTTGAGCCTGAATTTGAGATATAAACGGGTACAGATGATGCATGCACATATCGACTTTGGGCACCTAAATTATCGATTTTGAGCATGTTTTGGGCCTGTATTTAAAAAATACTCTATTTCGGAGTAGACATGTACAGATCGCTTTTGGGACTCAAAAATATCGAGTTTTCGGGTGTTTTGAGCCTGAATTTGAGATATAAACGGGTACAGAAGATGCATGCACATATCGACTTTTTGCACCTAAAATATTGATTTTGAGCATGTCTTGGGTTTATATCTTAAAAAATTCAAGCAAGGAGTAGACATGTACAGATCGCTTCTGGGACCCAAAAATATCGAATTTTCGGGTGTTTTGAACCTGAATTTGGAATATAGACGGATACAGAAGATGCATGCACATATCGACTTTGGGCACCTAAAATATCGATTTTGAGCATGTTTTGGGCCTGCATTTTGAAAATACGCTAACACGGAGTAGGCATGTACAGATCGCTTCGGGGACCCAAAAATATCGAATTTTCGGGTGTTTTGAGTCTGAATTTGAGATATAAACGGGAACAGAAGATGCATGCACATTTCGACTTTTTGCACCTAAAATATCGATTTTGAGCATGTTTTGGGTCTGTAACTTGAAAACATTCTGGCAAGAAGTAGGCATGTACAGATTGCTTCTGGGACCCAAAAATAACGAATTTTCGAGTGTTTTGAACCTGAATTTGGGATATAGACGGGTAAAGAAGATACATACACATATTGACTTTGGGCAGCTAAAATATTGATTTTCAGCATGTTTTAGGCCTGTATTTTGAAAATACTCTAACACGAAGTATGCATGTACACATTGCTTTTGGGACCCAAAAATATTGAATATTCGGGTGTTTTGAGTCTGAATTTGAGATATAAACGGGTACAGAAGATACATGCACATATCGACTTTGGGCACCCAAAATATCGATTTTGAGAATGTTTTGGACCTGTATTTTTAAAAAACTCTAGCACTGAGTAGACACGTACAGATCGCTTCTTGAAACCCAAATAAATCGAATTTTAGGGTGTTCTGAGCCTGAATTTGAGATATGAACGGGTACAGAAGATGCATGCACATATCGACTTTGGTACCCAAAATATTGATTTTTAGTATGTTTTTTTTAGCGTAAAATTTGAAAATATTCTAGCAATTAGTAGGCATGAACAGATCGCTTCTGGGACCCAAAAATATCGGATTTTCGGGGGTTTTGAGCCTGAATTTGGGATATAACCGGGTACAGAGGATGCATGCACATATCGACTTTTTGCACCTAAAATATCGATTTTGAGCATGTTTAGGGTCTGTAACTTGAAAAAATTCTAGCAAGGAGTAGGCATGTACAGATCGCTTCTGGGACCCAAAAATACAAAATTTTCTGGTGTTTTAAACCTGAATTTGGGATATAGACGGGTACAGAAGATGCATACACATATTGACTTTGGGCACCTAATATATAGATTTTCAGCATGTTTTGGGCCTATATTTTGAAAATACTTTAACACGGAGTAGGCATGTACAGATCGCTTCTGGGACCCAAAAATATCGAATTTTCGGGTGTTTTGAGCCTGAATTTGTGATATAAACGGATACAGAAGATGCATGTACATATCGACTTTGGGCACCTAAAATATCGATTTTTAGCATGTTTTGGGCCTGTATTTTGAAAATACTCTAACACGGAGTAGGCATGTACAGATCGTTTCTTGGACCCAAAAATATCGATTTTTCGGGTGTTTTGAGCCTGAATTTGAGATATAAACGGGTACAGAAGATGCATGCACATATCGACTTTGGACACCTAAAATATCGATTTTTAGCATGTTTTGAGCCTATATTTTGAAAACATTCTAGCACTGAGTATGCATGTACAGATCGCTTCAGGGACCCAAAAATATCGAATTTTCGGGGATTTTGAACCTGAATATGGGATATAGACGGATACAGAAGATGCATGCACATATCGACTTTGGGCACCTAAAATATCGATTTTGAGCATGTTTTGGGCCTGTATTTTGAAAATACTCTAACACGGAGTAGGCATGTAAAGATGGCTTCTGGGACCCAAAAATATCGAATTTTCGGGTGTTTTGAGCCTGAATTTGAGATATAAATGGGTACAGAAGATGCATGCACATTTCGACTTTTTGCACCTAAAATATCGATTTTGAGAAGGTTTTGGGTCTGTGTCTTGAAAACATTTTAGCAAGAAGTAGGCATGTACAGATTGCTTCTGGGACCCAAAAATATCGAATTTTCGAGTGTTTTGAACCTGAATTTGGGATATAGACGGGTAAAGAAGATGCATACACATATTGACTTTGGGAAGCTAAAATATCGATTTTCAGCATGTTTTAGGCCTGTATTTTGAAAATACTCTAACACGGAGTATGCATGTACACATTGCTTTTGGGACCCACAAATATCGAATATTCGGGTGTTTTTGAGTCTGAATTTGAGATATAAACGGGTACAGAAGATGCATGCACATATCGACTTTGGGCACCTAAAATATCGATTTTGAGCATGTTTTGGGCCTGTATTTTGAAAATACTATAGCACGGTGTAGACATGTACAGGTCGCTTAAGGGACACAAAAAAATCGAATTTTCGGGGGTTTTGAGCCAGAATTTGGGATATAACCTTGTACAGAGGATGCATGCACATATCGACTTTTTGCACCTAAAATATCGATTTTGAGCATGTTTTGGGTCTGTTTCCTGAAAAAATTCTAGCAAGGAGTAGGCATGTACAGATCGCTTCTGAGACACAAAAATACCGAATTTTCTGGTGTTTTCAACCTGAATTTGGGTAATAGACGGGTACAGAAGATGCATACACATATTGACTTTTGGCACCTAAAATATAGATTTTCAGCATGTTTTGGGCCTGTATTTTGAAAATACATTAGCACGGAGTAGGCATGTACAGATCGTTTCTGGGATCCAAAAATATCTACTTTTCTGGTGTTTTGAACCTGAATTAGGGATATACACGTGTACAGAAGATGCATACACATTTTGAGTTTGGGCACATAAAATATCGATTTACAGCATGCTTTGGCCCTGTATTTTAAAAACACTCTAACACGGAGTGTGCACGTACAGATCGCTTCTGGGACCCAAAAATATTGAATTTTCGGGTGTTTTGAGCCTGAATTTGAGATATAAACGGGTACAGAAGATGCATGCACATATCGACTTTGGGCACCCAAAATATCGATTTTGAGAATGTTTTGGGCCTGTATTTTTAAAATACTCTAACACTGAGCAGACACGTACAGATCGCTTCTTGAAACCCAAATAAATCGAATTTTAGGATGTTCTGAGCCTGAATTTGAGATATGAACGGGTACAGAAGATGCATGCACATATCGACTTTGGTACCCAAAATATTGATTTTTAGTATGTTTTTTTTAGCGTAAAATTTGAAAATATTCTAGCACTGAGTAGGCATGAACAGATCGCTTCTGGGACCCAAAAATATCGAATTTTCGGGGGTTTTGAGCCTGAATTTGGGATATAACCGGGTACAGAGGATGCATGCACATATCGACTTTTTGCACCTAAAATATCGATTTTGAGCATGTTTAGGGTTTGTAACTTGAAAAAATTCTAGCAAGGAGTAGGCATGTACAGATCGCTTCTGGGACCCAAAAATACCGAATTTTCTGGTGTTTTAAACCTGAATTTGGGATATAGACGGGTACAGAAGATGCATACACATATTGACTTTGGGCACCTAATATATAGATTTTCAGCATGTTTTGGGCCTATATTTTGAAAATACATTAACACGGAGTAGGCATGTACAGATCGGGTGTTTTGAGCCTGATTTTGAGATATAAACGGGTACAGAAGATGCATGCACATTTCGACTTTTTGCACCTAAAATATCGATTTTGAGAATGTTTTGGGTCTGTGTCTTGAAAACATTTTAGCAAGAAGTAGGCATGTACAGATTGCTTCTGGGACCCAAAAATATCGAATTTTCGAGTGTTTTGAACCTGAATTTGGGATATAGACGGGTAAAGAAGATGCATACACATATTGACTTTGGGAAGCTAAAATATCGATTTTCAGCATGTTTTAGGCCTGTATTTTGAAAATACTCTAACACGGAGTATGCATGTACACATTGCTTTTGGGACCCACAAATAACGTTTTTTTTTGTGTTTTGAGCCTGAATTTGAGATATAAACGGGTACAGAAGATGCATGCTCATATCTACTTTGGCACCCAAAATATCGATTTTTAGTATGTTTTCGGCGTATAATTTGAAAATATTCTAGCACTGAGTAAGCATGTACAGATCGCTTCTGGGACCCAAAAATATCGAATTTTCGGGGGTTTTGAGCCAGAATTTGGGATATAACCTTGTACAGAGGAGGCATGCACATATCGACTTTTTGCACCTAAAATATCGATTTTGAGCATGTTTTGGGTCTGTTTCCTGAAAAAATTCTAGCAAGGAGTAGGCATGTACAGATCGCTTCTGAGACCCAAAAATACCGAATTTTCTGGTGTTTTCAACCTGAATTTGGGTAATAGACGGGTACAGAAGATGCATACACATATTGACTTTTGGCACCTAAAATATAGATTTTCAGCATGTTTTGGGCCTGTATTTTGAAAATACATTAGCACGGAGTAGGCATGTACAGATCGTTTCTGGGATCCAAAAATATCTACTTTTCTGGTGTTTTGAACCTGAATTAGGGATATACACGTGTACAGAAGATGCATACACATTTTGACTTTGGGCACATAAAATATCGATTTACAGCATGCTTTGGCCCTGTATTTTAAAAACACTCTAACACGGAGTGTGCACGTACAGATCGCTTCTGGGACCCAAAAATATTGAATTTTCGGGTGTTTTGAGCCTGAATTTGAGATATAAACGGGTACAGAAGATGCATGCACATATCGACTTTGGGCACCCAAAATATCGATTTTGAGAATGTTTTGGGCCTGTATTTTTAAAATACTCTAACACTGAGCAGACACGTACAGATCGCTTCTTGAAACCCAAATAAATCGAATTTTAGGGTGTTCTGAGCCTGAATTTGAGATATAAACGGGTACAGAAGATGCATGCACATATCGACTTTGGACACCTAAAATATCGATTTATAGCATGTTTTAAGCCTGTATTTAAAAAAAATTCTAGCAATGAGTAGGGATGTGCAGATTTCTTAAGGGACCCCAAAATATCGAATTTTCGGAGTTTTGAGCCTGAATTTGAGATATAAACGGGTACAGAAGATGCATGCACATATCGACTTTTTGCACTTAAAATATCGATTTTGAGCATGTTTTTGGTCTGTATCTTGAAAACATTTTAGCAAGGAGTAGGCATGTACAGATCGCTTTTGGGACCCAAAAATATCGAATTTTCTGGTGTTTTGAACTTGAATTAGGGATATACATGCGTACAGAAGATGCATAAACATATTGACTTTGGGCACATAAAATATCGATTTTCAGCATGTTTTGGGCCTGTATTTTAAAAACACTCTAACACGGAGTATGCACGTACCAATCGCTTCTGGGACCCAAACATATTGAATTTTCGGGTTTTTTGAGCTTGAATTTGAGATATAAACGGGTACAGAAGATGCATGCACATATCGACTTTAGGCACATAAAATATCGATTTTTAGCATGTTTTGGGCCTGTATTTTAAAAATACTCTAACACGGAGTAGACATGTACAGATCGCTTTTGGGACCCAAAAATATCGAATTTTCGGGTGTTTTGAGCCTGAATTTGAGATATAAACGGGTACAGAAGATGCATGCACATATCGACTTTGGACACCTAAAATATCGATTTTGAGCATGTTTTGAGCCAATTTTTTAAAAACGTTCGAGCACTGAGTATGCATGTACAGATCGCTTAAGTGACCCAAAAATATGGAATTTTCGGGTGTTTTGAGCCTGAATTTGAGATATAAACGGGTACAGAAGATGCATGCACATATCGACTTTGGGCACCTAAAATATCGATTTTGAGCATGTTTTGGGTTTGTATCTTGAAAAAATTCTAGCAAGGAGTAGGCATGTACAGATCGCTTCTGGGACCCAAAAATATCGAATTTTCGGGTGTTTTAAACCTGAATTTGGGATATAGACGGATACAGAAGATGCATGCACATATCGACTTTGGGCACCTAAAATATCGATTTTGAGCATGTTTTGGGCCTGAATTTTGAAAATACTCTAACACGGAGTAGGCATGTACAGATCGTTTCTGGGACACAAAAATATCGTTTTTTTGGGTGTTTTGAGCCTGAATTTGAGATATAAACGGGTTCAGAAGATGCATGCACATATCGACTTTGGACACATAAAATATCGATTTATAGCATGTTTTAAGCCTGTATTTTAAAAACATTCTAGCACTGAGTAGGGATGTGCAGATTGCTTAAGAGACCCAAAAAAATCGAATTTTCGGAGTTTTTGAGCCTGAATTTGAGATATAAACGGGTACAGAAGATGCATACACATTTTGACTTTGGGCACATAAAATATCGTTTTTCAGCATGTTTTGAGCCTGTATTTTAAAAACATTCTAGCACTGACTAGGCATGTGCAGATTGCTTCTGGGACACAAAAATATCGAATTTTCGGAGCTTTGAGCCTGAATTTGAGATATAAACGGGTACAGAAGATGCATGCACATATCGACTTTTTGCACTTAAAATATCGATTTTGAGCATGTTTTGGGTCTGTATCTTGAAAACATTCTAGCAAGGAATAGGCATGTACAGATCGCTTTTGGGACCCAAAAATATCGAATTTTCTGGTGCTTTGAACTTGAATTAGGGATATACACGTGTACAGAAGATGCATACACATATTGACTTTGGGCACATAAAATATCGCTTTTCAGCATGTTTTGGGCCTGTATTATAAAAACACTCTAACACGGAGTATGCACGTACAGATCGCTTCTGGGACCCAAAAATATTGAATTTTCGGGTGTTTTGAGCCTGAATTTGAGATATAAACGGGTACAGAAGATGCATGCACATATCGACTTTGGGCTCCTAAAATATCGATTTTTAGCATGTTTTGGGCCTGTATTTAAAAAATACTCTAACTCGGAGTAGACATGTACAGATCGCTTTTGGGACCCAAAAATATCTATTTTTCGGGTGTTTTGAGACTGAATTTTAGATATAAACGGGTACAGAAGATGCATGCACATATCGACTTTGGACACCTAAAATATCGATTTTTAGCATGTTTTGAGCCTATATTTTGAAAACATTCTAGCACTGAGTATGCATGTACAGATCACTTAAGGGACCCAAAAATATGGAATTTTCAGGTGTTTTGAGCCTGAATTTGAGATATAAACGGGTACAGAAGATGCATGCACATATCGACTTTTTGCACCTAAAATATCGATTTTGAGCATGTCTTGGGTTTGTATCTTAAAAAATTCTAGCAAGGAGTAGGCATGTACAGATCGCTTCTGGGACCCAAAAATATCGAATATTCTGGTGTTTTGAACCTGAATTTGGGATATAGACGGATACAGAAGATGCATGCACATATCGACTTTGGGCACCTAAAATATCGATTTTGAGCATGTTTTGGGCCTGTATTTTGAAAATACTCTAACACGGAGTAGGCATGTACAGATCGCTTCTGGGACCCAAAAATATCGAATTTTCGGGTGTTTTGAGCCTGAATTTCTGATATAAACGGATACAGAAGATGCATGTACATATCGACTTTGGGCACCTAAAATATCGATTTTGAGCATGTTTTGGGCCTGTATTTTGAAAATACTCTAACACGGAGTAGGCATGTACAGATCGTTTCAGGGACACAAAAATATCGAATTTTCGGGTGTTTTGAGCCTGAATTTGAGATATAAACGGGTACAGATGATGCATGCAATTATCGACTTTGGACACCTAAAATATCGATTTATAGCATGTTTTAAGCCTGTATTTTAAAAACATTCTAGCACTGAGTAGGCATGTGCAGATTGCTTAAGGGACACAAAAATATCGAAGTTTCGGTGTTTTTGAGCCTGAATTTGAGATATAAACGGGTACAGAAGATGCTTACACATATTGACTTTGGGCACATAAAATATCGATTTTCAGCATGTTTTGGGCCTGTATTTTGAAAACACTCTAACACGGAGTATGCACGTACAGATTGCTTCTGGGACCCAAAAATATGGAATTTTCGGGGGGTTTTGAGCACGAATTTGAGATATAAACGGATACAGAAGATGCATGCACATATCGACTTTGGGCACCTAAAATATCGATTTTTAGCATGTTTTGGGCCTGTATTTTAAAAATACTCTAACACGGAATAGGCATGTAGAGATCGCTGCGGGGACCCAAAAATATGGAATTTTAGGGTGTTTTGGGCCTGAATTTGAGATATAAACGGGTACAGAAGATGCATGCACATTTCGACTTTTTGCACCTAAAATAAGGATTTTGAGCATGTTTTGGGTCTGTATCTTGAAAACATTCTAGCAAGAAGTAGGCATGTACAGATTGCTTCTGTGACCCAAAAATATCGAATTTTCGAGTGTTTTGAACCTAAATTTGGGATATAGACGGGTACAGAAGATACATACACATATTGACTTTGGGCAGCTAAAATATCGATTTTCAGCATGTTTTAGGCCTGTATTTTGAAAATACTCTAACATGGAGTATGCATGTACACATTGCTTTTGAGACCCAAAAATATTGAATATTCGGGTGTTTTGAGTCTGAATTTGAGATATAAACGGGTACAGAAGATGCATGCACATATCGACTTTGGGCACCCAAAATATCGATTTTGAGCATGTTTTGGGCCTGTATTTTTAAAATACTCTAACACTGAGTAGACACGTACAGATCGCTTCTGGAACCCAAATAAATCGAATTTTAGGGTGTTCTGAGCCTGAATTTGAGATATGAACGGGTACAGAAGATGCATGCACATATCGACTTTGGGCACCAAACATATCGATTTTGAGCATGTTTTGGGCCTGTATTTTAAAAATACTATAGCACGGTGTAGACATGTACAAATCGCTTCTGGGACACAAAAATATCGATTTTTTTGGGTGTTTTGTGCCTGAATATGAGATATAAACGGGTACAGAAGATGCATGCACATATCGACTTTGGCACCCAAAATATCGATTTTTTGTATGTTTTCAGCGTATAATTTAAAAATATTCTAGCACTGTATAGGCATGTACAGATCGCTTCTGGGACCCAAAAATATCGAATTTTCGGGGGTTTTGAGCCAGAATTTGGGATATAACCGGGTACAGAGGATGCATGCACATATCTACTTTTTGCACCTAAAATATCGATTTTGAGCATGTTTTGGGTCTGTATCTTGCAAAAATTCTAGCAAGGAGTAGGCATGTACAGATCGCTTCTGGGACCCCAAAATACCGAATTTTCTGGTGTTTTGAACCTGAATTTGGGATATAAACGGGTACAGAAGATGCATACTCATATTGACTTTGGGCACCAAATATATAGATTTTCAGCATGTTTTGGGCCTTTATTTTGAAAATACATTAACACGGAGTAGGCATGTACAGATCACTTCTGGGACCCAAAAATATCGAATTTTCGGGTGTTTTGAGCCTGAATTTGGGATATAAACGGATACAGAAGATGCATGTACATATCGACTTTGGGCACCTAAAATATCGATTTTGAGCATGTTTTGGGCCGGTATTTTAAAAATATTCTAACAAGGAGTAGGCATGTACAGATCGTTTCTGGGACACAAAAATATCGATTTTTCGGGTGTTTTGAGCCTGAATTTGAGATATAAAAGGGTACAGAAGATGCATGTACATATTGACTTTGGGCACATAAAATATCGATTTTCAGCATGTTTTGGGCCTGTATTTTAAAAACACTCTAACACGGAGTATGCACGTACAGATTGCTTCTGGGACCCAAAAATATGGAATTTTCGGGGGGTTTTGAGCCTGAATTTGAGATATAAACGGATACAGAAGATGCATGCACATATCGACTTTGGGCACCTAAAATATCGATTTTGAGCATGTTTTGGGCCTGTATTTTAAAAATACTCCAACACGGAGTATGCACGTACAGATTGCTTCTGGAACCCAAAAATATGGAATTTTCGGGTGTTTTGAACTTGAATTAGGGATATACACGTGTACAGAAGATGCTTACACATATTGACTTTGGGCACATAAAATATCGATTTTCAGCATGTTTTTGGCCTGTATTTTAAAAACACTCTAACACGGAGTATGCACGTACAGATCGCTTCTGGAACCCAAATAAATCGAATTTTAGGGTGTTCTGAGCCTGAATTTCAGAAAGGAACGGGTACAGAAGATGCATGCACATATCGACTTTGGGCACCTAAAATATCGATTTTGAGCATGTTTTGGGCCTGTATTTTGAAATTACTATAGCACGGCGTAGACATGTACAAATCGCTTCTGGGACACAAAAATATCGATTTTTTTGGGTGTTTTGAGCCTGAATTTGAGATATAAACGGGTACAGAAGATGCATGCACATATTGACTTTGGCACCCAAAATATCGATTTTTAGTATGTTTTCAGCGTATAATTTAAAAATATTCTAGCACTGAGTAGGCATGTACAGATCGCTTCTGGGACCCAAAAATATCGAATTTTCGGGGGTTTTGAGCCAGAATTTGGGATATAACCGGGTAGAGAGGATACATGCACATATCGACTTTTTGCACCTAAAATATCGATTTTGAGCATGTTTTGGGTCTGTATCTTGAACAAATTCTAGCAAGGAGTAGGCATGTACAGATCGCTTCTGGGACCAAAAAATACTGAATTTTCTGGTGTTTTGAACCTGAATTTGGGATATAGACGGGTGCAGAAGATGCATACACATATTGACTTTGGGCACCTAAAATATAGATTTTCAGGAATGTTTTTGGCCTGCATTTTGAAAATACATTAACACGGAGTAGGCATGTACAGATCGCTTCTGGGACCCAAAAATATCGAATTTTAGGGTGTTTGAGCCTGAATTTGAGATACAAACGGATACAGAAGATTCATGCACATATCGACTTTTTGCACCTAAAATATCGATTTTGAGCATGTTTTGGGCCTGTATTTTGAAAATACTCTAACACGGAGTAGGCATGTACAGATCGTTTCTGGGATACAAAAATCTCGTTTTTTTGGGTGTTTTGAGCCTGAATTTGAGATATAAATGGGTTCAGAAGATGCATGCACATATCGACTTTCGACACATAAAATATCGATTTATAGCATGTTTTAAGCCTGTATTTTAAAAACATTCTAGCACTGAGTAGGCATGTGCAGATTGCTTAAGAGACCCAAAAAAATCGAATTTTCGGAGTTTTTGAGCCTGAATTTGAGATATAAACGGGTACAGAAGATGCATGCACATATCGACTTTTTGCACTTAAAATATCGATTTTGAGCATGTTTTGGGTCTGTATCTTGAAAACATTCTAGCAAGGAATAGGCATGTACAGATCGCTTTTGGGACCCAAAAATATCGAATTTTCTGGTGCTTTGAACTTGAATTAGGGATATACACGTGTACAGAAGATGCATACACATATTGACTTTGGGCACATAAAATATCGCTTTTCAGCATGTTTTGGGCCTGTATTATAAAAACACTCTAACACGGAGTATGCACGTACAGATCGCTTCTGGGACCCAAAAATATTGAATTTTCAGGTGTTTTGAGCCTGAATTTGTGATATAAACGGGTACAGAAGATGCATTCACATATCGACTTTGGGCACCTAAAATATCGATTTTTAGCATGTTTTGGGCCTGTATTTAAAAAATACTCTAACTCGGAGTAGACATGTACAGATCGCTTTTGGGACCCAAAATTATCGATTTTTCGGGTGTTTTGAGACTGAATTTTAGATATAAACGGGTACAGAAGATGCATGCACATATCGACTTTGGACACCTAAAATATCGATTTTTAGCATGTTTTGAGCCTATATTTTGAAAACATTCTAGCACTGAGTATGCATGTACAGATCACTTAAGGGACCCAAAAATATGGAATTTTCAGGTGTTTTGAGCCTGAATTTGAGATATAAACGGGTACAGAAGATGCATGCACATATTGACTTTTTGCACCTAAAATATCGATTTTGAGCATGTCTTGGGTTTGTATCTTAAAAAATTCTAGCAAGGAGTAGGCATGTACAGATCGCTTCTGGGACCCAAAAATATCGAATTTTCGGGTGTTTTGAACCTGAATTTGGGATATAGACGGATACAGAAGATGCATGCACATATCGACTTTGGGCACCTAAAATATCGATTTTGAGCATGTTTTGGGCCTGTATTTTGAAAATACTCTAACACGGAGTAGGCATGTAGAGATCGCTGCGGGGACCCAAAAATATCAAATTTTCGGGTGTTTTGAGCCTGAATTTGAGATATAAACGGGTACAGAAGATGCATGCACATTTCGACTTTTTGCACCTAAAATATCGATTTTGAGCATGTTTTGGGTCTGTATTTTGCAAAATTTCTAGCAAGGAGTAGGCATGTACAGATCGCTTCTGGGACCCAAAAATACCGAATTTTCTGCTGTTTTGAACCTGAATTAGGGATATCAACGGGTACAGAAGATGCATACTCATATTGACTTTGGGCACCAAATATATAGATTTTCAGCATGTTTTGGGCCTGTATTTTGAAAATACATTAACACGGAGTAGGCATGTACAGATCGCTTCTGGGACCCAAAAATATCGAATTTTCGGGTGTTTTGAGCCTGAATTTGTGATATAAACGGATACAGAAGATGCATGTACATATCGACTTTGGGCACCTAAAATATCGATTTTGAGCATGTTTTGGGCCTGTATTTTGAAAATACTCTAACACGGAGTAGGCATGTACAGATCGTTTCAGGGACACAAAAATATCGAATTTTCGGGTGTTTTGAGCCTGAATTTGAGATATAAACGGGTACAGATGATGCATGCAATTATCGACTTTGGACACCTAAAATATCGATTTATAGCATGTTTTAAGCCTGTATTTTAAAAACATTCTAGCACTGAGTAGGCATGTGCAGATTGCTTAAGGGACACAAAAATATCGAAGTTTCGGTGTTTTTGAGCCTGAATTTGAGATATAAACGGGTACAGAAGATGCTTACACATATTGACTTTGGGCACATAAAATATCGATTTTCAGCATGTTTTGGGCCTGTATTTTAAAAACACTCTAACACGGAGTATGCACGTACAGATTGCTTCTGGGACCCAAAAATATGGAATTTTCGGGGGGTTTTGAGCACGAATTTGAGATATAAACGGATACAGAAGATGCATGCACATATCGACTTTGGGCACCTAAAATATCGATTTTTAGCATGTTTTGGGCCTGTATTTTAAAAATACTCTAACACGGAGTAGGCATGTAGAGATCGCTGCGGGGACCCAAAAATATGGAATTTTAGGGTGTTTTGGGCCTGAATTTGAGATATAAACGGGTACAGAAGATGCATGCACATTTCGACTTTTTGCACCTAAAATAAGGATTTTGAGCATGTTTTGGGTCTGTATCTTGAAAACATTCTAACAAGAAGTAGGCATGTACAGATTGCTTCTGTGACCCAAAAATATCGAATTTTCGAGTGTTTTGAACCTAAATTTGGGATATAGACGGGTACAGAAGATACATACACATATTGACTTTGGGCAGCTAAAATATCGATTTTCAGCATGTTTTAGGCCTGTATTTTGAAAATACTCTAACATGGAGTATGCATGTACACATTGCTTTTGAGACCCAAAAATATTGAATATTCGGGTGTTTTGAGTCTGAATTTGAGATATAAACGGGTACAGAAGATGCATGCACATATCGACTTTGGGCACCCAAAATATCGATTTTGAGCATGTTTTGGGCCTGTATTTTTAAAATACTCTAACACTGAGTAGACACGTACAGATCGCTTCTGGAACCCAAATAAATCGAATTTTAGGGTGTTCTGAGCCTGAATTTGAGATATGAACGGGTACAGAAGATGCATGCACATATCGACTTTGGGCACCAAACATATCGATTTTGAGCATGTTTTGGGCCTGTATTTTAAAAATACTATAGCACGGTGTAGACATGTACAAATCGCTTCTGGGACACAAAAATATCGATTTTTTTGGGTGTTTTGAGCCTGAATTTGAGATATAAACGGGTACAGAAGATGCATGCACATATCGACTTTGGCACCCAAAATATCGATTTTTTGTATGTTTTCAGCGTATAATTTAAAAATATTCTAGCACTGTATAGGCATGTACAGATCGCTTCTGGGACCCAAAAATATCGAATTTTCGGTTGTTTTGAGCCAGAATTTGGGATATAACCGGGTACAGAGGATGCATGCACATATCTACTTTTTGCACCTAAAATATCGATTTTGAGCATGTTTTGGGTCTGTATCTTGCAAAAATTCTAGCAAGGAATAGGCATGTACAGATCGCTTCTGGGACCCCAAAATACCGAATTTTCTGGTGTTTTGAACCTGTATTTGGGATATAAACGGGTACAGAAGATGCATACTCATATTGACTTTGGGCACCAAATATATAGATTTTCAGCATGTTTTGGGCCTTTATTTTGAAAATACATTAACACGGAGTAGGCATGTACAGATCGCTTCTGGGACCCAAAAATATCGAATTTTCGGGTGTTTTGAGCCTGAATTTGGGATATAAACGGATACAGAAGATGCATGTACATATCGACTTTGGGCACCTAAAATATCGATTTTGAGCATGTTTTGGGCCGGTATTTTAAAAATATTCTAACAAGGAGTAGGCATGTACAGATCGTTTCTGGGACACAAAAATATCGATTTTTCGGGTGTTTTGAGCCTGAATTTGAGATATAAAAGGGTACAGAAGATGCATGTACATATTGACTTTGGGCACATAAAATATCGATTTTTAGCATGTTTTGGGCCTGTATTTTAAAAATACTCCAACACGGAGTATGCACGTACAGATTGCTTCTGGAACCCAAAAATATGGAATTTTCGGGTGTTTTGAACTTGAATTAGGGATATACACGTGTACAGAAGATGCTTACACATATTGACTTTGGGCACATAAAATATCGATTTTCAGCATGTTTTTGGCCTGTATTTTAAAAACACTCTAACACGGAGTATGCACGTACAGATTGCTTCTGGGACCCAAAAATATGGAATTTTCGGGTATTTTGAGCCTGAATTTGAGAAATAAACGGGTACAGAAGATGCATGCACATATCGACTTTGGGCACCTAAAATATCGATTTTTAGCATGTTTTTGGCCTGTATTTTAAAAATACTCTAACACGGAGTAGACATGTACAGATCGCTTTTGGGACCCAAAAATATCGAATTTTCGGGTGTTTTGAGCCTGAATTTGAGATATAAACGGGTACAGAAGATGCATGCACATATCGACTTTGGACACCTAAAATATCGATTTTTTGCATGTTTTGAGCCTATATTTTGAAAACATTCTAGCACTGAGTATGCATGTACAGATCGCTTAAGGGACCCAAAAATATCGAATTTTCGGGTGTTTTGAGCCTGAATTTGAGATATAAACGGGTACAGAAGATGCATGCACATATCGACTTTTTGCACTTAAAATATCGATTTTGAGCATGTTTTTGGTCCGTATCTTGAAAACATTCTAACAAGGAGTAGGCATGTACAGATCGCTTTTGGAACCCAAAAATATCAAATTTTCGAGTGTTTTGAACTTGAATTAGGGATATACACGTGTACAGAAGATGCTTACACATATTGACTTTGGGCACTTAAAATATCGATTTTCAGCATGTTTTGGGCCTGTATTTTAAAAACACTCTAACAAGGAGTATGCACGTACAGATTGCTTCTGGGACCCAAAAATATCGATTTTTCGGGTGTTTTGAGCCTGAATTTGAGATATAAACGGGTACAGAAGATGCATGCACATTTCGACTTTTTGCACCTAAAATATCGATTTTGAGCATGTTTTGAGTCTGTATTTTGAAAACATTCTAGCAAGAAGTAGGCATGTACAGATTGCTTCTGGGACCCAAAAATATCGAATTTTCGAGTGTTTTTAACCTGAATTTGGGATATAGACGGGTACAGAAGATACATACACATATTGACTTTGGCAGCTAAAATATCGATTTTCAGCATGTTTTAGGCCTGTATTTTGAAAATACTCTAACACGGAGTATGCATGTACACATTGCTTTTGGGACCCAAAAATATCGAATATTCGGGTGTTTTGAGTCTGAATTTGAGATATAAACGGGTACAGAAGATGCATGCACATATCGACTTTGGGCACCTAAAATATCGATTTTGAGCATGTTTTGGGCCTGTATTTTTAAAATACTCTAACACTGAGTAGACACGTACAGATCGCTTCTGGAACCCAAATAAATCGAATTTTAGGGTGTTCTGAGCCTGAATTTCAGAAAGGAACGGGTACAGAAGATGCATGCACATATCGACTTTGGGCACCTAAAATATCGATTTTGAGCATGTTTTGGGCCTGTATTTTGAAAATACTATAGCACGGCGTAGACATGTACAAATCGCTTCTGGGACACAAAAATATCGATTTTTTTGGGTGTTTTGAGCCTGAATTTGAGATATAAACGGGTACAGAAGATGCATGCACATATTGACTTTGGCACCCAAAATATCGATTTTTAGTATGTTTTCAGCGTATAATTTAAAAATATTCTAGCACTGAGTAGGCATGTACAGATCGCTTCTGGGACCCAAAAATATCGAATTTTCGGGGGTTTTGAGCCAGAATTTGGGATATAACCGGGTAGAGAGGATGCATGCACATATCGACTTTTTGCACCTAAAATATCGATTTTGAGCATGTTTTGGGTCTGTATCTTGAAAAAATTCTAGCAAGGAGTAGGCATGTACAGATCGCTTCTGGGACCCAAAAATACCGAATTTTCTGGTGTTTTGAACCTGGATTTGGGATATAGACGGGTACAGAAGATGCATACTCATATTGACTTTGGGCACCTAATATATAGATTTTCAGCATGTTTTGGGCCTGTATTTTAAAAATACTCCAACACGGAGTATGCACGTACAGATTGCTTCTGGAACCCAAAAATATGGAATTTTCGGGTGTTTTGAACTTGAATTAGGGATATACACGTGTACAGAAGATGCTTACACATATTGACTTTGGGCACATAAAATATCGATTTTCAGCATGTTTTTGGCCTGTATTTTAAAAACACTCTAACACGGAGTATGCACGTACAGATTGCTTCTGGGACCCAAAAATATGGAATTTTCGGGTGTTTTGAGCCTGAATTTGAGAAATAAACGGGTACAGAAGATGCATGCACATATCGACTTTGGGCACCTAAAATATCGATTTTTAGCATGTTTTTGGCCTGTATTTTAAAAATACTCTAACACGGAGTAAACATGTACAGATCGCTTTTGGGACCCAAAAATATCGAATTTTCGGGTGTTTTGAACCTGAATTTGAGATATAAACGGGTACAGAAGATGCATGCACATATCGACTTTGGACACCTAAAATATCGATTTTTTGCATGTTTTGAGCCTATATTTTGAAAACATTCTAGCACTGAGTATGCATGTACAGATCGCTTAAGGGACCCAAAAATATGGAATTTTCGGGTGTTTTGAGCCTGAATTTGAGATATAACCGGGTACAGAAGATGCATGCACATATCGACTTTTTGCACTTAAAATATCGATTTTGAGCATGTTTTTGGTCCGTATCTTGAAAACATTCTAACAAGGAGTAGGCATGTACAGATCGCTTTTGGAACCCAAAAATATCAAATTTTCGGGTGTTTTGAACTTGAATTAGGGATATACACGTGTACAGAAGATGCTTACACATATTGACTTTGGGCACTTAAAATATCGATTTTCAGCATGTTTTGGGCCTGTATTTTAAAAACACTCTAACACGGTGTATGCACGTACAGATTGCTTCTGGGACCCAAAAATATCGATTTTTCGGGTGTTTTGAGCCTGAATTTGAGATATAAAGGGGTACAGAAGATGCATGCACATTTCGACTTTTTGCACCTAAAATATCGATTTTGAGCATGTTTTGGGTCTGTATTTTGAAAACATTCTAGCAAGAAGTAGGCATGTACAGATTGCTTCTGGGACCCAAAAATATCGAATTTTCGAGTGTTTTGAACCTGAATTTGGGATATAGACGGGTACAGAAGATACATACACATATTGACTTTGGCAGCTAAAATATCGATTTTCAGCATGTTTTAGGCCTGTATTTTGAAAATACTCTAACACGGAGTATGCATGTACACATTGCTTTTGGGACCCAAAAATATCGAATATTCGGGTGTTTTGAGTCTGAATTTGAGATATAAACGGGTACAGAAGATGCATGCACATATCGACTTTGGGCACCTAAAATATCGATTTTGAGCATGTTTTGGGCCTGTATTTTTAAAATACTCTAACACTGAGTAGACACGTACAGATCGCTTCTGGAACCCAAATAAATCGAATTTTAGGGTGTTCTGAGCCTGAATTTCAGAAAGGAACGGGTACAGAAGATGCATGCACATATCGACTTTGGGCACCTAAAATATCGATTTTGAGCATGTTTTGGGCCTGTATTTTGAAAATACTATAGCACGGCGTAGACATGTACAAATCGCTTCTGGGACACAAAAATATCGATTTTTTTGGGTGTTTTGAGCCTGAATTTGAGATATAAACGGGTACAGAAGATGCATGCACATATTGACTTTGGCACCCAAAATATCGATTTTTAGTATGTTTTCAGCGTATAATTTAAAAATATTCTAGCACTGAGTAGGCATGTACAGATCGCTTCTGGGACCCAAAAATATCGAATTTTCGGGGGTTTTGAGCCAGAATTTGGGATATAACCGGGTAGAGAGGATGCATGCACATATCGACTTTTTGCACCTAAAATATCGATTTTGAGCATGTTTTGGGTCTGTATCTTGAAAAAATTCTAGCAAGGAGTAGGCATGTACAGATCGCTTCTGGGACCCAAAAATACCGAATTTTCTGGTGTTTTGAACCTGGATTTGGGATATAGACGGGTACAGAAGATGCATACTCATATTGACTTTGGGCACCTAATATATAGATTTTCAGCATGTTTTGGGCCTATATTTTAAAAATACTCTAACACGGAGTATGCACGTACAGATTGCTTCTGGGACCCAAAATTATGGAATTTTCGGGTGTTTTGAACTTGAATTAGGGATATACACGTGTACAGAAGATGCTTACACATATTGACTTTGGGCACTTAAAATATCGATTTTCAGCATGTTTTGGGCCTGTATTTTAAAAACACTCTAACACGGAGTATGCACGTACAGATTGCTTCTGGGACCCAAAAATATCGATTTTTCGGGTGTTTTGAGCCTGAATTTGAGATATAAACGGGTACAGAAGATGCATGCACATTTCGACTTTTTGCACCTAAAATATCGATTTTGAGCATGTTTTGGGTCTGTATTTTGAAAACATTCTAGGAAGAAGTAGGCATGTACAGATTGCTTCTGGGACCCAAAAATATCGAATTTTCGAGTGTTTTGAACCTGAATTTGGGATATAGACGGGTACTGAAGATGCATACACATATTGACTTTGGCAGCTAAAATATCGATTTTCAGCATGTTTTAGGCCTGTAATTTGAAAATACTCTAACTCGGAGTATGCATGTACACATTGCTTTTGGGACCCAAAAATATCGAATATTCGGGTGTTTTGAGTGTGAATTTGAGATATAAACGGGTACAGAAGATGCATGCACATATCGACTTTGGGCACCCAAAATATCGATTTTGAGCATGTTTTGGGCCTGTATTTTTAAAATACTCTAACACTGAGTAGACACGTACAGATCGCTTCTGGAACACAAATAAATCGAATTTTAGGGTGTTCTGAGCCTGAATTTCAGAAAGGAACGGGTACAGAAGATGCATGCACATATCGACTTTGGGCACCTAAAATATCGATTTTGAGCATGTTTTGGGCCTGTATTTTGAAAATACTATAGCACGGCGTAGACATGTACAAATCGCTTCTGAGACACAAAAATATCGATTTTTTTGGGTGTTTTGAGCCTGAATTTGAGATATAAACGGGTACAGAAGATGCATGCACATATTGACTTTGGCACCCAAAATATCGATTTTTAGTATGTTTTCAGCGTATAATTTAAAAATATTCTAGCACTGAGTAGGCATGTACAGATCGCTTCTGGGACCCAAAAATATCGAATTTTCGGGGGTTTTGAGCCAGAATTTGGGATATAACCGGGTAGAGAGGATGCATGCACATATCGACTTTTTGCACCTAAAATATCGATTTTGAGCATGTTTTGGGTCTGTATCTTTAAAAAATTCTAGCAAGAAGTAGGCATGTACAGATCGCTTCTGGGACCCAAAAATACCGAATTTTCTGGTGTTTTGAACCTGAATTTGGGATATAGATGGGTACAGAAGATGCATACTCATATTGACTTTAGGCACCTAATATATAGATTTTCAGCATGTTTTGGGACTGTATTTTAAAAATACTCTAACACGGAGTATGCACGTACAGATTGCTTCTGGGACTCAAAAATATGGAATTTTCGGGTGTTTTGAACTTGAATTAGGGATATACACGTGTACAGAAGATGCTTACACATATTGACTTTGGGCACTTAAAATATCGATTTTCAGCATGTTTTGGGCCTGTATTTTAAAAACACTCTAACACGGAGTATGCACGTACAGATTGCTTCTGGGACCCAAAAATATCGAATTTTCGGGTGTTTTGAGCCTGAATTTGAGATATAAACGGGTACAGAAGATGCATGCACATTTCGACTTTTTGCACCTAAAATATCGATTTTGAGCATGTTTTGGGTCTGTATTTTGAAAACATTCTAGCAAGAAGTAGGCATGTACAGATTGCTTCTGGGACCCAAAAATATCGAATTTTCGAGTGTTTTGAACCTGAATTTGGGATATAGACGGGTACTGAAGATGCATACACATATTGACTTTGGCAGCTAAAATATCGATTTTCAGCATGTTTTAGGCCTGTAATTTGAAAATACTCTAACTCGGAGTATGCATGTACACATTGCTTTTGGGACCCAAAAATATCGAATATTCGGGTGTTTTGAGTCTGAATTTGAGATATAAACGGGTACAGAAGATACATGCACATATCGACTTTGGGCACCCAAAATATCGATTTTGAGCATGTTTTGGGCCTGTATTTTTAAAATACTCTAACACTGAGTAGACACGTACAGATCGCTTCTGGAACCCAAATAAATCGAATTTTAGGGTGTTCTGAGCCTGAATTTGAGATAGGAACGGGTACAGAAGATGCATGCACATATCGACTTTTTGCACCTAAAATATCGATTTTGAGCATGTTTTGGGCCTGTATTTTGAAAATACTATAGCACGGCGTAGACATGTACAAATCGCTTCTGGGACACAAAAATATCGATATTTTTGGGTGTTTTGAGCCTGAATTTGAGATATAAACGGGTACAGAAGATGCATGCACATATCGACTTTGGCACCCAAAATATCGATTTTTAGTATGTTTTCAGCGTATAATTTGAAAATATTCTAGCACTGAGTAGGCATGTACAGATCGCTTCTGGGACCCAAAAATATCGAATTTTCGGGGGTTTTGAGCCAGAATTTGGGATATAACCGGGTTGAGAGGATTCATGCACATATCGACTTTTTGCACCTAAAATATCGATTTTGAGCATGTTTTGGGTCTGTATCTTGAAAAAATTCTAGCAAGGAGTAGGCATGTACAGATCGCTTCTGGGACCCAAAAATACCGAATTTTCTGGTGTTTTGAACCTGAATTTGGGATATAGACGGGTACAGAAGATGCATACTCATATTGATTTTGGGCACCTAATATATAGATTTTCAGCATGTTTTGGGCCTGTATTTTGAAAATACATTAACACGGAGTTGGCATGTACAGATCGCTTCTGGGACCCAAAAATATCGAATATTCGGGTGTTTTGAGCCTGAATTTGTGATATAAACGGATACAGAAGATGCATGCACTTAACGACTTTGGACACCTAAAATATCGATTTATAGCATGTTTTAAGCCTGTATTTTAAAAACATTCTAGCACTGAGTAGGCATGTGCAGATTGCTTAAGGGACCCAAAAATTTCGAATTTTCGGAGTTTTGAGCCTGAATTTGAGATATAAACGGGTACAGAAGATGCATGCACATATCGACTTTTTGCACTTAAAATATCGATTTTGAGCATGTTTTTGGTCTGTATCTTGAAAACATTCTAACACGGAGTATGCACGTACAGATTGCTTCTAAGACCCAAAAATATGGAATTTTCGGGGGGTTTTGAGCCTGAATTTGCAATATAAACGGGTACAGAAGATGCATGCACATATCGACTTTGGGCACCTAAAATATCGATTTTTAGCATGTTTTGGGCCTGTATTTTGAAAATACTCTAACACGGAGTAGACATGTACAGATCGCTTTTAGGACCCAAAAATATCGAATTTTCGGGTGTTTTAAGCCTGAATTTGAGATATTAACGGGTACAGAAGATGCATGCACATATCGACTTTGGACACCTAAAATATCGATTTTTAGCATGTTTTAAGCCTATATTTTGAAAACATTCTAGCACTGAGTATGCATGTACAGATCGCTTAAGGGACCCAAAAATATGGAATTTTCGGGTGATTTGAGTCTGAATTTGAGATATAAACGGGTACAGAAGATGCATGCACTTATCGACTTTGGACACCTAAAATATCGATTTTGAGCATGTCTTGGGTTTGTATCTTAAAAAATTCTATCAAGAAGTAGGCATGTACAGATCGCTTCTGGGACCCAAAAATATCGAATTTTCAGGTGTTTTGAACCTGAATTTGGGATATAGACGGATACAGAAGATGCATGCACATATCGACTTTGGGCACCTAAAATATCGATTTTGAGCATGTTTTGGGCCTGTATTTTGAAAGTACATTAACACGGAGTAGGCATGTACAGATCGCTTCTGGGACCCAAAAATATCGAATTTTCGGGTGATTTGAGAATGAATATGAGATATAAACGGATTCAGAAGATGCATGCACATATCGACTTTAGGCACCTAAAATATCGATTTTTAACATGTTTTGGGCCTGTATTTTAAAAATACTCTAACACGGAGTAGGCATGTACAGATTGCTTCTGGTACACAAAAATATCGATTTTTTGGGTGTTTTGAGCATGAATTTGAGATATAAACGGGTTCAGAAGATGCATGCACATATCGACTTTGGACACCTATAATATAGATTTATAGCATGTTTTAAGCCTGTATTTTAAAAACATTCTAGCACTGAGTAGGCATGTGGAGATTGCTTATGGGACCAAAAAATATCGAATTTTCGGAGTTTTGAGCCTGAATTTGAGATATAAACGGGTACAGAAGATGCATGCACATATCGACTTTGGCACCCAAAATATCGATTTTTAGTATGTTTTGGGCGTATAAATTGAAAATATTCTAGCACTGAGTAGGCATGTACAGATCGCTTCTGGGACCCAAAAATATCGAATTTTCGGGGGTTTTGAGCCAGAAATTGGGATATAACCGGGTACAGAGGAGGCATGCACATATCGACTTTTTGCACCTAAAATATCGATTTTGAGCATGTTTTGGGTCTGTATCTTGAAAAAATTCTAGCAATGAGTAGGCATGTACAGATCGCTTCTGGAACCCAAAAATACCGAATTTTCTGGTGTTTTGAACCTGAATTTGGGATATAGACGGGTACAGAAGATGCATACTCATATTGACTTTGGGCACCTAATATATAGATTTTCAGCATGTTTTGGGCCTGTATTTTGAAAATACATTAACACGGAGTAGGCATGTACAGATCGCTTCTGGGACCCAAAAATATGGAATTTTCGGGTGTTTTGAGCCTGAATTTGTGATATAAACGGATACAGAAGATGCATGTACACATCGACTTTGGGCACCGAAAATATCGATTTTGAGCATGTTTTGGGCCTGTATTTTGAAAATACTCTAACACGGAGTAGGCATGTACAGATCGCTTCTGGGACACAAAAATATCGATTTTTTGGGTGTTTTGAGACTGAATTTGAGATATAAACGGGTACAGAAGATGCATGCACATATCGACTTTGGCACACAAAATATCGATTTTTAGTATGTTTTGGGCGTATAATTTGAAAATATTCTAGCACTGAGTAGGCATGTACAGATCGCTTCTGGGACCCAAAAATATCGAATTTTCGGGGGTTTTGAGCCAGAATTTGGGATATAACCGGGTACAGAGGATGCATGCACATATCGACTTTTTTGCACCTAAAATATCGATTTTGAGCATGTTTTGGGTCTGTAACTTGAAAAAATTCTAGCAAGGAGTAGGCATGTACAGATCGCTTCTGGGACCCAAAAATACCGAATTTTCGGGTGTTTTGAACCTGAATTTGGGATATAAACGGGTACAGAAGATGCATACACATATTGACTTTGGGCACCTAAAATATAGATTTTCAGCATGTTTTGGGCTTGTATTTTGAAAGTACATTAACACGGAGTAGGCATGTACAGATCGCTTCTGGGACCCAAAAATATCGAATTTTCGGGTGATTTGAGAATGAATATGAGATATAAACGGATTCAGAAGATGCATGCACATATCGACTTTAGGCACCTAAAATATCGATTTTTAACATGTTTTGGGCCTGTATTTTAAAAATACTCTAACACGGAGTAGGCATGTACAGATTGCTTCTGGTACACAAAAATATCGATTTTTTGGGTGTTTTGAGCCTGAATTTGAGATATAAACGGGTTCAGAAGATGCATGCACATATCGACTTTGGACACCTATAATATCGATTTATAGCATGTTTTAAGCCTGTATTTTAAAAACATTCTAGCACTGAGTAGGTATGTGCAGATTGCTTAAGGGACCCAAAAATATCGAATTTTCGGAGTTTTGAGCCTGAATTTGAGATATAAACGGGTACAGAAGATGCATGCACATATCGACTTTGGCACCCAAAATATCGATTTTTAGTATGTTTTCAGCGTATAATTTGAAAATATTCTAGCACTGAGTAGGCATGTACAGATCGCTTCTGGGAACCAAAAATATCGAATTTTCGGGGGTTTTGAGCCAGAATTTGGGATATAACCGGGTACAGAGGATGCATGCACATATCGACTTTTTGCACCTAAAATATCGATTTTGAGCATGTTTTGGGTCTGCATCTTGAAAAAATTCTAGCAAGGAGTAGGCATGTACAGATCGCTTCTGGGACCCAAAAATACCGAATTTTCTGGTGTTTTGAGCCTGAATTTGTGATATAAACGGATACAGAAGATGCATGTACACATCGACTTTGGGCACCTAAAATATCGATTTTGAGCATGTTTTGGGCCGGTATTTTGAAAATACTCTAACACGGAGTAGGCATGTACAGATCGTTTCTGGGACACAAAAATATCGATGTTTCGGGTGTTTTGAGCCTGAATTTGAGTTATAAACGGGTACAGAAAATGCATGCACTTAACGACTTTGGACACCTAAAATATCGATTTATAGCATGTTTTAAGCCTGTATTTTAAAAACATTCTAGCACTGAGTAGGCATGTGCAGATTGCTTAAGGGACCCAAAAATATCGAATTTTCGGAGTTTTGAGCCTTAATTTAAGATATAAACGGGTACAGAAGATGCATGCACATATCGACTTTTTGCACTTAAAATATCGATTTTGAGCATGTTTTTGGTCTGTATCTTGAAAACATTCTAACATGGAGTAAGCACGTACAGATTGCTTCTGGGACCCAAAAATATGGAATTTTCGGGGGGTTTTGAGCCTGAATTTGCGATATAAACGGGTACAGAAGATGCATTCACATATCGACTTTGGGCACCTAAAATATCGATTTTTAGCATGTTTTGGGCGTGTATTTTAAAAATACTCTAACACGGAGTATGCACGTACAGATTGCTTCTGAGACCCAAAAATATGGAATTTTCGGGTGTTTTGAGCCTGAATTTGAGATATAAACGGGTACAGAAGATGCATGCACTTATCGACTTTGGACACCTAAAATATCGATTTTGAGCATGTTTTTGGTCTATATCTTGAAAACATTCTAGCAAGGAGTAGGCATGTACAGATCGATTTTGGAACCCAAAAATATCGAATTTTCGGGTGTTTTGAACTTGAATTAGGGATATACACGTGTACAGAAGATGCTTACACATATTGACTTTGGGCACTTAAAATATCGATTTTCAGCATGTTTTGTGCCTGTATTTTAAAAACACTCTAACACGGAGTATGCACGCACAGATTGCTTCTGGGACCCAAAAATATGGAATTTTCGGCTGTTTTGAGCCTGAATTTGAGATATAAACGGGTACAGAAGATGCATGCACATATCGACTTTGGGCACCTAAAATATCGATTTTTAGCATGTTTTGGGCCTGTATTTTAAAAATACTCTAACACGGAGTAGCCATGTACAGATCGCTTTTGGGACCCAAAAATATCGAATTTTCGGGTGTTTTGAGCCTGAATTTGAGATATAAACGGGTACAGAAGATGCATGCACATATCGACTTTGGACACCTAAAATATCGATTTTTAGCATGTTTTGAGCCTATATTTTGAAAACATTCAAGCACTGAGTATGCATGTACAGATCGCTTAAGGGACCCAAAAATATGGAATTTTCGGGTGTTTTGAGCCTGAATTAGGGATATACACGTGTACAGAAGATGCATGCACCTATCGACTTTGGGCACCTAAAATATCGATTTTGATCATGTTTTTGGTCTGTATCTTGAAAAAAATTCTAGCAAGGAGTAGGCATGTACAGATCGCTTTTGGAACCCAAAAATATCGAATTTTCGAGTGTTTTGAACTTGAATTAGGGATATACACGTGAACAGAAGATGCTTATACATATTGACTTTGGGCACTTAAAATATCGATTTTCAGCATGTTTTGGGCCTGTATTTTAAAAAACACTCTAACACGGAGTATGCACGTACAGATTGCTTATGGGACCCAAAAATATCGATTTTTCGGGTGTTTTGAGCCTGAATTTGAGATATAAACGGGTACAGAAGATGCATGCACATATCGACTTAGGGCACCTAAAATATCGATTTTGATCATGTTATGGGCCTGTATTTTTAAAATACTCTAACACTGAGTAGACACGTACAGATCGCTTCTGGAACCCAAATAAATCGAATTTTAGGGTGTTCTGAGCCTGAATTTGAGATATGAACGGGTACAGAAGATGCATGCACATATCGACTTTGGGCACCTAAAATATCGATTTTGAGCATGTTTTGGGCCTGTATCTTGAAAATACTATAGCACGGCGTAGACATGTACAAATCGCTTCTGGGACACAAAAATATCGATTTTTTGGGGTGTTTTGAGCCTGAATTTGAGATATAAACGGGTACAGAAGATGCATGCACATATCGATTTTGGCACCCAAAATATCAATTTTTAGTATGTTTTGGGCCTGTATTTTTAAAATACTCTAACACTGAGTAGACACGTACAGATCGCTTCTGGAACCCAAATAAATCGAATTTTAGGGTGTTCTGAGCCTGAATTTGAGATATGAACGGGTACAGAAGATGCATGCACATATCGACTTTGGACACCTAAAATATCGATTTATAGCATGTTTTAAGCCTGTATTTTAAAAACATTCTAGCACTGAGTAGGCATGTGCAGATTGCTTAAGGGACCCAAAAATATCGAATTTTCAGAGTTTTTGAGCCTGAATTTGAGATATAAACGGGTACAGAAGATGCATGCACATATCGACTTTTTGCACTTAAAATATCGATTTTGAGCATGTTTTTGGTCTGTATCTTGAAAACATTCTAACACGGAGTATGCACGTACAGATTGCTTCTGGGACCCAAAAATATGGAATTTTCGTGGGGTTTTGAGCCTGAATTTGCGATATAAACGGGTACAGAAGATGCATGCACATATCGACTTTGGGCACCTAAAATATCGATTTTTAGCATGTTTTGGGCCTGTATTTTAAAAATACTCTAACACGGAGTAGACATGTACAGATCGCTTTTCGGACCCAAAAATATCGAATTTTCGGGTGTTTTGAGCCTGAATTTGAGATATAAACGGGTACAGAAGATGCATGCACATATCGACTTTGGACACCAAAAATATCGATTTATAGCATGTTTTAAGCCTGTATTTTAAAAACATTCTAGCACTGAGTAGGCATGTGCAGATTGCTTAAGGGACCCAAAAATATCGAATTTTCGGAGTTTTGAGCCTGAATTTGAGATATAAACGGGTACAGAAGATGCATGCACATATCGACTTTTTGCACTTAAAATATCGATTTTGAGCATGTTTTTGGTCTGTATCTTGAAAACATTCTAACACGGAGTATGCACGTACAGATTGCTTCTGGGACCCAAAAATATGGAATTTTCGGGGGGTTTTGAGCCTGAATTTGCGATATAAACGGGTACAGAAGATGCATGCACATATCGACTTTGGGCACCTAAAATATCGATTTTTAGCATGTTTTGGGCCTGTATTTTGAAAATACTCTAACACGGAGTATGCACGTACAGATTGCTTCTGGGACCCAAAAATATGGAATTTTCGGGTGTTTTGAGAATGAATTTGAGATATAAACGGGTACAGAAGATGCATGCACATATCGACTTGGGGCACCTAAAATATCGATTTTTAGCATGTTTTGGGCCTGTATTTTAAAAATACTCTAACACGGAGTAGACATGTACAGATCGCTTTTAGGACCCAAAAATATCGAATTTTCGGGTGTTTTGAGCCTGAATTTGAGATATAAACGGGTACAGAAGATGCATGCACATATCGACTTTGGACACCTAACATATCGATTTTTAGCATGTTTTGAGCCTATATTTTGAAAACATTCTAGCACTGAGTATGCATGTACAGATCGCTTAAGGGACCCAAAAATATGGAATTTTCGGGTGTTTTGAACCTGAATTTGAGATATAAACGGGTACAGAAGATGCATGCACTTATCGCCTTTTTGCACCTAAAATATCGATTTTGAGCATGTCTTGGGTTTGTATCTTAAAAAATTCTATCAAGAAGTAGGCATGTACAGATCGCTTCTGGGACACAAAAATATCGAATTTTCGGGTGTTTTGAACCTGAATTTGGGATATAGACGGATACAGAAGATGCATGCACATATCGACTTTGGGCACCTAAAATATCGATTTTGAGCATGTTTTGGGCCTGTATTTTGAAAATACTCTAACACGGAGTAGGCATGTACAGATGGCTTCGGGGACCCAAAAATATCGAATATTCGGGTGTTTTGAGTCTGAATTTGAGATATAAACGGGTACAGAAGATGCATGCACATATCGACTTTGGGCACCCAAAATATCGATTTTGAGCATGTTTTGGGCCTGTATTTTTAAAATACTCTAACACTGAGTAGACACGTACAGATCGCTTCTGGAACCCAAATAAATCGAATTTTAGGGTGTTCTGAGCCTGAATATGAGATATGAACGGGTACAGAAGATGCATGCACATATCGACTTTGGGCACCTTAAATATTGATTTTTAGCATGTTTTGGGTCTGTATTTTAAAAATACTCTAACACGGAGTAGACATGTACAGATCGCTTTTGGGACACAAAAATATCGATTTTTTGGGTGTTTTGAGACTGAATTTGAGATATAAACGGGTACAGAAGATGCATGCACATATCGACTTTGGGCACCTAAAATATCGATTTTTAGCATGTTTTGGGCCTGTATTTTAAAAATACTCTAACACGGAGTAGACATGTACAGATCGCTTTTGGGACCCAAAAATATCGAATTTTCGGGTGTTTTGAGCCTGAATTTGAGATATAAACGGGTACAGAAGATGCATGCACATATCGACTTTGGACACCTAAAATATCGATTTTTAGCATGTTTTGAGCCTATATTTTGAAAACATTCTAGCACTGAGTATGCATGTACAGATCGCTTAAGGGACCCAAAAATATGGAATTTTCGGGTGATTTGAGCCTGAATTTGAGATATAAACGGGTTCAGAAGATGCATGCAATAATCGACTTGGGACACCTAAAATATCGATTTTGAGCATGTCTTGGGTTTGTATCTTAAAAAATTTAATCAAGAAGTAGGCATGTACAGATCGCTTCTGGGACCCAAAAATATCGAATTTTCGGGTGTTTTGAACCTGAATTTGGGATATAGACGGATACAGAAGATGCATGCACATATCGACTTTGGACACCTATAATATCTATTTATAGCATGTTTTAAGCCTGTATTTTAAAAACATTCTAGCACTGAGTAGGCATGTGCAGATTGCTTAAGGGACCAAAAAATATCGAATTTTCGGAGTTTTGAGCCTGAATTTGAGATATAAACGGGTACAGAAGATGCATGCACATATCGACTTTGGCACCCAAAATATCGATTTTTAGTATGTTTTCAGCGTATAATTTGAAAATATTCTAGCACTCAATAGGCATGTACAGATTACTTCTGGGACCCAAAAACATGGAATTTTCGGGGGGTTTTGAGCCTGAATTTGCGATATAAACGGGTACAGAAGATGCATGCACATATCGACTTTGGGCACCTAAAATATCGATTTTTTAGCATGTTTTGGGCCTGTATTTTAAAAATACTCTAACACGGAGTATGCACGTACAGATTGCTTCTGGGACCCAAAAATATGGAATTTTCGGGTGTTTTGAGCCTGAATTTGAGATATAAACGGGTACAGAAGATGCATGCAGTTATCGACTTTGGACACCTAAAATATCGATTTTGAGCATGTTTTTGGTCTGTATCTTGAAAACATTCTAGCAAGGAGTAGGCATGTACAGATCGCTTTTGGAACCCAAAAATATCGAATTTTCGGGTGTTTTGAACTTGAATTAGGGATATACACGTGTACAGAAGATGCTTACACATATTGACTTTGGGCACTTAAAATATCGATTTTCAGCATGTTTTGTGCCTGTATTTTAAAAACACTCTAACACGGAGTATGCACGCACAGATTGCTTCTGGGACCCAAAAATATGGAATTTTCGGGTGTTTTGAGCCTGAATTTGAGATATAAACGGGTACAGAAGATGCATGCACATATCGACTTTGGGCACCTAAAATATCGATTTTTAGCATGTTTTGGGCCTGTATTTTAAAAATACTCTAACACGGAGTAGACATGTACAGATCGCTTTTGGGACCCAAAAATATCGAATTTTCGGGTGTTTTGAGCCTGAATTTGAGATATAAACGGGTACAGAAGATGCATGCACTTAACGACTTTGGACACCTAAAATATCGATTTTGAGCATGTTTTGGGCCTGTATTTTTAAAATACTCTAACACTGAGTAGACACGTACAGATCGCTTCTGGAACCCAAATAAATCGAATTTTAGGGTGTTCTGAGCCTGAATTTGAGATATGAACGGGTACAGAAGATGCATGCACATATCGACTTTGGGCACCTAAAATATCGATTTTGAGCATGTTTTGGGCCTGTATCTTGAAAATACTATAGCACGGCGTAGACATGTACAAATCGCTTCTGGGACACAAAAATATCGATTTTTTGGGGTGTTTTGAGCCTGAATTTGAGATATAAACGGGTACAGAAGATGCATGCACATATCGATTTTGGCACCCAAAATATCGATTTTTAGTATGTTTTGGGCCTGTATTTTTGAAATACTCTAACACTGAGTAGACACTTACAGATCGCTTCTGGAACCCAAATAAATCGAATTTTAGGGTGTTCTGAGCCTGAATTTGAGATATGAACGGGTACAGAAGATACATGCACATATCATCTTTGGGCACCTAAAATATCGATTTTGAGCATGTTTTGGGCCTGTATTTTGAAAATACTATAGCACGGCGTAGACATGTACAAATCGCTTCTGGGACACAAAAATATCGATTTTTTTGGGTGTTTTGAGCCTGAATTTGAGATATAAACGGGTACAGAAGATGAATGCACATATCGACTTTGGCACCCAAAATATCGATTTTTAGTATGTTTTGGGCGTATAATTTGAAAATATTCTAGCACTGAGTAGGCATGTACAGATCGCTTCTGGGACCCAAAAATATCGAATTTTCGGGGGTTTTGAGCCTGAATTTGGGATATAACCGGGTACAGAGGATGCATGCACACATCGACTTTTTGCACCTAAAATATCGATTTTGAGCATGTTTTGGGTCTGTATCTTGAAAAAATTCTAGCAAGGAGTAGGCATGTACAGATCGCTTCTGGGACCCAAAAATACCGAATTTTCTGGTGTTTTGAACCTGAATTTGGGATATAGACGGGTACAGAAGATGCATACTCATATTGACTTTGGGCACCTAATATATAGATTTTCAGCATGTTTTGGGCCTGTATTTTGAAAATACATTAACACGGAGTAGGCATGTACAGATTGCTTATGGGACCCAAAAATATCGATTTTTCGGGTGTTTTGAGCCTGAATTTGAGATATAAACGGGTACAGAAGATCCATGCACTTAACGACTTTGGACACCTAAAATATCGATTTTGAACATGTTTTGGGCCTGTATATTAAAAACATTCTAGCACTGAGTAGGCATGTGCAGATTGCTTAAGGGACCCAAAAATATCGAATTTTCGGAGTTTTGAGCCTGAATTTGAGATATAAACGGGTACAGAAGATGCATGCACATATCGACTTTGGCACCCAAAATATCGATTTTTAGTATGTTTTCAGCGTATAATTTGAAAATATTCTAGCACTTAATAGGCATGTACAGATCGCTTCTGGGACCCAAAAATATCGAATTTTCGGGGGTTTTGAGCCAGAATTTGGGATATAACCGGGTACAGAGGATGCATGCACATATCGACTTTTTGCACCTAAAATATAGATTTTGAGCATGTTTTGGGTCTGTATCTTGAAAAAATTCTAGCAAGGAGTAAGCACGTACAGATTACTTCTAAGACCCAAAAATATGGAATTTTCGGGGGGTTTTGAGCCTGAATTTGCGATATAAACGGGTACAGAAGATGCATGCACATATCGACTTTGGGCACCTAAAATATCGATTTTTAGCATGTTTTGGGCCTGTATTTTAAAAATACTCTAACACGGAGTATGCACGTACAGATTGCTTCTGGGACCCAAAAATATGGAATTTTCGGGTGTTTTGAGCCTGAATTTGAGATATAAACGGGTACAGAAGATGCATGCACTTATCGACTTTGGGCACCTAAAATATCGATTTTTAGCATGTTTTGGGCCTGTATTTTAAAAATACTCTAACACGGAGTAGACATGTACAGATCGCTTTTGGGAACCAAAAATATCGAATTTACGGGTGTTTTGAGTTTGAATTTGAGATATAAACGGGTACAGAAGATGCATGCACTTAACGACTTTGGACACCTAAAATATCGATTTTGAGCATGTTTTGGGCCTGTATTTTAAAAACATTCTAGCACTGAGTAGGCATGTGCAGATTGCTTAAGGGACCCAAAAATATCGAATTTTCGGAGTTTTAAGCCTGAATTTGAGATATAAACGGGTACAGAAGATGCATGCACTTATCGACTTTGGACACCTAAAATATCGATTTTGATCATCTTTTTGGTCTGTATCTTGAAAACATTCTAGCAAGGAGTAGGCATCTACAGGTCGCTTTTGGAACCCAAAAATATCGAATTTTCGGGTGTTTTGAACTTGAATTAGGGATATACACGTGTACAGAAGATGCTTACACATATTGACTTTGGGCACTTAAAATATCGATTTTCAGCATGTTTTGGGCCTGTATTTTAAAAACACTCTAACACGGAGTATGCACGTACAGATTGCTTATGGGACCCAAAAATATCGATTTTTCGGGTGTTTTGTGCCTGAATTTGAGATATAAACGGGTACAGAAGATGCATGCACATATCGACTTTGGGCACCTAAAATATCGATTTTGATCATGTTTTGGGCCTGTATTTTTAAAATACTCTAACACTGAGTAGACACGTACAGATCGCTTCTGGAACCCAAATAAATCGAATTTTAGGGTGTTCTGAGCCTGAATTTGAGATATGAACGGGTACAGAAGATGCATGCACATATCGACTTTGGGCACCTAAAATATCGATTTTGAGCATGTTTTGGGCCTGTATTTTGAAAATACTATAGCACGGCGTAGACATGTACAAATCGCTTCTGGGACACAAAAATATCGATTTTTTGGGGTGTTTTGAGCCTGAATTTGAGATATAAACGGGTACAGAAGATGCATGCACATATCGATTTTGGCACCCAAAATATCGATTTTTAGTATGTTTTGGGCCTGTATTTTTAAAATACTCTAACACTGAGTAGACACGTACAGATCGCTTCTGGAACCCAAATAAATCGAATTTTAGGGTGTTCTGAGCCTGAATTTGAGATATGAACGGGTACAGAAGATACATGCACATATCGACTTTGGCACCCAAAATATCGATTTTTAGTATGTTTTGGGCGTATAATTTGAAAATATTCTAGCACTGAGTAGGCATGTACAGATCGCTTCTGGGACCCAAAAATATCGAATTTTCGGGGGTTTTGAGCCTGAATTTGGGATATAACCGGGTACAGAGGATGCATGCACACATCGACTTTTTGCACCTAAAATATCGATTTTGAGCATGTTTTGGGTCTGTAACTTGAAAAAATTCTAGCAAGGAGTAGGCATGTACAGATCGCTTCTGGGACCCAAAAATACCGAATTTTCTGGTGTTTTGAACCTGAATTTGGGATATAGACGGGTACAGAAGATGCATACTCATATTGATTTTGGGCACCTAATATATAGATTTTCATCATGTTTTGGGCCTGTATTTTGAAAATACATTAACACGGAGGAGGCATGTACAGATCGCTTCTGGGACCCAAAAATATCGAATTTTCGGGTGTTTTGAGCCTGAATTTGTGATATAAACTGATACAGAAGATGCATGTACATATCGACTTTGGTCACCTAAAATATCGATTTTGAGCATGTTTTGGGCCGGTATTTTGAAAATACTCTAACACGGAGTAGGCATGTACAGATCGTTTCTGGGACACAAAAATATCGATGTTTCGGGTGTTTTTGAGCCTGAATTTGAGATATAACCGGGTACAGAAGATGCATGCACTTAACGACTTTGGACACCTAAAATATCGATTTATAGCATGTTTTAAGCCTGTATTTTAAAAACATTCTAGCACTGAGTAGGCATGTGCAGATTGCTTAAGGGACCCAAAAATGTCGAATTTTCGGAGTTTTGAGCCTGAATTTGAGATATAAACGGGTACAGAAGATGCATGCACATATTGACTTTTTGCACTTAAAATATCGATTTTGAGCATGTTTTTGGTCTGTATCTTGAAAACATTCTAACACGGAGTAAGTACGTACAGATTGCTTCTGGGACCCAAAAATATGGAATTTTCGGGGGGTTTTGAGCCTGAATTTGCAATATAAACGGGTACAGAAGATGCATGCACATATCGACTTTGGGCACCTAAAATATCGATTTTGAGCATGTTTTTGGTCTGTATCTTGGAAACATTCTAGCAAGGAGTAGGCATGTACAGATCGCTTTTGGAACCCAAAAATATCGAATTTTCGGGTGTTTTGAACTTGAATTAGGGATATACACGTGTACAGAAGATGCTTACACATATTGACTTTGGGCACTTAAAATATCGATTTTCAGCATGTTTTGGGCCTGTATTTTAAAAACACTCTAACACGGAGTTTGCACGTACAGATTGCTTCTGGGACCCAAAAATATGGAATTTTCGGGTGTTTTGAGCCTGAATTTGAGATATAAACGGGTACAGAAGATGCATGCACATTTCGACTTTTTGCACCTAACATTTTGAGCATGTTTTGGGTCTGCATCTTGAAAACATTCTAGCAAGAAGTAGGCATGTACAGATTGCTTCTGGGACCAAAAAATATCGAATTTTCAAGTGTTTTGAACCTGAATTTGGGATATAGACGGGTACAGAAGATGCATACACATATTGACTTTGGGCAGCTAAAATATCGATTATCAGCATGTTTTAGGCCTGTAATTTGAAAATACTCTAACACGGAGTATGCATGTACACATTGCTTTTGGGACCCAAAAATATCGAATATTCGGGTGTTTTGAGTCTGAATTTGAGATATAAACGGGTACAGAAGATGCATGCACATATCGACTTTGGGCACCCAAAATATCGATTTTGAGCATGTTTTGGGCCTGTATTTTTAAAATACTCTAACACTGAGTAGACACGTACAGATCGCTTCTGGAACCCAAATAAATCGAATTTTAGGGTGTTCTGAGCCTGAATATGAGATATGAACGGGTACAGAAGATCCATGCACATATCGACTTTTTGCACCTAAAATATCGATTTTGAGCATGTTTTGGGTCTGTATCTTGAAAAAATTCTAGCAAGGAGTAGGCATGTACAGATCGCTTCTGGGACCAAAAAATACCGAATTTTCTGGTGTTTTGAACCTGAATTTGGGATATAGACGGGTACAGAAGATGCATACACATATTGACTTAGGGCACCTAAAATATAGATTTTCAGGAATGTTTTTCGCCTGTATTTTGAAAATACATTAACACGAAGTAGGCATGAACAGATCGCTTCTGGGACCCAAAAATATCTAATTTTCGGGTGTTTTGAGCCTGAATTTGAGATATAAACGGATACAGATGATTCATGCACATATCGACTTTGGGCACCTAAAATATCGATTTTGAGCATGTTTTGGGCCTGTATTTTGAAAATACTCTAACATGGAGTAGGCATATACAGATCGTTTCTGGGACACAAAAATATCGTTTTTTTTGGTGTTTTGAGCCTGAATTTGAGATATAAACGGGTTCAGAAGATGCATGCACATATCGAGTTTGGACACATAAAATATCGATTTATAGCATGTTTTAAGCCTGTATTTTAAAAATATTCTAGCACTGAGTAGGCATGTGCAGATTGCTTAAGGGACCCAAAAAAATCGAATTTTCGGAGTTTTGAGCCTGAATTTGAGATATAAACAGGTACAGAAGATGTATGCACATATCGACTTTTTGCACTTAAAATATCGATTTTTAACATGTTTTGGGTCTGTATCTTGAAAAAATTCTAGCAAGGAGTAGGCATGTACAGATCGCTTCTGGGACCCAAAAAAATCGAATTTTCTGGTGTTTTGAACCTGAATTAGGGATATACACGTGTACAGAAGATGCAAACACATTTTGACTTTGGTCACATAAGATATCGTTTTTCAGCATGTTTTGGGCCTGTATTTTAAAAACACTCTAACACGGAGTGTGCACGTACAGATCGCTTCTGGGACCCAAAAATATCGAATTTTCGGGTTTTGAGCCTGAATTTGAGATATAAACGGGTACAGAAGATGCATGCACATATCGACTTTGGACACCTAAAATATCGATTTATAGCATGTTTTAAGCCTGTATTTTAAAAACATTCTAGCACTGAAGATGCATGCACATATCGACTTTGGCACCTAAAATATCGATTTTTCGTATGTTTTGGGCGTATAATTTGAAAATATTCTAGCACTGAGTAGGCATGTACAGATCGCTTCTGGGACCCAAATATACCGAATTTTCTGTTGTTTTGAACCAGAATTAGGGATATACACGGGTACAGAAGATGCATACACATATTGACTTTGGGCACATAAAATATCGATTTTCAGCATGTTTTGGGCCTGTATTTTAAAAACACTCTAACACGGAGTATGCACGTACAGATCGCTTCTGGGACCCAAAAACATTGAATTTTCGGGTGTTTTGAGCCTGAATTTGAGATATAAACGGGTACAGAAGATGCATGCACATATCGACTTTGGGCACCCAAAATATTGATTTTGAGCATGTTTTGTGCCTGAATTTTTAAAATACTCTAACACTGAGTAAACACGTACAGATCGCTTCTGGAACCCAAATAAATCGAATTTTCGGGAGTTCTGAGCCTGAATTTGAGGTATAAACGGGTACAGAAGATGCATGCACATTTCGACTTTTTGCACCTAAAATATCGATTTTGAGTATGTTTTGGGTCTGTATCTTGAAAACATTCTAGCAAGAAGTAGGCATGTACAGATTGTTTCTGGGACCCAAAAATATCGAATTTTTGAGTGTTTTGAATCTGAATTTGGTATATAGACGGGTACAGAAGATGCATAAACATATTGACTTTGGGCAGCTAAACTATCGATTTTCAGCATGTTTTAGGCCTGTATTTTGAAAATACTCTAAAACAGAGTATGCATGTACACATTGCTTTTGGGACCCAAAAATATCGAATATTCGGGTGTTTTGAGTCTGAATTTGAGATATAAACGGGTACAGAAGATGCATGCACATATCGACTTTGGGCACCCAAAATATCGATTTTGAGCATGTTTTGGGCCTGTATTTTTAAAATACCCTAACACGGAGTAGACACGTACAGATCGCTTTTGGAACACAAATAAATCGAATTTTAGGGTGTTCTGAGCCTGAATTTGAGATATGAACGGATACAGAAGATGCATGCACATATCGACTTTGGGCACCTAAAATATTGATTTTGAGCATGTTTTGGGCCTGTATTTTGAAAATACTATAGCACCGTGTAGACATGTACAGATCGCTTCTGGGACACAAAAATATCGAATTTTTGGGTGTTTTGAGCCTGAATTTGAGATATAAACGGGTACAGAAGATGCATGCACATATCGACTTTGGCACCCAAAATATCGATTTTTAGTATGTTTTGGGCGTATAATTTGAAAATATTCTAGCACTGAGTAGGCATGTACAGATCGCTTCTGGGACCCAAATATATCGACTTTTCTGGTGTTTTGAACCAGAATTAGGGATATACACGGGTACAGAAGATGCATACACATATTGACTTTGGGCACATAAAATATCGATTTTCAGCATGTTTTGGGCCTGTATTTTAAAAACACTCTAACACGGAGTATGCACGTACAGATCGCTTCTGGGACCCAAAAACATTGAATTTTCGGGTGTTTTGAGCCTGAATTTGAGATATAAACGGGTACAGAAGATGCATGCACATATCGACTTTGGGCACCCAAAATATTGATTTTGAGCATGTTTTGTGCCTGAATTTTTAAAATACTCTAACACTGAGTAAACACGTACAGATCGCTTCTGGGACCCAAATAAATCGAATTTTCGGGTGTTCTGAGCCTGAATTTGAGGTATAAACGGGTACAGAAGATGCATGCACATTTCGACTTTTTGCACCTAAAATATCGATTTTGAGTATGTTTTGGGTCTGTATCTTGAAAACATTCTAGCAAGAAGTAGGCATGTACAGATTGTTTCTGGGACCCAAAAATATCGAATTTTTGAGTGTTTTGAATCTGAATTTGGTATATAGACGGGTACAGAAGATGCATACACATATTGACTTTGGGCAGTTAAAATATCGATTTTCAGCATGTTTTAGGCCTGTATTTAGAAAATACTCTAAAACAGAGTATGCATGTACACATTGCTTTTGGGACCCAAAAATATCGAATATTCGGGTGTTTTGAGTCTGAATTTGAGATATAAACGGGTACAGAAGATGCATGCACATATCGACTTTGGGCACCCAAAATATCGATTTTGAGCATGTTTTGGGCCTGTATTTTTAAAATACCCTAACACGGAGTAGACACGTACAGATCGCTTTTGGAACCCAAATAAATCGAATTTTAGGGTGTTCTGAGCCTGAATTTGAGATATGAACGGATACAGAAGATGCATGCACATATCGACTTTGGGCACCTAAAATATCGATTTTGAGCATGTTTTGGGCCTGTATTTTGAAAATACTATAGCACCGTGTAGACATGTACAGATCGCTTCTGGGACACAAAAATATCGAATTTTTGGGTATTTTGAGCCTGAATTTGAGATATAAACGGGTACAGAAGATGCATGCACATATCGACTTTGGCACCCAAAATATCGATTTTTAGTATGTTTTGGGCGTATAATTTGAAAATATTCTAGCACTGAGTAGGCATGTACAGATCGCTTCTGGGACCCAAATACATCGAATTTTCTGGTGTTTTGAACCTAAATTTGGGATATACACGGGTACAGAAGATGTATACACATATTGACTTTTTAGCACATAAAATATCGATTTTCAGCATGTTTTCGGCCTATAATTTAAAAACACTCTAATACGGAGTATGCACGTACAGATCGCTTCTGGGACCCAAAAACTTTGAATTTTCGGGTGTTTTGAGCCTGAATTTGAGATATAAACGGGTACAGAAGATGCATGCACATTTCGACTTTTTGCACCTAAAATATCGATTTTGAGCATGTTTTGGGTCTGTATCTTGAAAACATTCTACAAAGGAGTAGGCATGTACAGATCGCTTCTGGGACCCAAAAATACCGAATTTTCTGGTGTTTTGAACCTGAATTAGGGATATAGACGGGTACAGAAGATGCATACACATATTGACTTTGGGCACCTAAAATATCGATTTTCAGCATGTTTTGGGTCTGTATCTTGAAAATTTTTTAGCAAGGAGTAGGCATGTACAGATCGCTTCTGGGACCCAAAATTATCGAATTTTCGGGTGTTTTGAGCCTGAATTTGAGATATAAACGAGTACAGAAGATGCATGCACATTTCGACTTTTTGCACCTAAAATATCGATTTTAAGCATGTTTTGGGTCTGTATCTTGAAAACATTCTAGCAAGAAGTAGGCATGTACAGATTGCTTCTGGGACCCAAAAATATCGAATTTTCGAGTGTTTTGAACCTGAATTTGGGATATAGACGGGTACAGAAGATCCATACACATATTGACTTTGGGCAGCTAAAATATCGATTTTCTGCATGTTTTAGGTTTGTATTTTGAAAATACTCTAACACGGAGTATGCATGTACAGATTGCTTCGGGGACCCAAAAATATCGAATTTTCGGGTTTTTTGAGCCTGAATTTGAGATATAAACGGGTACAGAAGATGCATGCACATTTCGACTTTTTGCACCTAAAATATCGATTTTGAGCATGTTTTGGGTCTGTATCTTGAAAACGTTCTACAAAGGAGTAAGCATGTACAGATCGCTTCTGGGACCCAAAAATACCGAATTTTCTGGTGTTTTGAACCTGAATTAGGGATATAGACGGGTACAGAAGATGCATACACATATTGACTTTGGGCACCTAAAATATCGATTTTCAGCATGTTTTGGGTCTGTATCTTGAAAAAATTTTAGCAAGGAGTAGGCATGTACAGATCGCTTCTGGGACCCAAAATTATCGAATTTTCGGGTGTTTTGAACCTGAATTTGGGATATAGACGGATACCGAAGATGCTTGCACATATCGACTTTTTGCACCTAAAATATCGATTTAAAGCATGTTTTGGGCCTGTAATTTGAAAATACTCTAACACGGTGTAGGCATGTACAGATCGCTTCGGGGACCCAAAAATATCGAATTTTCGGGTGTTTTGAGCCTGAATTTGAGATATAAACGAGTACAGAAGATGCATGCACATTTCGACTTTTTGCACCTAAAATATCGATTTTGAGAATGTTTTGGGTCTGTATCTTGAAAACATTCTAGCGAGAAGTAGGCATGTACAGATTGCTTCTGGGACCCAAAAATATCGAATTTTCGAGTGTTTTGAACCTGAATTTGGGATATAGACGGGTACAGAAGATCCATACACATATTGACTTTGGGCAGCTAAAATATCGATTTTCTGCATGTTTTAGGTTTGTATTTTGAAAATACTCTAACACGGAGTATGCATGTACAGATTGCTTCGGGGACCCAAAAATATCGAATTTTCGGGTTTTTTGAGCCTGAATTTGAGATATAAACGGGTACAGAAGATGCATGCACATATCGACTTTGGGCACCTAAAATATCGATTTTGAGCATGTTTTGGGCCTGTATTTTGAAAATACTATAGCACGGTGTAGACATGTACAGATCGCTTCTGGGACACAAAAATATCGATTTTTTGGGTGTTTTGAGCCTGAATTTGAGATATAAACGGGTACAGAAGATGCATGCACATATCGACTTTTCACACCTAAAATATCGATTTATAGCATGTTTTAAGCATGTATTTTAAAAACATTCTAGCACTGAGTAGGCATGTGCAGATCGCTTAAGGAACCCAAAAATATCGAATTTTCAGAGTTTTGAGCCTCAATTTGAGATATAAACGGGTACAGAAGATGCATGAACATATCGACTTTTTGCACTTAAAATATCGATTTTGAGCATGTTTTGGGTCTGTATCTTAAAAACATTCTAGCAAAGAGTAGGCATGTACAGATCGCTTCTGGGACCCAAAAATATCGAATTTTCTGGTGTTTTGAACCAGAATTAGGGATATACACGGGTACAGAAGATGCATACACATATTGACTTTGGGCACATAAAATATCGATTTTCAGCATGTTTTGGGCCTGTATTTTAAAAACACTCTAACACAGAGTATGCAGGTACAGATTGCTTCTGGAACCCAAATAAATCGAATTTTAAGGTGTTCTGAGCCTGAATTTGAGATATGAACGGATACAGAAGATGCATGCACATATCGACTTTGGGCACCTAAAATATCGATTTTGAGCATGTTTTGGGCCTGTATTTTGAAAATATTATAGCACGGTGTAGACATGTACAAATCGCTTCTGGGACACAAAAATATCGATTTTTTGGGTGTTTTGAGCCTGAATTTGAGATATAAACGGGTACAGAAGATGCATGCACATATCGACTTTGGCACCCAAAATATCGATTTTTAGTATGTTTTGGGCGTATAATTTTAAAATATTCTAGCACTGAGTAAGCATGTACAGATCGCTTCTGGGACCCAAAAATATCGAATTTTCGGGTGTTTTGAGCCAGAATTTGGGATATAACCGGGTACAGAGGATGCATGCACATATCGACTTTTTGCACCTAAAATATCGATTTTAAGCATGTTTTGGGTCTGTATCTTGAAAACATTCTACGAAGGAGTAGGCATGTACAGGTCGCTTCTGGGACCCAAAAACATTGAATTTTCGGGTGTTTTGAGCCTGAATTTGAGATATAAACGGGTACAGAAAATGCATGCACATTTAGACTTTGAGCACTCAAAATATCGATTTTGAGCATGTTTAGGGCCTGAATTTTTAAAATACTCTAACACTGAGTAGACACGTACAGATCGCTTCTGGGACCCAAATAAATCGAATTTTCGGGTGTTCTGAGCCTGAATTTGAGATATGAACGGGTACAGAAGATGCATGCACATATCGACTTTGGGCACCTAAAATATCGATTTACAGCATGTTTTAGGCCTGTATTTTAAAAATACTCTAACACGGAGTATGCATGTACAGATGGCTTTTGGGACCCAAAAATATCGAATATTCGGGTGTTTTGAGTCTGAATTTGAGATATAAACGGGTACAGAAGATGCATGCACATATCGACTTTGGGCACCCAAAATATCGATTTTGAGCATGTTTTGAGCCTGTATTTTTAAAATACTCTAAAACGGAGTAGACACGTACAGATCGCTTCTGGGACCCAAATAAATCGATTTTTCGGGTGTTCTGAGCCTGAATTTGAGATATGAACGGGTACAGAAGATGCATGCACATATCGACTTTGGGCACCTAAAATATCGATTTACAGCATGTTTTAGGCCTGTATTTTAAAAATACTCTAACACGGAGTATGCATGTACAGTTGGCTTTTGGGACCCAAAAATATCGAATATTCGGGTGTTTTGAGTCTGAATTTGAGATATAAACGGGTACAAAAGATGCATGCACATATCGACTTTGGGCACCCAAAATATCGATTTTGAGCATGTTTTGAGCCTGTATTTTTAAAATACTCTAAAACGGAGTAGACACGTACAGATCGCTTCTGGGACCCAAATAAATCGAATTTTCGGTTGTTCTGTGCCTGAATTTCAGATATGAACAGTTACAGAAGATGCATGCACATATCGACTTTGGCACCCAAAATATCGATTTTTAGTATGTTTTGGGCGTATAATTTGAAAATATTCTAGCACTGAGTAGGCATGTACAGATCGCTTCTGGGACCCAAAAATATCGAATTTTCGGGTGTTTTGAGCCAGAAATTGGGATATAACCGGGTACAGAGGATGCATGCACATATCGACTTTTTGCACCTAAAATATCGATTTTGAGCATGGTTTGGGTCTGTATCTTGTAAAATTTTTAGCAAGGAGTAGGCATGTACAGATCGCTTCTGGGACCCAAAATTATCGAATTTTCGGGTGTTTTGAACCTGAATTTGGGATATAGACGGATACCGAAGATGCTTGCACATATCGACTTTTTGCACCTAAAATATCGATTTTGAGCATGTTTTGGGCCTGTATTTTGAAAATACTCTAACACGGTGTAGGCATGTACAGATCGCTTCGGGGATCCAAAAATATCGAATTTTCGGGTGTTTTGAGCCTGAATTTGAGATATAAACGAGTACAGAAGATGCATGCACATTTCGACTTTTTGCACCTAAAATATCGATTTTGAGCATGTTTTGGGTCTGTATCTTGAAAACATTCTAGCAAGAAGTATACATGTACAGATTGCTTCTGGGACCCAAAAATATTGAATATTCTAGTGTTTTGAACCTAAATTTGGGATATAGACGGGTACAGAAGATCCATACACATATTGACTTTGGGAAGCTAAAATATCGATTTTCTGCATGTTTTAGGTTTGTATTTTGAAAATACTCTAACACGGAGTATGCATGTACAGATTGCTTCGGGGACCCAAAAATATCGAATTTTCGGGTTTTTTGAGCCTGAATTTGAGATATAAACGGGTACAGAAGATGCATGCACATTTCGACTTTTTGCACCTAAAATATCGATTTTGAGCATGTTTTGGGTCTGTATCTTGAAAACATTCTAGCAAGAAGTAGGCATGTACAGATTGCTTCTGGGACCCAAAAATATCGAATTTTCGAGTGTTTTGAACCTGAATTTGGGATATAAACGGGTACAGAAGATCCATACACATATTGACTTTGGGCAGCTAAAATATCGATTTTCTGCATGTTTTAGGTCTGTATTTTGAAATTACTCTAACACGGAGTATGCATGTACACATTGCTGTTGGGACACAAAAATATCGATTTTTTGGGTGTTTTGAGCCTGAATTTGAGATATAAACGGGTACAGAAGATGCATGCACATATCGACTTTGGCACCCAAAATATCGATTTTTAGTATGTTTTGGGCGTATATTTTGAAAATATTCTAGCACTGAGTAGACATGTACAGATTGCTTCTGGGACCCAAAAATATCGAATTTTCGGGGGTTTTGAGCTAGAATTTGGGATATAACCGGGTACAGAGGATGCATGCACATATCGACTTTTTGCACCTAAAATATCGATTTTAAGCATGTTTTGGGTCTGTATCTTGAAAACATTCTACAAAGGAGTAGGCATGTACAGATCGCTTCTGGGACCCAAAAATACCGAATTTTCTGGTGTTTTGAACCTGAATTAGGGATATAGACGGGTACAGAAGATGCATACACATATTGACTTTGGGCACCTAAAATAAAGATTTTTAGCATGTTTTGGGCCTATATTTTGAAAATACATTAACACTGAGTAGGCATGTACAGATCGCTTCTGGGACCCCAAAATATCGACTTTTCGGGTGTTTTGAGCCTGAATTTGAGATATAAACGGGTACAGAAGATGCATGCACATATCGACTTTGGGCACCTAAAATATCGATTTTGAGTATGTTTTGGGCCTGTATTTTGAAAATACTCTAACACGGGGTATGCATGTACAGATTGCTTCGGGGACCCAAAAATATCGAATTTTCGGGTTTTTTGAGCCTGAATTTGAGATATAAACGGGTACAGAAGATGCATGCACATTTCGACTTTTTGCACCTAAAATATCGATTTTAAGCATGTTTTTGGTCTGTATCTTGAAAACATTCTAGCAAGAAGTAGGCATGTACAGATTGCTTCTGGGACCCAAAAATATCGAATTTTCGAGTTTTTTGAACCTGAATTTGGGATATAGACGGGTACAGAAGATCCATACACATATTGACTTTGGGCAGCTAAAATATCGATTTTCTGCATGTTTTAGGTCTGTATTTTGAAATTACTCTAACACGGAGTATGCACGTACACATTGCTGTTGGGACCCAAAAATATCGAATATTCGGGTGTTTTGAGTCTAAATTTGAGATATAAACGGGTACAGAAGATGCATGCACATATCGACTTTTTGCACCTAAAATATCGATTTTAAGCATGTTTTGGGTCTGTATCTTGAAAACATTCTACAAAGGAGTAGGCATGTACAGATCGCTTCTGGGACCCAAAAATACCGAATTTTCTGGTGTTTTGAACCTGAATTAGGGATATAGACGGGTACAGAAGATGCATACACATATTGACTTTGGGCACCTAAAATATAGATTTTCAGCATGTTTTGGGCCTGTATTTTGAAAATATTTAAACACGGAGTAGGCATGTACAGATCGCTTCTGGGACCCAAAAATATCGAATTTTCGGGTGTTTTGAGCCTGAATTTGAGATATAAACGGGTACAGAAGATGAATGCACATATCGACTTTGGGCACCTAAAATATCGATTTTGAGTATGTTTTGGGCCTGTATTTTGATAATACTCTAACACGGAGTATGCATGTACAGATCGCTTCTGGGACACAAAAATATTGATTTTTTGGGTGTTTTGAGCCTGAATTTGAGATATAAACGGGTACAGAAGATGCATGCACATATCGACTTTTCACACCTAAAATATCGATTTATAGCATGTTTTAAGAATGTATTTTAAAAACATTCTAGCACTGAGTAGGCATGTACAGATCGCTTCTGAGACCCAAAAATATCGAATTTTCTGGTGTTTTGAACCAGAATTAGGGATATACACGGGTACAGAAGATGCATACACATATTGACTTTGGGCACATAAAATATCGATTTTCAGCATGTTTTGGGCATGTATTTTAAAAACACTCTAACATGGAGTATGCACGTACAGATCGCTTCTGGGACCCAAAAACATTGAATTTTCGGGTGTTTTGAGCCTGAATTTGAGATATAAACGGGTACAGAAGATGCATGCACATATCGACTTAGGGCACCCAAAATATCGATTTTGAACATGTTTTGGGCCTGAATTTTTAAAATACTCTAACACTGAGTAGACACGTACAGATCGCTTCTGGGACCCAAATAAAACGAATTTTCGATTGTTCTGAGCCTGAATTTGAGATATGAACAGGTATAGAAGATGCATGCACATATCGACTTCGGGCACCTAAAATAACGATTTTGACCTTGTTTTGGGCCTGTATTTTGAAAATACTCAAACACGGTGTAGACATGTACAGATCGCTTCTGGGACACAAAAATATCGATTTTTTGGGTGTTTTGAGCCTGAATTTGAGATATAAACGGATACAGAAGATGCATTCACATATCGACTTTGGGCACCCAAAATATCGATTTTTAGTATGTTTTCGGCGTATATTTTGAAAATATTCTAGCACTGAGTAGGCATGTACATATCGCTTCTGGGACCCAAAAATATCGAATTTTCGGGTGTTCTGAGCCAGAAATTGGGATGTAACCGGGTACAGAGGAAGCATGCACATATCGACTTTTTGCACCTAAAATATCGATTTTTAGCATGTTTTGGGTCTGTATCTTGGAAACATTCTAGCAAGAAGTAGGCATGTACAGATTGCTTCTGGGACCCAAAAATATCGAATTTTCGAGTGTTTTGAACCTGAATTTGGGATATAGACGGGTACAGAAGATGCATACACATATTGACTTTGGGAATCTAAAATATCGATTTTCAGCATGTTTTAGGCCTGTATTTTGAAAATACTCTAACACGGAGTATGCATGTACACATTGCTTTTGGGACACAAAAATATCGAATATTTGGGTGTTTTGAGTCTGAATTTGAGATACAAAAGGGTACACAAGATGCATGCACATACCGACTTTTTGTACTTAAAATATCGATTTTGAACATGTTTTGGGTCTGTATCTTGAAAATATTCTAGCAAGGAGTAGGCATGTACAGATCGCTTCTGGGACCCAAAATTATCGAATTTTCGGGTGTTTTGAACCAGAATTTGGGATATAGACGGATACAGAAGATTCATGCACATATCGACTTTGGGCACCTAAAATATCGATTTTGAGCATGTTTTGGTCGTATAATTTTGAAATATTCTAGCACTGAGTAGGCATGTACAGATCGCTTCTGGGACCCAAAAATATCGACTTTTCGGGTGTTTTGAGCCTGAATTTGAGATATAAACGGATACAGAAGATTCATGCACATATCGACTTTGGGCACCTAAAATATCGATTTTGAGCATGTTTTGGGCCTGTATTTTGAAAATACTCTAACACGGAGTAGGCATGTACAGATCGTTACTGGGACACAAAAATATCGATTTTTTGGGTGTTTTGAGCCTGAATTTGAGATATAAACGGGTTCAGAAGATTCATGCACATATCGACTTTGGACACCTAAAATATCGATTTATAGCATGTTTTAAGCCTGTATTTTAAAAACATTCTAGCACTGAGTAGGCATGTGCAGATTCCTTAAGGGACCCCAAAAAATTGAATTTTCGGAGTTTTGAGCCTGAATTTGAGATATAAACGGGTACAGAAGATGCATGCACATATCGACTTTTTGCACTTAAAATATCGATTTTTAACATGTTTTGGGTCTGTATCTTGAAAACATTCTAGCAAGGAGTAGGCATGTACAGATCGCTTCTGGGACCCAAAAAAATCGAATTATCTGGTGTTTTGAGTCTGAATTTGAGATATAAACGGGTACAGAAGATGCATGCACATATCGACTTTGGGCACCCAAAATATCGATTTTGTGCATGTTTTAGGCCTATATTTTGAAAATACTCTAACACTGAGTAGACACGTACAGATCGCTTCTGGGAGACAAAAATATCGATTTTTTGGGTGTTTTGAGCATGAATTTGAGATATAAACGGGTACAGAAGATGCATGCACATATCGACTTTGGCACCCAAAATATCGATTTTTAGTATGTTTTGGGCGTATAATTTGAAAATATTCTAGCACTGAGTAGGCATGTACAGATCGCTTCTGGGACCCAAAAAAATCGAATTTTCGGGTGTTTTGAGCCAGAATTTGGGATATAACCGGGTACAGAGGATGCATGCACATATCGACTTTTTGCACCTAAAATATCGATTTTAAGCATGTTTTGGGTCTGTATCTTGAAAACATTCTACGAAGGAGTAGGCATGTACAGGTCGCTTCTGGGACCCAACAACATTGAATTTTCGGGTGTTTTGAGCCTGAATTTGCGATATAAAAGGGTACAGAAGATGCATGCACATATCGACTTTGAGCACCCAAAATATCGATTTTGAGCATGTTTTGGGCCTGAATTTTTAAAATACTCTAACACTGAGAAGACACGTACAGATCGCTTCTGGGACCCAAATAAATCGAATTTTTCGGGTGTTCTGAGCCTGAATTTGAGATATGAACGGGTACAGAAGATGCATGCACATATCGACTTTAGGCACCTAAAACATAGATTTTGAGCATGTTTTGGGCCTTTATTTTAAAAATACTATAACACGGTGTAGACATGTACAGATCGCTTCTGGGACACAAAAATATCGATTTTTTGGGTGTTTTGAGCATGAATTTGAGATATAAACGGGTACAGAAGATGCATGCACATATCGACTTTTTCTCCTAAAATATCGATTTTGAGCATGTTTTGGGTCTGTATCATGAAAACTTTCTAGCAAGAAGTAGGCATGTACAGATTGCTTCTGGGACTCAAAAATATCGAATTTTCGAGTGTTTTGAAACTGAATTAGGGATATAGACGGGTACAGAAGATGCATACACATATTGACTTTGGGCAGCTAAAATATCGATTTACAGCATGTTTTAGGCCTGTATTTTAAAAATACTCTAACACGGAGTATGCATGTACAGATGGCTTTTGGGACCCAAAAATATCGAATATTCGGTTGTTTTGAGTCTGAATTTGAGATATAAACGGGTACAGAAGATGCATGCACATATCGACTTTGGGCACCCAAAATATCGATTTTGAGCATGTTTTGGGTCTATATCTTGAAAAAATTCTAGCAAGGAGTAGGCATGAACAGATCGCTTCTGGGACCCAAAATTATCGAATTTTCGGGTGTTTTGAACCTGAATTTGGGATATAGACGGATACCGAAGATGCATGCACATATTGACTTTTTGCACCTAAAATATCGATTTTGAGCATGTTTTGGGCCTGTATTTTGAAAATACTCTAACACGGAGTAGGCATGTACAGATCGCTTCGGGGACCCAAAAATATCGAATTTTCGGGTGTTTTGAGCCTGAATTTGAGATATAAACGGGTACAGAAGATGCATGCACATTTCGACTTTTTGCACCTAAAATATCGATTTTGAGCATGTTTTGGGTCTGTATCTTGAAAACATTCTAGCAAGAAGTAGGCATGTACAGATTGCTTCTGGGACCCAAAAATATCGATTTTTCGAGTGTTTTAAACCTGAATTTGGGATATAGACGGGTACAGAAGATCCATACACATATCGACTTTGGGTACCCAAAATATCGATTTTGTTCATGTTTTAGGCCTATATTTTGAAAATACTTTAACACGGAGTATGCATGTACACATTGCATTTGGGACCCAAAAATATCGAATATTCGGGTGTTTTGAGTCTGAATTTGAGATATAAACGGGTTCAGAAGATGCATGCACATATCGACTTTGGGCACCCAAAATATCGATTTTGAGCATGTTTTGGGCCTGTATTTTTAAAATACTCTAACACTGAGTAGACACGTACAGATCGCTTCTGGAACCCAAATAAATCGAATTTTAGGGTGTTCTGAGCCTGAATTTGAGATATGAACGGATACAGAAGATGCATGCATATATCGACTTTGGGCACCTAAAATATCGATTTTGAGCATGTTTTAGGTCTGTATTTTGAAAATACTATAGCACGGTGTAGACATGTACAGATCGCTTCTGGGACACAAAAATATCGAATTTTTGGGTGTTTTGAGCCTGAATTTGAGATATAAACGGGTACAGAAGATGCATGCACATATCGACTTTGGCACCCAAAATATCGATTTTTAGTATGTTTTGGGCGTATATTTTGAAAATATTCTAGCACTGAGTAGGCATGTACAGATCGCTTCTGGGACCCAAAAATATCGAATTTTCGGGGGTTTTGAACCTGAATTTGGGATATAACCGGGTACAGAGGATGCATGCACATATCGACTTTTTGCACCTAAAATATCGATTTTAAGCATGTTTTGGGTCTGTATCTTGAAAACATTCTACAAAGGAGTAGGCATGTACAGGTCGCTTCTGGGACCCAAAAATACCGAATTTTCTGGTGTTTTGAACCTGAATTTGGGATATAGACGGGTACAGAAGATGCATACACATATTGACTTTGGGCACCTAAAATATAGATTTTCAGCATGTTTTGGGCCTGTATTTTGAAAATACATTAACACGGAGTAGGCATGTACAGATCGCTTCTGGGACCCAAAAATATCGACTTTTCGGGTGTTTTGAGCCTGAATTTGAGATATAAACGGGTACAGAAGATGCATGCACATATCGACTTTGGGCACCTAAAATATCGATTTTGAGTATGTTTTGGGCCGGTATTTTGAAAATACTCAAACACGGTGTAGATATGTACAGATCGCTTCTGGGACACAAAAATATCGATTTTTTGGGTGTTTTGAGCCTGAATTTGAGATATAAACGGATACAGAAGATGAATTCACATATCGACTTTGTTCACCCAAAATATCGATTTTTAGTATGTTTTTTGGCGTATAATTTGAAAATATTCTAGCACTGAGTAGGCATGTACAGATCGCTTCTGGGACCCAAAAATATCGAATTTTCAGGTGTTCTGAGCCAGAAATTGGGATGTAACCGGGTACAGAGGATGCATGCACATATCGACTTTTTGCACCTAAAATATCGATTTTTAGCATGTTTTGGGTCTGTATCTTGAAAACATTCTAGCAAGAAGTAGGCATGTACAGATTGCTTCTGGGACCCAAAAATATCGAATTTTCGAGTGATTTGAACATGAATTTGGGATATAGACGGGTACAGAAGATGCATACACATATTGACTTTGGGAAGCTAAAATATCGATTTTGAGCATGTTTTGGGCCTGAATTTTTAAAATACTCTAACACTGAGTAGACACGTACAGATCGCTTCTGGGACCCAAATAAATCGAATTTTCGGGTGTTCTGAGCCTGAATTTGAGATATGAACGGGTACAGAAGATGCATGCACATATCGACTTTAGGCACCTAAAACATAGATTTTGAGCATGTTTTGGGCCTGTATTTTAAAAATACTATAACACGGTGTAGACATGTACAGATCGCTTCTGGGACACAAAAATATCGATTTTTTGGGTGTTTTGAGCATGAATTTGAGATATAAACGGGTACAGAAGATGCATGCACATATCGACTTTTTGCACCTAAAATATCGATTTTGAGCATGTTTTGGGTCTGTATCATGAAAACTTTCTAGCAAGAAGTAGGCATGTACAGATTGCTTCTGGGACTCAAAAATATCGAATTTTCGAGTGTTTTGAACCTGAATTTGGGATATAGACGGGTACAGAAGATGCATACACATATTGACTTTGGGCAGCTAAAATATCGATTTACAGCATGTTTTAGGCCTGTATTTTAAAAATACTCTAACACGGAGTATGCATGTACAGATGGCTTTTGGGACCCAAAAATATCGAATATTCGGGTGTTTTGAGTCTGAATTTGAGATATAAACGGGTACAGAAGATGCATGCACATATCGACTTTGGGCACCCAAAATATCGATTTTGAGCATGTTTTGGGTTTGTAACTTGAAAAAATTCTAGCAAGGAGTAGGCATGTACAGATCGCTTCTGGGACCCAAAAATATCGAATTTTCGGGTGTTTTGAACCTGAATTTGGGATATAGACGGATACCGAAGATGCATGCACATATTGACTTTTTGCACCTAAAATATCGATTTTGAGCATGTTTTGGGCCTGTATTTTGAAAATACTCTAACACGGAGTAGGCATGTACAGATCGCTTCGGGGACCCAAAAATATCGAATTTTCGGGTGTTTTGAGCATGAATTTGAGATATAAACGGGTACAGAAGATGCATGCACATTTCGACTTTTTGCACCTAAAATATCGATTTTGTGCATGTTTTGGGTCTGTATCTTGAAAACATTCTAGCAAGAAGTAGGCATGTACAGATTGCTTCTGGGACCCAAAAATATCGAATTTTCAAGTGTTTTGAACCTGAATTTGGGATATAGACGGGTACAGAAGATCCATACACATATCGACTTTGGGCACCCAAAATATCGATTTTGTGCATGTTTTAGGCCTATATTTTGAAAATACTCTAACACGGAGTATGCATGTACACATTGCTTTTGGGACCCAAAAATATCGAATATTCGGGTGTTTTGAGTCTGAATTTGAGATATAAACGGGTACAGAAGATGCATGCACATATCGACTTTGGGCACCCAAAATATCGATTTTGAGCATGTTTTGGGCCTGTATTTTTAAAATACTCTAACACTGAGTAGACACGTACAGATCGCTTCTGGGACACAAAAATATCGATTTTTTGGGTGTTTTGAGCCTGAATTTGAGATATAAACGGGTACAGAAGATGCATGCACATATCGACTTTGGCACCCAAAATATCGATTTTTAGTATGTTTTGGCCGTATAATTTGAAAATATTCTAGCACTGAGTAGGCATATACAGATCGCTTCTGGGACCCAAAAATATCGAATTTTCGGGGGTTTTGAGCCAGAATTTGGGATATAACCGGGTACAGAGGATGCATGCACATATCGACTTTTTGCACCTAAAATATCGATTTTAAGCATGTTTTGGGTCTGTATCTTGAAAACATTCTAGCAAGGAGTAGGCATGTACAGGTCGCTTCTGGGACCCAAAAACATTGAATTTTCGGGTGTTTTGAGCATGAATTTGAGATATAAACGGGTACAGACGATTCATGCACATATCGACTTTGAGCACCCAAAATATCGATTTTGAGCATGTTTTGGGCCTGAATTTTTAAAATACTCAAACACTGAGTAGACACGTACAGATCGCTTCTGGGACCCAAATAAATCGAATTTTCGGGTGTTCTGAGCCTGAATTTGAGATATGAACGGGTACAGAAGATGCATGCACATATCGACTTTAGGCACCTAAAACATAGATTTTGAGCATGTTTTGGGCCTGTATTTTAAAAATACTATAACACGGTGTAGACATGTACAGATCGCTTCTGGGACCCAAAAATATCGATTTTTTGGGTGTTTTGAGCATGAATTTGAGATATAAACGGGTACAGAAGATGCATGCACATATCGACTTTTTGCACCTAAAATATCGATTTTGAGCATGTTTTGGGTCTGTATCATGAAAACTTTCTAGCAAGAAGTAGGCATGTACAGATTGCTTCTGGGACTCAAAAATATCGAATTTTCGAGTGTTTTGAACCTGAATTTGGGATATAGACGGATACCGAAGATGCATGCACATATTGACTTTTTGCACCTAAAATATCGATTTTGAGCATGTTTTTGGCCTGTATTTTGAAAATACTCTAACACGGAGTAGGCATGTACAGATCGCTTCGGGGACAAAAAAATATCGATTTTTCGGGTGTTTTGAGCCTGAATTTGAGATATAAACGGGTACAGAAGATGCATGCACATTTCGACTTTTTGCACCTAAAATATCGATTTTGAGCATGTTTTGGGTCTGTATCTTGAAAATATTCCAGCAAGAAGTAGGCATGTACAGATTGCTTCTGGGACCCAAAAATATCGAATTTTCGAGTGTTTTGAACCTGAATTTGGGATATAGACGGGTACAGAAGATCCATACACATATCGACTTTTTGCACCCAAAATATCGATTTTGTGCATGTTTTAGGCCTATATTTTGAAAATACTCTAACACGGAGTATGCATGGACACATTGCTTTTGGGACCCAAAAATATCGATTATTCGGGTGTTTTGAGTCTGAATTTGAGATATAAACGGGTACAGAAGATGCATGCACATATCGACTTTGGGCACCCAAAATATCGATTTTGAGCATGTTTTGGGCCTGTATTTTTAAAATACTCTAACACTGAGTAGACATGTACAGATCGCTTCTGGAACCCAAATAAATCGAATTTTAGGGTGTTCTGAACCTGAATTTGAGATATGAACGGATACAGAAGATGCATGCACATATCGACTTTGGGCACCTAAAATATCGATTTTGAGCATGTTTTGGGCCTGAATTTTGAAAATACTATAGCACGGTGTAGACATGTACAGATCGCTTCTGGGACTCAAAAATATCGATTTTTTGGGTGTTTTGAGCCTGAATTTGAGATATAAACGGGTACAGAAGATGCATGCACATATCGACTTTGGCACCCAAAATATCGATTTTTAGTATGTTTTGGGCGTATAATTTGAAAATATTCTAGCACTGAGTAGGCATGTACAGATCGCTTCTGGGACCCAAAAATATCGAATTTTCGGGGGTTTTGAGCCAGAATTTGGGATATAACCGGGTACAGAGGATGCATGCACATATCGACTTTTTGCACCTAAAATATCGATTTTAAGCATGTTTTGGGTCTGTATCTTGAAAACATTCTACGAAGGAGTAGGCATGTACAGGTCGCTTCTGGGACCCAAAAACATTGAATTTTCGGGTGTTTTGAGCCTGAATTTGAGATATAAAAGGGTACAGACGATTCATGCACATATCGACTTTGAGCACCCAAAATATCGATTTTGAGCATGTTTTGGGCCTGAATTTTTAAAATACTCTAACACTGAGTAGACACGTACAGATCGCTTCTGGGACCCAAATAAATCGAATTTTCGGGTGTTCTGAGCCTGAATTTGAGATATGAACGGGTACAGAAGATGCATGCACATATCGACTTTAGGCACCTAAAACATAGATTTTGAGCATGTTTTGGGCCTGTATTTTAAAAATACTATAACACGGTGTAGACATGTACAGATCGCTTCTGGGACCCAAAAATATCGATTTTTTGGGTGTTTTGAGCATGAATTTGAGATATAAACGGGTACAGAAGATGCATGCACATATCGACTTTTTGCACCTAAAATATCGATTTTGAGCATGTTTTGGGTCTGTATCATGAAAACTTTCTAGCAAGAAGTAGGCATGTACAGATTGCTTCTGGGACTCAAAAATATCGAATTTTCGAGTGTTTTGAACCTGAATTTGGGATATAGACGGATACCGAAGATGCATGCACATATTGACTTTTTGCACCTAAAATATCGATTTTGAGCATGTTTTGGGCCTGTATTTTGAAAATACTCTAACACGGAGTAGGCATGTACAGATCGCTTCAGGGACCCAAAAATATCGAATTTTCGGGTGTTTTGAGCCTGAATTTGAGATATAAACGGGTACAGAAGATGCATGCACATTTCGACTTTTTGCACCTAAAATATCGATTTTGAGCATGTTTTGGGTCTGTATCTTGAAAATATTTTAGCAAGAAGTAGGCATGTACAGATTGCTTCTGGGACCCAAAAATATCGAATTTTCGAGTGTTTTGAACCTGAATTTGGGATATAGACGGGTACAGAAGATCCATACACATATCGACTTTGGGCACCCAAAATATCGATTTTGTGCATGTTTTAGGCCTATATTTTGAAAATACTCTAACACGGAGTATGCATGTACACATTGCTTTTGGGACCCAAAAATATCGATTATTCGGGTGTTTTGAGTCTGAATTTGAGATATAAACGGGTACAGAAGATGCATGTACATATCGACTTTGGGTACCCAAAATATCGATTTTGAGCATGTTTTGGGCCTGTATTTTTAAAATACTCTAACACTGAGTAGACACGTACAGATCGCTTCTGGAACCTAAATAAATCGAATTTTAGGGTGTTCTGAGCCTGAATTTGAGATATGAACGGATACAGAAGATGCATGCACATATCGACTTTGGGCACCTAAAATATCGATTTTGAGCATGTTTTGGGCCTGTATTTTGAAAATACTATAGCACGGTGTAGACATGTACAGATCGCTTCTGGGACACAAAAATATCGATTTTTTGGGTGTTTTGAGCCTGAATTTGAGATATAAACGGGTACAGAAGATGCATGCACATATCGACTTTGGCACCCAAAATATCGATTTTTAGTATGTTTTGGGCGTATAATTTAAAATATTCTAGCACCTAGTAGGCATGTACAGATCGCTTCTGGGACCCAAAAATATCGAATTTTCGGGGGTTTTGAGCCAGAATTTGGAATATAACCGGGTACAGAGGATGCATGCACATATCGACTTTTTGCACCTAAAATATCGTTTTTAAGCATGTTTTGTGTCTGTATCTTGAAAACATTCTACGAACGAGTAGGCATGTACAGGTCGCTTCTGGGACCCAAAAACATTGAATTTTCGGGTGTTTTGAGCCTGAATTTGAGATATAAACGGGTACAGAAGATTCATTCACATATCGACTTTGAGCACCCAAAATATAGATTTTGAGCATGTTTTGGGCCTGAATTTTTAAAATACTATAACACTGAGTAGACACGTACAGATCGCTTCTGGGACCCAAATAAATCGAATTTTCGAGTGTTCTGAGCCTGAATTTGAGATATGAACGGGTACAGAAGATGCATGCACATATCGACTTTAGGCACCTAAAACATAGATTTTGAGCATGTTTTGGGCATGTATTTTAAAAATACTATAATACGGTGTAGACATGTACAGATCGCTTCTGGGACACAAAAATATCGATTTTTTGGGTGTTTTGAGCATGAATTTGAGATATAAACGGGTACAGAAGATGCATGCACATATCGACTTTTTGCACCTAAAATATCGATTTTGAGCATGTTTTGGGTCTGTATCATGAAAACTTTCTAGCAAGAAGTAGGCATGTACAGATTGCTTCTGGGACTCAAAAATATCGAATTTTCGAGTGTTTTGAACCTGAATTTGGGATATAGACGGGTACAGAAGATGCATACACATATTGACTTTGGGCAGCTAAAATATCGATTTACAGCATGTTTTAGGCCTGTATTTTAAAAATACTCTAACACGGAGTATGCATGTACAGATGGCTTTTGGGACCCAAAAATATCGAATATTCGGGTGTTTTGAGTCTGAATTTGAGATATAAACGGGTACAGAAGATGCATGCACATATCGACTTTGGGCACCCAAAATATCGATTTTGAGCAAGTTTTGGGTTTGTAACTTGAAAAAATTCTAGCAAGGAGTAGGCATGTACAGATCGCTTCTGGGACCCAAAAATATCGAATTTTCGAGTGTTTTGAACCTGAATTTGGGATATAGACGGGTACAGAAGATCCATACACATATCGACTTTGGGCACCCAAAATATCGATTTTGTGCATGTTTTAGGCCTATATTTTGAAAATACTCTAACACGGAGTATGCATGTACACATTTCTTTTGGGACCCAAAAATATCGAATATTCGGGTGTTTTGAGTCTGAATTTGAGATATAAACGGGTACAGAAGATGCATGCACATATCGACTTTGGGCACCCAAAATATCGATTTTGAGCATGTTTTGGGCCTGTATTTTTAAAATACTCTAACACTGAGTAGACACGTACAGATCGCTTCTGGAACCCAAATAAATAAAATTTTAGGGTGTTCTGAGCCTGAATTTGAGATATGAATGGATACAGAAGATGCATGCACATATCGACTTTGGGCACCTAAAATATCAATTTTGAGCATGTTTTGGGCCTGTATTTTGAAAATACTATAGCACGGTGTAGACATGTACAGATCGCTTCTGGGACACAAAAATATCGATTTTTTGGGTGTTTTGAGCCTGAATTTGAGATATAAACGGGTACAGAAGATGCATGCACATATCGACTTTGGCACCCAAAATATCGATTTTTAGTATGTTTTGGGCGTATAATTTAAAATATTCTAGCACTGAGTAGGCATGTACAGATCGCTTCTGGGACCCAAAAATATCGAATTTTCGGGGGTTTTGAGCCAGAATTTGGAATATAACCGGGTACAGAGGATGCATGCACATATCGACTTTTTGCACCTAAAATATCGATTTTAAGCATGTTTTGGGTCTGTATCTTGAAAACATTCTACGAACGAGTAGGCATGTACAGGTCGCTTCTGGGACCCAAAAACATTGAATTTTCGGGTGTTTTGAGCCTGAATTTGAGATATAAACGGGTACAGAAGATTCATGCACATATCGACTTTGAGCACCCAAAATATAGATTTTGAGCATGTTTTGGGCCTGAATTTTTAAAATACTCTAACACTGAGTAGACACGTACAGATCGCTTCTGGGACCCAAATAAATCGAATTTTCGAGTGTTCTGAGCCTGAATTTGAGATATGAACGGGTACAGAAGATGCATGCACATATCGACTTTAGGCACCTAAAACATAGATTTTGAGCATGTTTTGGGCCTGTATTTTAAAAATACTATAACACGGTGTAGACATGTACAGATCGCTTCTGGGACACAAAAATATCGATTTTTTGGGTGTTTTGAGCATGAATTTGAGATATAAACGGGTACAAAAGATGCATGCACATATCGACTTTTTGCACCTAAAATATCGATTTTGAGCATGTTTTGGGTCTGTATCATGAAAACTTTCTAGCAAGAAGTAGGCATGTACAGATTGCTTCTGGGACTCAAAAATATCGAATTTTCGAGTGTTTTGAACCTGAATTCGGGATATAGACGGGTACAGAAGATGCATACACATATTGACTTTGGGCAGCTAAAATATCGATTTACAGCATGTTTTAGGCCTGTATTTTAAAAATACTCTAACACGGAGTATGCATGTACAGATGGCTTTTGGGACCCAAAAATATCAAATATTCGGGTGTTTTGAGTCTGAATTTGAGATATAAACGGGTACAGAAGATGCATGCACATATCGACTTTGGGCACCCAAAATATCGATTTTGAGCATGTTTTGGGTCTGTATCTTGAAAAAATTCTAGCAAGGAGTAGGCATGTACAGATCGCTTCTGGGACCCAAAATTATCGAATTTTCGGGTGTTTTGAACCTGAATTTGGGATATAGACGGATACCGAAGATGCATGCACATATTGACTTTTTGCACCTAAAATATTGATTTTGAGCATGTTTTGGGCCTGTATTTTGAAAATACTCTAACACGGAGTATGCATGTACACATTGCTTTTGGGACCCAAAAATATCGAATATTCGGGTGTTTAGAGTCTGAATTTGAGATATAAACGGGTACAGAAGATGCATGCACATATCGACTTTGGGCACTCAAAATATCGATTTTGAGCATGTTTTGGGCCTGTATTTTTTAAATACTCTAACACTGAGTAGACACGTACAGATCGCTTCTAGAACCCAAATAAATCGAATTTTAGGGTCTTCTGAGCCTGAATTTGAGATATGAACGGATACAGAAGATGCATGCACATATCGACTTTGGGCACCTAAAATATCGATTTTGACCATGTTTTGGGCCTGTATTTTGAAAATACTATAGCACGGTGTAGACATGTACAGATCGCTTCTGGGACACAAAAATATCGATTTTTTGGGTGTTTTGAGCCTGAATTTGAGATATAAACGGGTACAGAAGATGCATGCACATATCGACTTTGGCACCCAAAATATCGATTTTTAGTATGTTTTGGGCGTATAATTTGAAAATATTCTAGCACTGAGTAGGCATGTACAGATCGCTTCTGGGACCCAAAAATATCGAATTTTCGGGGGTTTTGAGCCAGAATTTGGGATATAACCGGGTACAGAGGATGCATGCACATATCGACTTTTTGCACCTAAAATATCGATTTTAAGCATGTTTTGGGTCTGTATCTTGAAAACATTCTACGAAGGAGTAGGCATGTACAGGTCGCTTCTGGGACCCAAAAACATTGAATTTTCGGGTGTTTTGAGCCTGAATTTGAGATATAAAAGGGTACAGACGATTCATGCACATATCGACTTTGAGCACCCAAAATATCGATTTTGAGCATGTTTTGGGCCTGAATTTTTAAAATACTCTAACACTGAGTAGACACGTACAGATCGCTTCTGGGACCCAAATAAATCGAATTTTCGGGTGTTCTGAGCCTGAATTTGAGATATGAACGGGTACAGAAGATGCATGCACATATCGACTTTAGGCACCTAAAACATAGATTTTGAGCATGTTTTGGGCCTGTATTTTAAAAATACTATAACACGGTGTAGACATGTACAGATCGCTTCTGGGACCCAAAAATATCGATTTTTTGGGTGTTTTGAGCATGAATTTGAGATATAAACGGGTACAGAAGATGCATGCACATATCGACTTTTTGCACCTAAAATATCGATTTTGAGCATGTTTTGGGTCTGTATCATGAAAACTTTCTAGCAAGAAGTAGGCATGTACAGATTGCTTCTGGGACTCAAAAATATCGAATTTTCGAGTGTTTTGAACCTGAATTTGGGATATAGACGGATACCGAAGATGCATGCACATATTGACTTTTTGTACCTAAAATATCGATTTTGAGCATGTTTTGGGCCTGTATTTTGAAAATACTCTAACACGGAGTAGGCATGTACAGATAGCTTCGGGGACCCAAAAATATCGAATTTTCGGGTGTTTTGAGCCTGAATTTGAGATATAAACGGGTACAGAAGATGCATGCACATATCGACTTTGGCACCCAAAATATCGATTTTTAGTATGTTTTGGGTGTATAATTTGAAAATATTCTAGCACTGAGTAGGCATGTACAGATCGCTTCTGGGACCCAAAAATATCGAATTTTCGGGGGTTTTGAGCCAGAATTTGGGATATAACCGGGTACAGAGGATGCATGCACATATCGACTTTTTGCACCTAAAATATCGATTTTAGGCATGTTTTGGGTCTGTATCTTGAGAACATTCTATGAAGGAGTAGGCATGTACAGGTAGCTTCTGGGACCCAAAAACTTTGAATTTTCGGGTGTTTTGAGCCTGAATTTGAGATATAAACGGGTACAGACGATTCATGCACATATCGACTTTGAGCACCCAAAATATCGATTTTGAGCATGTTTTGGGCCTGAATTTTAAAAAATACTCTAACACTGAGTAGACACGTACAGATCGCTTCTGGGACCCAAATAAATCGAATTTTCGGGTGTTCTGAGCCTGAATTTGAGATATGAACGGGTACAGAAGATGCATGCACATATCGACTTTAGGCACCTAAAACATAGATTTTGAGCATGTTTTGGGCCTGTAATTTAAAAATACTATAACACGGTGTAGACATGTACAGATCGCTTCTGGGACACAAAAATATCGATTTTTTGGGTGTTTTGAGCATGAATTTGGGATATAGACGGATACCGAAGATGCATGCACATATTGACTTTTTGCACCTAAAATATCGATTTTGAGCATGTTTTGGGCCTGTATTTTGAAAATACTCTAACACGGAGTAGGCATGTACAGATCAGTTCGGGGACCCAAAAATATCGAATTTTCGGGTGTTTTGAGCCTGAATTTGAGATATAAACGGGTACAGAAGATGCATGCACATTTCGACTTTTTGCACCTAAAATATCGATTTTGAGCATGTTTTGGGTCTGAATCTTGAAAACATTCTAGCAAGAAGTAGGCATGTACAGATTGCTTCTGCGACCCAAAAATATCGAATTTTCGAGTGTTTTGAACCTGAATTTGGGATATAGACGGGTACAGAAGATCCATACACATATTGACTTTGGGCACCTAAAATATAGATTTTCAGCATGTTTTGTGCCTGTATTTTGAAAATACATTAACACGGAGTAGGCATGTACAGATCGCTTCTGGGACCCAAAAATATCGACTTTTCGGGTGTTTTGAGCCTGAATTTGAGATATAAACGGGTACAGAAGATGCATGCACATATCGACATTGGGCACCTAAAATATCGATTTTGAGTATGTTTTGGGCCTGTATTTTGAAAATACTCAAACACGGTGTAGATATGTACAGATCGCTTCTGGGACACAAAAATATCGATTTTTTAGGTGTTTTGAGCATGAATTTGAGATATAAACGGATACAGAAGATGCATTCACATATCGACTTTGGGCACCCAAAATATCGATTTTTAGTATGTTTTTTGGCGTATAATTTGAAAATATTTTAGCACTGAGTAGGCATTTACAGATCGCTTCTGGGACCCAAAAATATCGAATTTTCAGGTGTTCTGAGCCAGAAATTGGGATGTAACCGGGTACAGAGGATGCATGCACATATCGACTTTTTGCACCTAAAATATCGATTTTTAGCATGTTTTGGGTCTGTATCTTGAAAACATTCTAGCAAGAAGTAGGCATGTACAGATTGCTTCTGGGACTCAAAAATATCGAATTTTCGAGTGATTTGAACATGAATTTGGGATATAGACGGGTACAGAAGATGCATACACATATTGACTTTGGGAAGCTAAAATATAGATTTTGAGCATGTTTTAGGCCTGTATTTTGAAAATACTCTAACACGGAGTATGCATGTACACATTACTTTTGGGACCCAAAAATATCGAAAATTCAGGTGTTTTGAGTCTGAATTTGAGATATAAAAGGGTACAGAAGATGCATGCACATATCGACTTTGGGCACCTAAAATATCGATTTTGAGCATGTTTTGGGCCTGTATTTTTAAAATACTCTAACACTGTGTATGCATGTACAGATCGCTTCTGGGACACAAAAATATCGATTTTTTGGGTGTTTTGAGCCTGAATTTGAGATATAAACGGGTTCAGAAGATGCATGCACATATCGACTTTGGACACAAAAATATCGATTTATAGCATGTTTTAAGCCTGTATTTTAAAAACATTCTAGCACTGAGTAGGCATGTGCAGATTGCTTAAGGGACCCAAAAATATCAAATTTTAGGAGTTTTGAGCCTGAATTTGAGATATAAACGGGTACAGAAGATGCATGCACATATCGACTTTTTGCACTTAAAATATCGATTTTGAACATGTTTTGGGTCTGTATCTTGAAAATATTCTAGCAAGGAGTAGGCATGTACAGATCGCTTCTGGGACCCAAAATTATGGAATTTTCGGGTGTTTTGAACCTGAATTTGGGATATAGACGGATACAGAAGATGCATGCACATATTGACTTTGGGCACCTAAAATATCGATTTTGAGCATGTTTTGGGCCTGTATTTTGAAAATACTATAGCACGGTTTAGACATGTACAGATCGCTTCTGGGATACAAAAATATCGATTTTTTGGGTGTTTTGAGCCTGAATTTGAGATATAAACGGGTTCAGAAGATGCATGCACATATCGACTTTGGAAACCTAAAATATCGATTTATAGCATGTTTTAAGCCTGTATTTTAAAAACATTCTAGCACTGAGTAGGCATGTGCAGATTCCTTAAGGGACCCAAAAAAATTGAATTTTCAGAGTTTTGAGCCTGAATTTGAGATATAAACGGGTACAGAAGATGCATGCACATATCGACTTTTTGCACTTAAAATATCGATTTTTAACATGTTTTGGGTCTGTATCTTGAAAACATTCTAGCAAGGAGTAGGCATGTACAGATTGCTTCTGGGACCCAAAAAAATCGAATTTTCTGGTGTTTTGAACCTGAATTAGGGATATACACGTGTACAGAAGATGCATACACATTTTGACTTTGGGCACATAAAATATCGATTTTGAGCATGTTTTGGGCCTCTATTTTAAAAACACTCTAACACGGAGTGTGCACGTACAGATCGCTTCTGGGACCCAAAAATATTGAATTTTCGGGTGTTTTGAGCATGAATTTGAGATATAAACGGGTACAGATGATGCATGCACATATCGACTTTTGGCACCTAAAATATCGATTTTGAGCATGTTTTGGGCCTGTATTTTAAAAATACTCTAACACGGAGTAGACATGTACAGATCGCTTTTGGGACCCAAAAATATCGAATTTTCGGGTGTTTTGACCCTGAATTTGAGATATAAACGGGTACAGAAGATGCATGCAAATATCGACTTTTAAAACCTAAAATATCGATTTATAGCATGTTTTAAGCCTGTATTTTAAAAACATTCTAGCACTGAGTAGGCATGTGCAGATTGCTTCTGGGACCCAAAAATATCGAATTTTCGGAGTTTTGAGCCTGAATTTGATATATATACGGGTACAGAAGATGCATGCACATATCGACTTTGGGCACATAAAATATCGATTTTCAGCATGTTTTGGGCCTGTATTTTAAAAACACTCTAACACGGAGTATGCACGTACAGATCGCTTCTGGGACCCAAAAATATTGAATTTTCGGGAGTTTTGAGCCTGAATTTGAGATATAAACGGGTACAGAAGATGCATGCACATATCGACTTTTTGCACCTAAAATATCGATTTTCAGCATGTTTTGCGCCTGTATTTCGAAAATACATTAACAGAGAGTAGACATGTACAGATCGCTTCAGGGACCCAAAATTATCGAATTTTCGGGTGTTTTGATCCTGAATTTGAGAAATAAACGGATACAGAAGATTCATGCACATATCGACTTTGGGCACCTAAAATATCGAATTTTAGCATGTTTTGGGCTTGTATTTTGAAAATACTCTAACACGAAGTAGGCATGTACAGATCGTTTCTGGGACACAAAAATATCGATTTTTTGGGTGTTTTGAGCCTGAATGTGAGATATAAACGGGTACAGAAGATGCATGCACTTAACGACTTTGGACACCTAAAATATCGATTTATAGTATGTTTCAAGCCTGTATTTAAAAAACATTCTAGCACTGAGTAGGCATGTGCAGATTGCTTAAGGGAACCAAAAAAATCGAATTTTCGGAATTTTGAGCCTGAATTTGAGATATAAACGGGTACAGAAGATGCATGCACATATCGACTTTTTGCACTTAAAATATCGATTTTTAACATGTTTTGGGTCTGTATCTTGAAAACATTCTAGCAAGGAGTAGGCATGTACAGATTGCTTCTGGGACCCAAAAAAATCGAATTTTCTGGTGTTTTGAACCTGAATTCGGGATATACACGTATACAGAAGATGCATACACATTTTGTCTTTGGGCACATAAAATATCGATTTTCAGCATGTTTTGGGCCTGTATTTTGAAAACACTCTAACACGGAGTGTGCACGTACAGATCGCTTCTGGGACCCAAAAATATTGAATTTTCGGGTGTTTTGAGCCTAAATTTGAGATATAAACGGGTACAGATGATGCATGCACATATCGACTTTGGGCACCTAAAATATCGATTTTTAGCATATTTTGGGCCTGTATTTAAAAAATACTCTAACTCGGAGTAGACATGTACAGATCGCTTTTGGGACCCAAAAATATCGAATTTTCGGGTGTTTTGAGCCTGAATTTGAGATATAAACGGGTACAGAAGATGCATGCACATATCGACTTTTTGCACCTAAAATATTGATTTTGAGCATGTCTTGGGTTTGTATCTTAAAAAATTCTAGCAAGGAGTAGGCATGTACAAATCGCTTCTGGGACCCAAAAATATCGAATTTTTGGGTGTTTTTAACCTGAATTTGGGATATAGACGGATACAGAAGATGCATGCACATATCGACTTTGGGCACCTAAAATATCGATTTTGAGCATGTTTTGGGCCTGTATTTTTAAAAAACTCTAACACGGAGTAGGCATGTACAGATCGCTTCGGGGACCCAAAAATATCGAATTTTCGGGTGTTCTGAGCCTGAATTTGAGATATGAACGGGTACAGAAGATGCATGCACTTATCAACTTTGGTACCCAAAATATTGATTTTTAGTATGTTTTTTTTAGCGTAAAATTTGAAAATATTCTAGCACTAAGTAGGCATGAACAGATCGCTTCTGGGACCCAAAAATATCGAATTTTCGGGTGTTTTGAGCCTGAATTTGGGATATAACCGGGTACAGAGGATGCATGCACATATTAACTTTGGGCACCTAATATATAGATTTTCAGCATGTTTTGGGCCTGTATTTTGAAAATACATTAACACGGAGTCGGCATGTACAGATCACTTCTGGGACCCAAAAATATCGAATTTTCGGGTATTTTGAGCCTGAATTTGTGATATAAACGGATACAGAAGATGCATGTACATATCGACTTTGGGCACCTAAAATATCGATTTTAATCATGTTTTGGGCCGGTATTTTGAAAATACTCTAACACGGAGTAGGCATGTACAGATCGTTTCTTGGACACAAAAATATCGATTTTTCGGGTGTTTTGAGCCTGAATTTGAGATATAAACGGGTACAGAAGATGCATGCACTTATCGACTTTGGACACCTAAAATATAGATTTATAGCATGTTTTAAGCCTGTATTTTAAAAACATTCTAGCACTGAGTAGGCATTTGCAGATTGCTTAAGGGACCCAAAAATATCGAATTTTTGGAGTTTTGAGCCTGAATTTGAGATATAAACGGGTACAGAAGATGCATGCACATATCGACTTTTTGCCCTTAAAATATCGATTTTGAGCATGTTTTTGGTCTGTATCTTGAAAACATTCTAGCAAGGAGTAGGCATGTACAGATCGCTTTTGGGACCCAAAAATATCGAATTTTCGGGTGTTTTGAACTTGAATTAGGGATATACACGTGTACAGAAGATGTTTACACAAATTGACTTTGGGCACATAAAATATCGATTTTCAGCATGTTTTGGGCCTGTATTTTAAAAACACTCTAACACAGAGTATGCACGTACAGATTGCTTCTGGGACCCAAAAATATGGAATTTTCGGGTGCTTTGAGCCTGCATTTGAGATATAAACGGGTACAGAAGATGCATGCACATATCGACTTTGGGCACCTAAAATATCGATTTTGAGCATGTTTTGGGCCTGTATTTTGAAAATACTCTAACACGGAGTAGGCATGTAAAGATGGCTTCGGGGACCCAAAAATATCAAATTTTCGGGTGTTTTGAGCCTGAATTTGAGATATAAACGGGTACAGAAGATGCATGCACATATCGACTTTTTGCACCTAAAATATCGATTTTCAGCATGTTTTGCGCCTGTATTTCGAAAATACATTAACAGGGAGTAGACATGTACAGATCGCTTCAGGGACCCAAAATTATCGAATTTTCGGGTGTTTTGATCCTGAATTTGAGAAATAAACGGATACAGAAGATTCATGCACATATCGACTTTGGGCACCTAAAATATCGAATTTTAGCATGTTTTGGGCTTGTATTTTGAAAATACTCTAACACGAAGTAGGCATGTACAGATCGTTTCTGGGACACAAAAATATCGATTTTTTGGGTGTTTTCAGCCTGAATTTGAGATATAAACGGGTACAGAAGATGCATGCACTTAACGACTTTGGACACCTAAAATATCGATTTATAGTATGTTTCAAGCCTGTATTTAAAAAACATTCTAGCACTGAGTAGGCATGTGCAGATTGCTTAAGGGAACCAAAAAAATCGAATTTTCGGAATTTTGAGCCTGAATTTGAGATATAAACGGGTAAAGAAGATGCATGCACATATCGACTTTTTGCACTTAAAATATCGATTTTTAACATGTTTTGGGTCTGTATCTTGAAAACATTCTAGCAAGGAGTAGGCATGTACAGATTGCTTCTGGGACCCAAAAAAATCGAATTTTCTGGTGTTTTGAACCTGAATTCGGGATATACACGTATACAGAAGATGCATACACATTTTGACTTTGGGCACATAAAATATCGATTTTCAGCATGTTTTGGGCCTGTATTTTGAAAACACTCTAACACGGAGTGTGCACGTACAGATCGCTTCTGGGACCCAAAAATATTGAATTTTCAGGTGTTTTGAGCCTAAATTTGAGATATAAACGGGTACAGATGATGCATGCACATATCGACTTTGGGCACCTAAAATATCGATTTTTAGCATATTTTGGGCCTGTATTTAAAAAATACTCTAACTCGGAGTAGACATGTACAGATCGCTTTTGGGACCCAAAAATATCGAATTTTCGGGTGTTTTGAGCCTGAATTTGAGATATAAACGGGTACAGAAGATGCATGCACATATCGACTTTTTGCACCTAAAATATTGATTTTGAGCATGTCTTGGGTTTGTATCTTAAAAAATTCTAGCAAGGAGTAGGCATGTACAGATCGCTTCTGGGACCCAAAAATATCGAATTTTTGGGTGTTTTTAACCTGAATTTGGGATATAGACGGATACAGAAGATGCATGCACATATCGACTTTGGGCACCTAAAATATCGATTTTGAGCATGTTTTGGGCCTGTATTTTTAAAAAACTCTAACACGGAGTAGGCATGTACAGATCGCTTCGGGGACCCAAAAATATCGAATTTTCGGGTGTTCTGAGCCTGAATTTGAGATATGAACGGGTACAGAAGATGCATGCACTTATCAACTTTGGTACCCAAAATATTGATTTTTAGTATGTTTTTTTTAGCGTAAAATTTGAAAATATTCTAGCACTAAGTAGGCATGAACAGATCGCTTCTGGGACCCAAAAATATCGAATTTTCGGGTGTTTTGAGCCTGAATTTGGGATATAACCGGGTACAGAGGATGCATGCACATATTAACTTTGGGCACCTAATATATAGATTTTCAGCATGTTTTGGGCCTGTATTTTGAAAATACATTAACACGGAGTCGGCATGTACAGATCACTTCTGGGACCCAAAAATATCGAATTTTCGGGTATTTTGAGCCTGAATTTGTGATATAAACGGATACAGAAGATGCATGTACATATCGACTTCGGGCACCTAAAATATCGATTTTAATCATGTTTTGGGCCGGTATTTTGAAAATACTCTAACACGGAGTAGGCATATACAGATCGTTTCTTGGACACAAAAATATCGATTTTTCGGGTGTTTTGAGCCTGAATTTGAGATATAAACGGGTACAGAAGATGCATGCACTTATCGACTTTGGACACCTAAAATATAGATTTATAGCATGTTTTAAGCCTGTATTTTAAAAACATTCTAGCACTGAGTAGGCATTTGGAGATTGCTTAAGGGACCCAAAAATATCGAATTTTTGGAGTTTTGAGCCTGAATTTGAGATATAAACGGGTACAGAAGATGCATGCACATATCGACTTTTTGCCCTTAAAATATCGATTTTGAGCATGTTTTTGGTCTGTATCTTGAAAACATTCTAGCAAGGAGTAGGCATGTACAGATCGCTTTTGGGACCCAAAAATATCGAATTTTCGGGTGTTTTGAACTTGAATTAGGGATATACACGTGTACAGAAGATGTTTACACAAATTGACTTTGGGCACATAAAATATCGATTTTCAGCATGTTTTGGGTCTGTATTTTAAAAACACTCTAACACAGAGTATGCACGTACAGATTGCTTCTGGGACCCAAAAATATGGAATTTTCGGGTGCTTTGAGCCTGCATTTGAGATATAAACGGGTACAGAAGATGCATGCACATATCGACTTTGGGCACCTAAAATATCGATTTTGAGCATGTTTTGGGCCTGTATTTTGAAAATACTCTAACACGGAGTAGGCATGTAAAGATGGCTTCGGGGACCCAAAAATATCAAATTTTCGGGTGTTTTGAGCCTGAATTTGAGATATAAACGGGTACAGAAGATGCATGCACATATCGACTTTTTGCAATTAAAATATCTATTTTTAACATGTTTTGGGTCTGTATCTTGAAAACATTCTAGCAAGGAGTAAGCATGTACAGATCGCTTTTGGGACCCAAAAAAATCGAATTTTCTGGTGTTTTGAACCTGAATTAGGGATATACACGTGTACAGAAGATGCATACACATTTTGACTTTGGACACATAAAATATCGATTTTCAGCATGTTTTGGGCCTGTTTTTTAAAAACACTCTAACACGGAGTGTGCACGTACAGATCGTTTCTGGGACCCAAAAATATTGAATTTTCGGGTGTTTTGAGCCTGAATTTGAGATATAAACGGGTACAGATGATGCATGCACATATCGACTTTGGTCACCTTAAATATCGATTTTTAGCATGTTTTGGGCCTGTATTTAAAAAATACTCTAACTCGGAGTAGACATGTACAGATCGCTTTTGGGACTCAAAAATATCGAATTTTCGGGTGTTTTGAGTCTGAATTTGAGATATAAACGGGAACATAAGATGCATGCACATATCGACTTTTTGCACCTAAAATATCGATTTTGAGCATGTTTTGGGTCTGTATCTTGAAAACATTCTAGCAAGAAGTAGGCATGTACAGATTGCTTCTGGGACCCCAAAATATCGAATTTTCGAGTGTTTTGAACCTGAATTTGGGATATAGACGGGTACAGAAGATGCATACACATATTGACTTTGGGCAGCTAAAATATCGATTTTCAGCATGTTTTAGGCCAGTATTTTGAAAATACTCTAACACGGAGTATGCATGTACACATTGCTTTTGGGACCCAAAAATATCGAATATTCGGGTGTTTTGAGTCTGAATTTGAGATATAAACGGGTACAGAAGATGCATGCACATATCGACTTTTTGCACCTAAAATTTTGAGCATGTTTTGGGTCTGCATCTTGAAAACATTCTAGCAAGAAGTAGGCATGTACAGATTGCTTCTGGGACCCAAAAATATCGAATTTTCAAGTGTTTTGAACCTGAATTTGGGATATAGACGGGTACAGAAGATGCATACACATATTGACTTTGGGAAGCTAAAATATCGATTTTCAGCATGTTTTAGGCCTGTATTTTGAAAATACTCTAACACGGAGTATGCATGTACACATTGCTTTTGGGACCCAAAAATATAGAATATTCGGGTGTTTTGAGTCTGAATTTGAGATATAAACGGGTACAGAAGATGCATGCACATATCGACTTTGGCACCCAAAATATCGATTTTGAGCATGTTTTGGGCCTGTATTTTGAAAATACTATAGCACGGCGTAGACATGTACAAATCGCTTCTGGGACACAAAAATATCGATTTTTTTGGGTGTTTTGAGCCTCAATTTGAGATATAAACGGGTACAGAAGATGCATGCACATATCGACTTTGGCACCCAAAATATCGATTTTTAGTATGTTTTGGGCGTATAATTTGAAAATATTCTAGCACTGAGTAGGCATGTACAGATCGCTTCTGGGACCCAAAAATATCGAATTTTCGGGGGTTTTGAGCCAGAATTTGGGATATAACCGGGTACAGAGGATGCATGCACATATCGACTTTTTGCACCTAAAATATCGATTTTGAGTATGTTTTGGGTCTGTATCTTGAAAAAATTCTAGCAAGGAGTAGGCATGTACAGATCGCTTCTGGGACCCAAAAATACCGAATTTTCTGGTGTTTTGAACCTGAATTTGGGATATAGACTGGTACAGAAGATGCATACTCATATTGACCCAAAATATCGATTTTGAGCATGTTTTGGGCCTGTATTTTTAAAAAACTCTAACACTGAGTAGACACGAACAGATCGCTTCTGGAACCCAAATAAATCGAATTTTAGGGTGTTCTGAGCCTGAATTTGAGATATGAACGGGTACAGAAGATGCATGCACATATCAACTTTGGTACCCAAAATATTGATTTTTAGTATGTTTTTTTTAGCGTAAAATTTGAAAATATTCTAGCACTGAGTAGGCATGAACAGATCGCTTCTGGGACCCAAAAATATCGAATTTTCGGGGGTTTTGAGCCTGAATTTGGGATATAACCGGGTACAGAGGATGCATGCACATATCGACTTTTTGCACCTAAAATATCGATTTTGAGCATGTTTAGGGTCTGTATCTTGAAAAAATTCTAGCAAGGAGTAGGCATGTACAGATCGCTTCTGGGACCCAAAAATACCGAATTTTCTGGTGTTTTGAACCTGAATTTGGGATATAGACGGGTACAGAAGATTCATACACATATTAACTTTGGGCACCTAATATATAAATTTTCAGCATGTTTTGGGCCTGTATTTTGAAAATACATTAACACGGAGTAGGCATGTACAGATCGCTTCTGGGACCCAAAAATATCGAATTTTCGATTATTTTGAGCCTGAATTTGTGATATAAACGGATACAGAAGATTCATGTACATATCGACTTTGGGCACCTAAAATATCGATTTTGAGCATGTTTTAGGCCGGTATTTCGAAAATACTCTAACATGGAGTAGGCATGTACAGATCGTTTCTTGGACACAAAAATATCGATTTTTCGGGTGTTTTGAGCCTGAATTTGAAATATAAACGGGTACAGAAGATGCATGCACTTATCGACTTTGGACACCTAAAATATAGATTTATAGCATGTTTTAAGCCTGTATTTTAAAAACATTCTAGCACTGAGTAGGCATGTGCAGATTGCCCAAGGGACCCAAAATATCGAATTTTTGGAGTTTTGAGCCTGAGTTTGAGATATAAACGGATACAGAAGATGCATCAACATATCGACTTTGTGCACCTAAAATATCGATTTTGAGCATGTTTTGGGCCTGTATTTTGAAAATACTCTAACACAGAGTAGGCATGTAAAGATGGCTTCGGGGACCCAAAAATATCGAATTTTCGGGTGTTTTGAGCCTGAATTTGAGATATAAACGGGTACAGAAGATGCATGCACATTTCGACTTTTTGCACCTAAAATATCGATTTTGAGCATGTTTTGGGTCTGTATCTTGAAAACATTCTAGCAAGAAGAAGGCATGTACAGATTGCTTCTGGGACCCAAAAATATCGAATTTTCGAGTGTTTTGAACCTGAATTTGGGATATAGACGGGTAAAGAAGATGCATACACATATTGACTTTGGGAAGCTAAAATATCGATTTTCAGCATGTTTTATGCCTGTATTTTGAAAATACTCTAACACGGAGTATGCATGTACACATTGCTTTTAGGACCCAAAAATATCGAATATTCGGGTGTTTTGAGTCTGAATTTGAGATATAAACGGGTACAGAAGATGCATACACATATCGACTTTGGGCACCCAAAATATCGATTTTGAGCATGTTTTGGGCCTGTATTTTTAAAATACTCTAACACTGAGTAGACACGTACAGATCGCTTCTGGAACCCAAATAAATCAAATTTTAGGGTGTTCTGAGCCTGAATTTGAGATATGAACGGGTACAGAAGATGCATGCACATATCGACTTTGGGCACCTAAAATATCGATTTTGAGCATGTTTTTGGCCTGTATTTTGAAAATACTATAGCACGGTGTAGACATGTACAGATCGCTTAAGAGACACAAAAATATCGATTTTTTGGGTGTTTTGAGCCTGAATTTGAGATATAAACGGGTACAGAAGATGCATGCACATATCGACTTTGGCACCCAAAATATCGATTTTTAGTATGTTTTCGGCGTATAATTTGAAAATATTCTAGCACTGAGTAGGCATGTACAGATCGCTTCTGGGACCCAAAAATATCGAATTTTCGGGGGTTTTGAGCCAGAATTTGGGATATAACCGGGTACAGAGGATGCATGCACATAACGACTTTTTGCACCTCAAAATATCGATTTTAATCATGTTTTGGGTCTGTATCTTGAAAAAATTCTAGCAAGGAGTAAGCATGTACAGATCGCTTCTGGGACCCAAAAATACCGAATTTTTTAGTGTTTTGAACCCGAATTTGGGTAATAGACGGGTACAGAAGATGCATACACATATTGACTTTGGGCACCTAAAATATAGATTTTCAGCATGTTTTGGGCCAATATTTTGAAAATACATTAACACGGAGTAGGCATGTACAGATCGCTTCTGGGACCCAAAAATATCGAATTTTCGGGTGTTTTGAACCTGAATTTGGGATATAGACGGATACAGAAGATGCATGCACATATCGACTTTGGGCACCTAAAATATCGATTTTGAGCATGTTTTGGGCCTGTATTTTGAAAATACTCTAACACGGAGTAGGCATGTAAAGATGGCTTCTGGGACCCACAAATATTGATTTTTTGGGTGTTTTGAGCCTGAATTTGAGATATAAACGGGTACAGAAGATGCATGCAAAGTTCGACTTTGGGCACCTAAAATATCGATTTTCAGCATGTTTTATTCCTGTATTTTGAAAATACTCTAACACGGAGTATGCATGTACACATTGCTTTTGGGACCCAAAAATATCGAATATTCGGGTGTTTTGAGTCTGAATTTGAGATATAAACGGGTACAGAAGATGCATGCACTTATCGACTTTGGGCACCTAAAATATCGATTTTGACCTTGTTTTGGGCCTGTATTTTGAAAATACTATAGCACGGTGTAGACATGTACAGATCGCTAAAGGGACACAAAAATATCGTTTTTTTGGGTGTTTTGAGCCTGAATTTGAGATATAAACGGGTACAGAAGATGCATGCACATATCGACTTTGGCACCCAAAATATCGATTTTTAGTATGTTTTCGTCGTATAATTTGAAAATATTCTAGCACTGAGTAGGCATGTACAGATCGCTTCTGGGACCCAAAAATATCGAATTTTCGGGGTTTTGAGCCAGAATTTGGGATATAAACGGGTACAGAAGATGCATGCACATTTCGACTTTTTGCACCTAAAATATCGATTTTGAGCATGTTTTGGGTCTGTATCTTGAAAACATTCTAGCAAGAAGAAGGCATGTACAGATTGCTTCTGGGACCCAAAAATATCGAATTTTCGAGTGTTTTGAACCTGAATTTGGGATATAGACGGGTAATGAAGATGCATACACATATTGACTTTGGGAAGCTAAAATATCGATTTTCAGCATGTTTTATGCCTTTATTTTGAAAATACTCTAACACGGAGTATGCATGTACACATTGCTTTTAGGACCCAAAAATATCGAATATTCGGGTGTTTTGAGTCTGAATTTGAAATATAAACGGGTACAGAAGATGCATACACATATCGACTTTGGGCACCCAAAATATCGATTTTGAGCATGTTTTGGGCCTGTATTTTTAAAATACTCTAACACTGAGTAGACACGTACAGATCGCTTCTGGAACCCAAATAAATCAAATTTTAGGGTGTTCTGAGCCTGAATTTGAGATATGAACGGGTACAGAAGATGCATGCACATATCGACTTTGGGCACCTAAAATATCGATTTTGAGCATGTTTTGGGCCTGTATTTTGAAAATACTATAGCACGGTGTAGACATGTACAGATCGCTTAAGAGACACAAAAATATCGATTTTTTGGGTGTTTTGAGCCTGAATTTGAGATATAAACGGGTACAGAAGATGCATGCACATATCGACTTTGGCACCCAAAATATCGATTTTTAGTATGTTTTCGGCGTATAATTTGAAAATATTCTAGCACTGAGTAGGCATGTACAGATCGCTTCTGGGACCCAAAAATATCGAATTTTCGGGGGTTTTGAGCCAGAATTTGGGATATAACCGGGTACAGAGGATGCATGCACATAACGACTTTTTGCACCTAAAATATCGATTTTAATCATGTTTTGGGTCTGTATCTTGAAAAAATTCTAGCAAGGAGTAAGCATGTACAGATCGCTTCTGGGACCCAAAAATACCGAATTTTTTAGTGTTTTGAACCCGAATTTGGGTAATAGACGGGTACAGAAGATGCATACACATATTGACTTTGGGCACCTAAAATATAGATTTTCAGCATGTTTTGGGCCAATATTTTGAAAATACATTAACACGGAGTAGGCATGTACAGATCGCTTCTGGGACCCAAAAATATCGAATTTTCGGGTGTTTTGAACCTGAATTTGGGATATAGACGGATACAGAAGATGTATGCACATATCGACTTTGGGCACCTAAAATATCGATTTTGAGCATGTTTTGGGCCTGTATTTTGAAAATACTCTATCACGGAGTAGGCATGTAAAGATGGCTTCGGGGACCCACAAATATTGATTTTTTGGGTGTTTTGAGCCTGAATTTGAGATATAAACGGGTACAGAAGATGCATGCAAAGTTCGACTTTGGGCACCTAAAATATCGATTTTCAGCATGTTTTATTCCTGTATTTTGAAAATACTCTAACACGGAGTATGCATGTACACATTGCTTTTGGGACCCAAAAATATCGAATATTCGGGTGTTTTGAGTCTGAATTTGAGATATAAACGGGTACAGAAGATGCATGCACATATCGACTTTGGGCACCTAAAATATCGATTTTGACCTTGTTTTGGGCCTGTATTTTGAAAATACTATAGCACGGTGTAGACATGTACAGATCGCTAAAGGGACACAAAAATATCGTTTTTTTGGGTGTTTTGAGCCTGAATTTGAGATATAAACGGGTACAGAAGATGCATGCACATATCGACTTTGGCACCCAAAATATCGATTTTTAGTATGTTTTCGGCGTATAATTTGAAAATATTCTAGCACTGAGTAGGCATGTACAGATCGCTTCTGGGACCCAAAAATATCGAATTTTCGGGGGTTTTGAGCCAGAATTTGGGATATAAACGGGTACAGAAGATGCATGCACATTTCGACTTTTTGCACCTAAAATATCGATTTTGAGCATGTTTTGGGTCTGTATCTTGAAAACATTCTAGCAAGAAGAAGGCATGTACAGATTGCTTCTGGGACCCAAAAATATCGAATTTTCGAGTGTTTTGAACCTGAATTTGGGATATAGACGGGTAAAGAAGATGCATACACATATTGACTTTGGGAAGCTAAAATATCGATTTTCAGCATGTTTTAGGCCTGTATTTTGAAAATACTCTAACACGGAGTATGCATGTACACATTGCTTTTAGGACCCAAAAATATCGAATATTCGGGTGTTTTGAGTCTGAATTTGAGATATAAACGGGTACAGAAGATGCATACACATATCGACTTTGGGCACCCAAAATATCGATTTTGAGCATGTTTTGGGCCTGTATTTTTAAAATACTCTAACACTGAGTAGACACGTACAGATCGCTTCTGGAACCCAAATAAATCAAATTTTAGGGTGTTCTGAGCCTGAATTTGAGATATGAACGGGTACAGAAGATGCATGCACATATCGACTTTGGGCACCTAAAATATCGATTTTGAGCATGTTTTTGGCCTGTATTTTGAAAATACTATAGCACGGTGTAGACATGTACAGATCGCTTAAGAGACACAAAAATATCGATTTTTTGGGTGTTTTGAGCCTGAATTTGAGATATAAACGGGTACAGAAGATGCATGCACATATCGACTTTGGCACCCAAAATATCGATTTTTAGTATGTTTTCGGCGTATAATTTGAAAATATTCTAGCACTGAGTAGGCATGTACAGATCGCTTCTGGGACCCAAAAATATCGAATTTTCGGGGGTTTTGAGCCAGAATTTGGGATATAACCGGGTACAGAGGATGCATGCACATAACGACTTTTTGCACCTAAAATATCGATTTTAATCATGTTTTGGGTCTGTATCTTGAAAAAATTCTAGCAAGGAGTAAGCATGTACAGATCGCTTCTGGGACCCAAAAATACCGAATTTTTTAGTGTTTTGAACCCGAATTTGGGTAATAGACGGGTACAGAAGATGCATACACATATTGACTTTGGGCACCTAAAATATAGATTTTCAGCATGTTTTGGGCCAATATTTTGAAAATACATTAACACGGAGTAGGCATGTACAGATCGCTTCTGGGACCCAAAAATATCGAATTTTCGGGTGTTTTGAACCTGAATTTGGGATATAGACGGATACAGAAGATGTATGCACATATCGACTTTGGGCACCTAAAATATCGATTTTGAGCATGTTTTGGGCCTGTATTTTGAAAATACTCTAGCACGGAGTAGGCATGTAAAAATGGCTTCGGGGACCCACAAATATTGATTTTTTGGGTGTTTTGAGCCTGAATTTGAGATATAAACGGGTACAGAAGATGCATGCAAAGTTCGACTTTGGGCACCTAAAATATCGATTTTCAGCATGTTTTATTCCTGTATTTTGAAAATACTCTAACACGGAGTATGCATGTACACATTGCTTTTGGGACCCAAAAATATCGAATATTCGGGTGTTTTGAGTCTGAATTTGAGATATAAACGGGTACAGAAGATGCATGCACATATCGACTTTGGGCACCTAAAATATCGATTTTGACCTTGTTTTGGGCCTGTATTTTGAAAATACTATAGCACGGTGTAGACATGTACAGATCGCTAAAGGGACACAAAAATATAGTTTTTTTGGGTGTTTTGAGCCTGAATTTGAGATATAAACGGGTACAGAAGATGCATGCACATATTGACTTTGGCACCCAAAATATCGATTTTTAGTATGTTTTCGGCGTATAATTTGAAAATATTCTAGCACTGAGTAGGCATGTACAGATCGCTTCTGGGACCTAAAAATATCGAATTTTCGGGGGTTTTGAGCCAGAATTTGGGATATAACCGGGTACAGAGGATGCATGCACATATCGACTTTGGGCACCTAAAATATCGATTTTGAGCATGTTTTGGGTCTGTATCTTGAAAAAATTCTAGCAAGGAGTAGGCATGTACAGATCGCTTCTGGGACCCAAAAATACCGAATTTTCTGGTGTTTTGAACCTGAATTTGGGTAATAGACGGGTACAGAAGATGCATACACATATTGACTTTTGGCACCTAAAATATAGATTTTAAGCATGTTTTGGGCCTGTATTTTGAAAATACATTAACACGGAGTAGGCATGTACAGATCGTTTCTGGGACCCAAAAATATCGACTTTTCTGGTGTTTTGAACCTGAATTAGGGATATACACGTGTACAGAAGATGCATACACATTTTGACTTTGGGCACATAAAATATCGATTTACAGCATGCTTTGGCCCTGTATTTTAAAAACACTCTAACACGGAGTGAGCACGTACAGATCGCTTCTGGGACCCAAAAATATTGAATTTTCGGGTGTTTTGAGCCTGAATTTGAGATATAAACGGGTACAGATGATGCATGCACATATCGACTTTGGGCACCTAAAATATCGATTTTTAGCATGTTTTGGGCCTGTATTTTGAGAATACTCTAACACGGAGTATGCATGTACACATTGCTTTTGGGACCCAAAAATATTGAATTTTCGGAGTTTTGAGCCTGAATTTGAGATATAAACGGGTACAGAAGATGCATGCACATATCGACTTTTTGAACCTAAAATATCGATTTTGAGCATGTTTTGGGTTTGTATCTTGAAAAAATTCTAGCAAGGAGTAGGCATGTACAGATCACTTCTGGGACCCAAAAATATCGAATTTTCGGGTGTTTTAAACCTGAATTTGGGATATAGACGGATACAGAAGATGCATGCACATATCGACTTTGGGCACCTAAAATATCGATTTTGAGCATGTTTAAGGGCCTGTATTTTGAAAATACTCTAACACGGAGTAGGCATGTAAAGATCGCTTCGGGGACCCAAAAATATCGAATTTTCGGGTGTTTTGAGCCTGAATTTGAGATATAAACGGGTACAGATGATGCATGCACATATCGACTTTGGGCACCTAAAATATCGATTTTTAGCATGTTTTGGGCCTGTATTTTGAGAATACTCTAACACGGAGTATGCATGTACACATTGCTTTTGGGACCCAAAAATATTGAATTTTCGTGTGTTTTGAGCCTGAATTTTAGATATAAACGGGTACAGAAGATGCATGCACATATCGACTTTGGACACCTAAAATATCGATTTATAGCATGTTTTAAGCCTGTATTTTAAAAAACATTCTAGCACTGAGTAGGCATGTGCAGATTTCTTAAGGGACCTAAAAATATCGAATTTTCGGAGTTTTGAGCCTGAATTTGAGATATAAACGGGTACAGAAGATGCATGCACATATCGACTTTTTGCACCTAAAATATCGATTTTGAGCATGTTTTGGGTTTGTATCTTGTAAAAATGCTAGCAAGGAGTAGGCATGTACAGATCACTTCTGGGACCCAAAAATATCGAATTTTCGGGTGTTTTAAACCTGAATTTGGGATATAGACGGATACAGAAGATGCATGCACATATCGACTTTGGGCACCTAAAATATCGATTTTGAGCATGTTTAAGGGCCTGTATTTTGAAAATACTCTAACACGGAGTAGGCATGTAAAGATCGCTTCGGGGACCCAAAAATATCGAATTTTCGGGGGTTTTGAGCCTGCATTTGAGATATAAACGGGTACAGAAGATGCATGCACATTTCGACTTTTTGCACCTAAAATATCGATTTTGAGCATGTTTTGGGTCTGTATCTTGAAAACATTCTAGCAAGAAGTAGGCATGTACAGATTGCTTTTGGGACCCAAAAATATCGAATTTTCGAGTGTTTTGAACCTGAATTTGGGATATAGACGGGTACAGAAGATGCATACACATATTGACTTTGGGCAGCTAATATATCGATTTTCAGCATGTTTTAGGCCTGTACTTTGAAAATACTCTAACACGGAGTATGCATGTACACATTGCTTTTGGGACCCAAAAATATCGAATATTCGGGTGTTTTGATTCTGAATTTGAGATATAAACGGGTACAGAAGATGCACGCACATATCGACTTTGGGAACCCAAAATATCGATTTTAAGCATGTTTTGGGCCTGTATTTTTAAAAATACTCTAACACTGAGTAGACACGTACAGATCGCTTCTGGAACCCAAATAAATCGAATTTTAGGGTGTTCTGAGCCTGAATATGAGATATGAACGGGTACAGAAGATGCATGCACATATCGACTTTGGGCACCTTAAATATCGATTTTGAGCATGTTTTAAGCCTGTATTTTGAAAATACTATAGCACGGTGTAGACATGTACAGATCGCTTCTGGGACACAAAAATATCGATTTTTTGGGTGTTTTGAGACTGAATTTGAGATATGAACGGGTACAGAAGATGCATGCACATATCGACTTTGGCACCCAAAATATCGATTTTTAGTATGTTTTCGGCGTATAATTTGAAAATATTCTACCACTGAGTAGGCATGTACAGATCGCTTCTGGGACCCAAAAATATCGAATTTTCGGGGGTTTTGAGCCAGAATTTGGGATATAACCGGGTACAGAGGATGCATGCACATATCGACTTTTTTGCACCTAAAATATCGATTTTGAGCATGTTTTGGGTCTGTAACTTGAAAAAATTCTAGCAAGGAGTAGGCATGTACAGATCGCTTCTGGAACCCAAAAATACCGAATTTTCTGGTGTTTTGAACCTGAATTTAGGATATAAACGGGTACAGAAGATGCATACACATTTTGACTTTGGGCACATAAAATATAGATTTTCAGCATGTTTTGGGCTTGTATTTTGAAAGTACATTAACACGGAGTAGGCATGTACAGATCGCTTCTGGGACCCAAAAATATCGACTTTGGGCACCCAAAATATCGATTTTAAGCATGTTTTGGGCCTGTATATTAAAAAATACTCTAACACTGAGTAGACACGTACAGATCGCTTCTGGAACCCAAATAAATCGAATTTTAGGGTGTTCTGAGCCTGAATTTGAGATATGAACGGGTACAGAAGATGCATGCACATATTGACTTTGGGCACCTTAAATATTGATTTTGAGCATGTTTTCGGCCTGTATTTTGAAAATACTATAGCACAGTGTAGACATGTACAGATCGCTTCTGGGACACAAAAATATCGATTTTTTGGGTGTTTCGAGCCTGAATTTGAGATATAAACGGGTACAGAAGATGCATGCACGTATCGACTTTGGCACCCAAAAATATCGATTTTTAGTATGTTTTTGGCGTATAATTTGAAAATATTCTAGCACTGAGTAGGCATATACAGATCGCTTCTAGGATCCAAAAATATCGAATTTTCGGGGGTTTTGAGCCTGAATTTGGGATATAACCGGGTACAGAGGATGCATGCACATATCGACTTTTTGCAACTAAAATATCGATTTTGAGCATGTTTTGGGTCTGTATCTTGAAAAAATTCTAGCAAGGAGTAGGCATGTACAGATCGCTTCTGGGACCAAAAAATACTGAATTTTCTGGTATTTTGAACCTGAATTTGGGATATAGACGGGTACAGAAGATGCATACACATATTGAATTAGGGCACCTAAAATATAGATTTTCAGGAATGTTTATGGCCTGTATTTTGAAAATATATTAACACGGAGTAGGCATGTACAGATCGCTTCTGGGACCCAAAAATATCGAATTTTCGGGTGTTTTGAGCCTGAATTTGAGATATAAACGGGTTCAGAAGATGCATGCACATATCGACTTTGGACACATAAAATATCGATTTATAGCATGTTTTAAGCCTGTATTTTAAAAACATTCTAGCACTGAGTAGGCATGTGCAGATTGTTTAAGAGACCCCAAAAAATCGAATTTTCGGAGTTTTGAGCCTGAATTTGAGATATAAACAGGTACAGAAGATGCATGCACATATCGACTTTTTGCACTTAAAATATCGATTTTTAACATGTTTTGGGTCTGTATCTTGAAAACATTCTAGCAAGGAGTAGGCATGTACAGATCGCTTCTGGGACCCAAAAAAATCGAATTTTCTGGTGTTTTGAACCTGAATTAGGGATATACACGTGTACATAAGATGCATACACATTTTGACTTTGGGCACATAAAATATCGTTTTTCAGCATGTTTTGGGCCTGTATTTTAAAAACACTCTAACACGGAGTGTGCACGTACAGATTGCTTCTGGGACCCAAAAATATCGAATTTTCGGGTGTTTTGAGCCTGAATTTGAGATATAAACGGGTACAGAAGATGCATGCACATATCGACTTTGGACACCTAAAATATCGATTTTGAGCATGTTTTAAGCCTGTATTTTAAAAACATTCTAGCATTGACTAAGCATGTGCAAATTGCTTCTGGGACCCAAAAATATCGAATTTTCGGAGTTTTGAGCCTGAATTTGAGATATAAACGGGTACAGAAGATGCATGCACATATCGACTTTTTGCACTTAAAATATCGATTTTGAGCATGTTTTGGGTCTGTATCTTGAAAACATTCTAGCAAGGAATAGGCATGTACAGATCGCTTTTGGGACCCAAAAATATCGAATTTTCTGGTGCTTTGAACTTGAATTAGGGATATACACGTGTACAGAAGATGCATGCACATATTGACTTTGGGCACATAAAATATCGATTTTCAGCATGTTTTTTTGGCCTGTATTTTTAAAACACTCTAACACGGAGTATGCACGTACAGATCGCTTCTGGGACCCAAAAATATTGAATTTTCGGGTGTTTTGAGCCTGAATTTGAGATATAAACGGGTACAGAAGATGCATGCACATATCGACTTTGGGCACCTAAAATATCGATTTTTAGCATGTTTTGGGCCTGTATTTAAAAAAAAATCTAACTCGGAGTAGACATGTACAGATCGCTTTTGGAACCCAAAAATATCGAATTTTCGGGTGTTTTGAGCCTGAATTTTAGATATAAACGGGTACAGAAGATGCATGCACATATCGACTTTGGACACCTAAAATATCGATTTTTAGCATGTTTTGAGCCTATATTTTGAAAACATTCTAGGACTGAGTATGCATGTACAGATCACTTAAGGGACCCAAAATTATGGAATTTTCAGGTGTTTTGAGCCTGAATTTGAGATATAAACGGGTACAGAAGATGCATGCACATATCGACTTTTTGCACCTAAAATATCGATTTTGAGCATGTCTTGGGTTTGTATCTTAAAAAATTCTAGCAAGGAGTAGGCATGTACAGATCGCTTCTGGGACCCAAAAATATCGAATTTTCGGGGGTTTTGAGCCAGAATTTGGGATATAACCGGGTACAGAGGATGCATGCACATATCGACTTTTTGCACCTAAAATATCGATTTTGAGCATGTTTTGGGTCTGTATCTTGCAAAAATTCTAGCAAGGAGTAGGCATGTACAGATCGCTTCTGGGACCCAAAAATACCGAATTTTCTGGTGTTTTGAACCTGAATTTGGGATATAAACGGGTACAGAAGATGCATACTCATATTGACTTTGGGCACCAAATATATAGATTTTCAGCATGTTTTGGGCCTGTATTCTGAAAATACATTAACACGGAGTAGGCATGTACAGATCGCTTCTGGGACACAAAAATATCGAATTTTCGGGAGTTTTGAGCCTGAATTTGTGATATAAACGGATACAGAAGATGCATGTACATATCGACTTTGGGCACCTAAAATATCGATTTTGAGCATGTTTTGTGCCGGTATTTTGAAAATACTCTAACACGGAGTAAGCATGTACAGATCGTTTCTGGGACACAAAAATATCGATTTTTCGGGTGTTTTGAGCCTGAATTTGAGATATAAACGGGTACAGAAGATGCATGCACTTATCGACGTTGGACACCTAAAATATCGATTTATAGCATGTTTTAAGCCTGTATTTTAAAAACATTCTAGCACTGAGTAGGCATGTGCAGATTGCTTAAGGGACCCAAAAATATCGAAGTTTCGGAGTTTTGAGCCTGAATTTGAGATATAAACGGGTACAGAAGATGCTTACACATACTGACTTTATGCACATAAAATATCGATTTTCAGCATGTTTTGGGCCTGTATTTTAAAAACACTCTAACACGGAGTATGCACGTACAGATTGCTTCTGGGACCCAAAAATATGGAATTTTCGAGGGGTTTTGAGCCAGAATTTGAGATATAAACGGATACAGAAGATGCATGCACATATCGACTTTGGGCACCTAAAATATCGATTTTTAGCATGTTTTGGGCCTGTATTTTAAAAATACTCTAACACGGAGTATGCACGTACAGATTGCTTCTGGGACCCAAAAATATGGAATTTTCGGGTGTTTTGAACTTGAATTAGGGATATACACGTGTACAGAAGATGCTTACACATATTGACTTTGGGCACATAAAATATCGATTTTCAGCATGTTTTGGGCCTGTATTTTAAAAACACTCTAACACGGAGTATGCACGTACAGATTGCTTCTGGGACCCAAAAATATGGAGTTTTCGGGTGTTTTGAGCCTGAATTTGAGATATAAACGGGTACAGAAGATGCATGCACAAATCGACTTTGGGCACCTAAAATATCAATTTTTATCATGTTTTCGGCCTGTATTTTAAAAATACTCTAACACGGAGTAGACATGTACAGATCGCTTTTGGGACCCAAAAATATCGAATTTCCGGGTGTTTTGAGCCTGAATTTGAGATATAAACGGGTACAGAAGATGCATGCACATATCGACTTTGGACACCTAAAATATCGATTTTGAGCATGTTTTTGGTCTGTATCTTGAAAACATTCTAACACGGAGTATGCACCTACAGATTGCTTCTGGGACCCAAAAATATGGAATTTTCGGGGGGTTTTGAGCCTGAATTTGAGATATAAACGGGTACAGAAGATGCATGCACTTATCGACTTTGGACACCTAAAATATCGATTTTGAGAATGTTTTTGGTCTGTATCTTGAAAACATTCTAGCAAGGAGTAGGCATGTACAGATCGCTTCTGGGACCCAAAAAAATCGAATTTTCTGGTGTTTTGAACCTGAATTAGGGATATACACGTGTACATAAGATGCATACACATTTTGACTTTGGGCACATAAAATATCGTTTTTCAGCATGTTTTGGGCCTGTATTTTAAAAACACTCTAACACGGAGTGTGCACGTACAGATTGCTTCTGGGACCCAAAAATATCGAATTTTCGGGTGTTTTGAGCCTGAATTTGAGATATAAACGGGTACAGAAGATGCATGCACATATCGACTTTGGACACCTAAAATATCGATTTTGAGCATGTTTTAAGCCTGTATTTTAAAAACATTCTAGCATTGACTAAGCATGTGCAGATTGCTTCTGGGACCCAAAAATATCGAATTTTCGGAGTTTTGAGCCTGAATTTGAGATATAAACGGGTACAGAAGATGCATGCACATATCGACTTTTTGCACTTAAAATATCGATTTTGAGCATGTTTTGGGTCTGTATCTTGAAAACATTCTAGCAAGGAATAGGCATGTACAGATCGCTTTTGGGACCCAAAAATATCGAATTTTCTGGTGCTTTGAACTTGAATTAGGGATATACACGTGTACAGAAGATGCATGCACATATTGACTTTGGGCACATAAAATATCGATTTTCAGCATGTTTTTTTGGCCTGTATTTTTAAAACACTCTAACACGGAGTATGCACGTACAGATCGCTTCTGGGACCCAAAAATATTGAATTTTCGGGTGTTTTGAGCCTGAATTTGAGATATAAACGGGTACAGAAGATGCATGCACATATCGACTTTGGGCACCTAAAATATCGATTTTTAGCATGTTTTGGGCCTGTATTTAAAAAAAAATTTAACTCGGAGTAGACATGTACAGATCGCTTTTGGAACCCAAAAATATCGAATTTTCGGGTGTTTTGAGCCTGAATTTTAGATATAAACGGGTACAGAAGATGCATGCACATATCGACTTTGGACACCTAAAATATCGATTTTTAGCATGTTTTGAGCCTGTATTTTGAAAACATTCTAGGACTGAGTATGCATGTACAGATCACTTAAGGGACCCAAAATTATGGAATTTTCAGGTGTTTTGAGCCTGAATTTGAGATATAAACGGGTACAGAAGATGCATTCACATTTCGACTTTTTGCACCTAAAATATCGATTTTGAGCATGTTTTGGGTCTGTATCTTGAAAACATTCTAGCAAGAAGTAGGCATGTACAGATTGCTTCTGTGACCCAAAAATATCGAATTTTCGAGTGTTTTGAACCTAAATTTGGGATATAGACGGGTACAGAAGATACATACACATATTGACTTTGGGCAGCTAAAATATCGATTTTCAGCATGTTTTAGGCCTGTATTTTGAAAATACTCTAACACGGAGTATGCATGTACACATTGCTTTTGAGACCCAAAAATATTGAATATTCGGGTGTTTTGAGTCTGAATTTGAGATATAAACGGGTACAGAAGATACATGCACATATCGACTTTGGGCACCCAAAATATCGATTTTGAGCATGTTTTGGGCCTGTATTTTTAAAATACTCTAACACTGAGTAGACACGTACAGATCGCTTCTAGAACCCAAATAAATCGAATTTTAGGGTGTTCTGAGCCTGAATTTGAGATATGAACGGGTACAGAAGATGCATGCACATATCGACTTTGGGCACCTAAAATATCGATTTTGAGCATGTTTTGGGCCTGTATTTTAAAAGTACTATAGCACGGTGTAGACATGTACAAATCGCTTCTGGGACACAAAAATATCGATTTTTTTGGGTGTTTTGTGCCTGAATTTGAGATATAAACGGGTACAGAAGATGCATGCACATATCGACTTTGGCACCCAAAATATCGATTTTTAGTATGCTTTCAGCGTATAATTTAAAAATATTCTAGCACTGAATAGGCATGTACAGATCGCTTCTGGGACCCAAAAATATCGAATTTTCGGGGGTTTTGAGCCAGAATTTGGGATATAACCGGGTACAGAGGATGCATGCACATATCGACTTTTTGCACCTAAAATATCGATTTTGAGCATGTTTTGGGTCTGTATCTTGCAAAAATTCTAGCAAGGAGTAGGCATGTACAGATCGCTTCTGGGACCCAAAAATACCGAATTTTCTGTTGTTTTGAACCTGAATTTGGGATATAAACGGGTACAGAAGATGCATACTCATATTGACTTTGGGCACCAAATATATAGATTTTCAGCATGTTTTGGGCCTGTATTCTGAAAATACATTAACACGGAGTAGGCATGTACAGATCGCTTCTGGGACACAAAAATATCGAATTTTCGGGTGTTTTGAGCCTGAATTTGTGATATAAACGGATACAGAAGATGCATGTACATATCGACTTTGGGCACCTAAAATATCGATTTTGAGCATGTTTTGTGCCGGTATTTTGAAAATACTCTAACACGGAGTAAGCATGTACAGATCGTTTCTGGGACACAAAAATATCGATTTTTCGGGTGTTTTGAGCCTGAATTTGAGATATAAACGGGTACAGAAGATGCATGCACTTATCGACGTTGGACACCTAAAATATCGATTTATAGCATGTTTTAAGCCTGTATTTTAAAAACATTCTAGCACTGAGTAGGCATGTGCAGATTGCTTAAGGGACCCAAAAATATCGAAGTTTCGGAGTTTTGAGCCTGAATTTGAGATATAAACGGGTACAGAAGATGCTTACACATACTGACTTTATGCACATAAAATATCGATTTTCAGCATGTTTTGGGCCTGTATTTTAAAAACACTCTAACACGGAGTATGCACGTACAGATTGCTTCTGGGACCCAAAAATATGGAATTTTCGAGGGGTTTTGAGCCTGAATTTGAGATATAAACGGGTATAGAAGATGCATGCACATATCGACTTTTTGCACCTAAAATATCGATTTTGAGCATGTCTTGGGTTTGTATCTTAAAAAATTCTAGCAAGGAGTAGGCATGTACAGATCGCTTATGGGACCCAAAAATATCGAATTTTCGGGTGTTTTGAACCTGAATTTGGGATATAGACGGATACAGAATATGCATGCACATATCGACTTTGGGCACCTAAAATATCGATTTTGAGCATGTTTTGGGCCTGTATTTTGAAAATACTCTAACACGGAGTAGGCATGTAGAGATCGCTGCGGGGACCCAAAAATATCGAATTTTCGGGTTTTCTGAGCCTGAATTTGAGATATAAACGGGTACAGAAGATGCATTCACATTTCGACTTTTTGCACCTAAAATATCGATTTTGAGCATGTTTTGGGTCTGTATCTTGAAAACATTCTAGCAAGAAGTAGGCATGTACAGATTGCTTCTGTGACCCAAAAATATCGAATTTTCGAGTGTTTTGAACCTAAATTTGGGATATAGACGGGTACAGAAGAAACATACACATATTGACTTTGGGCAGCTAAAATATCGATTTTCAGCATGTTTTAGGCCTGTATTTTGAAAATACTCTAACACGGAGTATGCATGTACACATTGCTTTTGAGACCCAAAAATATTGAATATTCGGGTGTTTTGAGTCTGAATTTGAGATATAAACGGGTACAGAAGATACATGCACATATCGACTTTGGGCACCCAAAATATCGATTTTGAGCATGTTTTGGGCCTGTATTTTTAAAATACTCTAACACTGAGTAGACACGTACAGATCGCTTCTGGAACCCAAATAAATCGAATTTTAGGGTGTTCTGAGCCTGAATTTGAGATATGAACGGGTACAGAAGATGCATGCACATATCGACTTTGGGCACCTAAAATATCGATTTTGAGCATGTTTTGGGCCTGTATTTTAAAAGTACTATAGCACGGTGTAGACATGTACAAATCGCTTCTGGGACACAAAAATATCGATTTTTTTGGGTGTTTTGTGCCTGAATTTGAGATATAAACGGGTACAGAAGATGCATGCACATATCGACTTTGGCACCCAAAATATCGATTTTTAGTATGCTTTCAGCGTATAATTTAAAAATATTCTAGCACTGAATAGGCATGTACAGATCGCTTCTGGGACCCAAAAATATCGAATTTTCGGGGGTTTTGAGCCAGAATTTGGGATATAACCGGGTACAGAGGATGCATGCACATATCGACTTTTTGCACCTAAAATATCGATTTTGAGCATGTTTTGGGTCTGTATCTTGCAAAAATTCTAGCAAGGAGTAGGCATGTACAGATCGCTTCTGGGACCCAAAAATACCGAATTTTCTGGTGTTTTGAACCTGAATTTGGGATATAAACGGGTACAGAAGATGCATACTCATATTGACTTTGGGCACCAAATATATAGATTTTCAGCATGTTTTGGGCCTGTATTCTGAAAATACATTAACACGGAGTAGGCATGTACAGATCGCTTCTGGGACACAAAAATATCGAATTTTCGGGTGTTTTGAGCCTGAATTTGTGATATAAACGGATACAGAAGATGCATGTACATATCGACGTTGGACACCTAAAATATCGATTTATAGCATGTTTTAAGCCTGTATTTTAAAAACATTCTAGCACTGAGTAGGCATGTGCAGATTGCGTAAGGGACCCAAAAATATCGAAGTTTCGGAGTTTTGAGCCTGAATTTGAGATATAAACGGGTACAGAAGATGCTTACACATACTGACTTTATGCACATAAAATATCGATTTTCAGCATGTTTTGGGCCTGTATTTTAAAAACACTCTAACACGGAGTATGCACGTACAGATTGCTTCTGGGACCCAAAAATATGGAATTTTCGAGGGGTTTTGAGCCAGAATTTGAGATATAAACGGATACAGAAGATGCATGCACATATCGACTTTGGGCACCTAAAATATCGATTTTTAGCATGTTTTGGGCCTGTATTTTAAAAATACTCTAACACGGAGTATGCACGTACAGATTGCTTCTGGGACCCAAAAATATGGAATTTTCGGGTGTTTTGAACTTGAATTAGGGATATACACGTGTACAGAAGATGCTTACACATATTGACTTTGGGCACATAAAATATCGATTTTCAGCATGTTTTGGGCCTGTATTTTAAAAACACTCTAACACGGAGTATGCACGTACAGATTGCTTCTGGGACCCAAAAATATGGAGTTTTCGGGTGTTTTGAGCCTGAATTTGAGATATAAACGGGTACAGAAGATGCATGCACAAATCGACTTTGGGCACCTAAAATATCAATTTTTATCATGTTTTCGGCCTGTATTTTAAAAATACTCTAACACGGAGTAGACATGTACAGATCGCTTTTGGGACCCAAAAATATCGAATTTCCGGGTGTTTTGAGCCTGAATTTGAGATATAAACGGGTACAGAAGATGCATGCACATATCGACTTTGGACACCTAAAATATCGATTTTGAGCATGTTTTTGGTCTGTATCTTGAAAACATTCTAACACGGAGTATGCACCTACAGATTGCTTCTGGGACCCAAAAATATGGAATTTTCGGGGGGTTTTGAGCCTGAATTTGAGATATAAACGGGTACAGAAGATGCATGCACTTATCGACTTTGGACACCTAAAATATCGATTTTGAGAATGTTTTTGGTCTGTATCTTGAAAACATTCTAGCAAGGAGTAGGCATGTACAGATCGCTTCTGGGACCCAAAAAAATCGAATTTTCTGGTGTTTTGAACCTGAATTAGGGATATACACGTGTACATAAGATGCATACACATTTTGACTTTGGGCACATAAAATATCGTTTTTCAGCATGTTTTGGGCCTGTATTTTAAAAACACTCTAACACAGAGTGTGCACGTACAGATTGCTTCTGGGACCCAAAAATATCGAATTTTCGGGTGTTTTGAGCCTGAATTTGAGATATAAACGGGTACAGAAGATGCATGCACATATCGACTTTGGACACCTAAAATATCGATTTTGAGCATGTTTTAAGCCTGTATTTTAAAAACATTCTAGCATTGACTAAGCATGTGCAGATTGCTTCTGGGACCCAAAAATATCGAATTTTCGGAGTTTTGAGCCTGAATTTGAGATATAAACGGGTACAGAAGATGCATGCACATATCGACTTTTTGCACTTAAAATATCGATTTTGAGCATGTTTTGGGTCTGTATCTTGAAAACATTCTAGCAAGGAATAGGCATGTACAGATCGCTTTTGGGACCCAAAAATATCGAATTTTCTGGTGCTTTGAACTTGAATTAGGGATATACACGTGTACAGAAGATGCATGCACATATTGACTTTGGGCACATAAAATATCGATTTTCAGCATGTTTTTTTGGCCTGTATTTTTAAAACACTCTAACACGGAGTATGCACGTACAGATCGCTTCTGGGACCCAAAAATATTGAATTTTCGGGTGTTTTGAGCCTGAATTTGAGATATAAACGGGTACAGAAGATGCATGCACATATCGACTTTGGGCACCTAAAATATCGATTTTTAGCATGTTTTGGGCCTGTATTTAAAAAAAAATCTAACTCGGACTAGACATGTACAGATCGCTTTTGGAACCCAAAAATATCGAATTTTCGGGTGTTTTGAGCCTGAATTTTAGATATAAACGGGTACAGAAGATGCATGCACATATCGACTTTGGACACCTAAAATATCGATTTTTAGCATGTTTTGAGCCTATATTTTGAAAACATTCTAGGACTGAGTATGCATGTACAGATCACTTAAGGGACCCAAAATTATGGAATTTTCAGGTGTTTTGAGCCTGAATTTGAGATATAAACGGGTACAGAAGATGCATGCACATATCGACTTTTTGCACCTAAAATATCGATTTTGAGCATGTCTTGGGTTTGTATCTTAAAAAATTCTAGCAAGGAGTAGGCATGTACAGATCGCTTATGGGACCCAAAAATATCGAATTTTCGGGTGTTTTGAACCTGAATTTGGGATATAGACGGATACAGAATATGCATGCACATATCGACTTTGGGCACCTAAAATATCGATTTTGAGCATGTTTTGGGCCTGTATTTTGAAAATACTCTAACACGGAGTAGGCATGTAGAGATCGCTGCGGGGACCCAAAAATATCGAATTTTCGGGTGTTCTGAGCCTGAATTTGAGATATAAACGGGTACAGAAGATGCATTCACATTTCGACTTTTTGCACCTAAAATATCGATTTTGAGCATGTTTTGGGTCTGTATCTTGAAAACATTCTAGCAAGAAGTAGGCATGTACAGATTGCTTCTGTGACCCAAAAATATCGAATTTTCGAGTGTTTTGAACCTAAATTTGGGATATAGACGGGTACAGAAGATACATACACATATTGACTTTGGGCAGCTAAAATATCGATTTTCAGCATGTTTTAGGCCTGTATTTTGAAAATACTCTAACACGGAGTATGCATGTACACATTGCTTTTGAGACCCAAAAATATTGAATATTCGGGTGTTTTGAGTCTGAATTTGAGATATAAACGGGTACAGAAGATACATGCACATATCGACTTTGGGCACCTAAAATATCGATTTTGAGCATGTTTTGGGCCTGTATTTTGAAAATACTCTAACACGGAGTAGGCATGTAGAGATCGCTGCGGGGACCCAAAAATATCGAATTTTCGGGTGTTCTGAGCCTGAATTTGAGATATAAACGGGTACAGAAGATGCATTCACATTTCGACTTTTTGCACCTAAAATATCGATTTTGAGCATGTTTTGGGTCTGTATCTTGAAAACATTCTAGCAAGAAGTAGGCATGTACAGATTGCTTCTGTGACCCAAAAATATCGAATTTTCGAGTGTTTTGAACCTAAATTTGGGATATAGACGGGTACAGAAGAAACATACACATATTGACTTTGGGCAGCTAAAATATCGATTTTCAGCATGTTTTAGGCCTGTATTTTGAAAATACTCTAACACGGAGTATGCATGTACACATTGCTTTTGAGACCCAAAAATATTGAATATTCGGGTGTTTTGAGTCTGAATTTGAGATATAAACGGGTACAGAAGATACATGCACATATCGACTTTGGGCACCCAAAATATCGATTTTGAGCATGTTTTGGGCCTGTATTTTTAAAATACTCTAACACTGAGTAGACACGTACAGATCGCTTCTGGAACCCAAATAAATCGAATTTTAGGGTGTTCTGAGCCTGAATTTGAGATATGAACGGGTACAGAAGATGCATGCACATATCGACTTTGGGCACCTAAAATATCGATTTTGAGCATGTTTTGGGCCTGTATTTTAAAAGTACTATAGCACGGTGTAGACATGTACAAATCGCTTCTGGGACACAAAAATATCGATTTTTTTGGGTGTTTTGTGCCTGAATTTGAGATATAAACGGGTACAGAAGATGCATGCACATATCGACTTTGGCACCCAAAATATCGATTTTTAGTATGCTTTCAGCGTATAATTTAAAAATATTCTAGCACTGAATAGGCATGTACAGATCGCTTCTGGGACCCAAAAATATCGAATTTTCGGGGGTTTTGAGCCAGAATTTGGGATATAACCGGGTACAGAGGATGCATGCACATATCGACTTTTTGCACCTAAAATATCGATTTTGAGCATGTTTTGGGTCTGTATCTTGCAAAAATTCTAGCAAGGAGTAGGCATGTACAGATCGCTTCTGGGACCCAAAAATACCGAATTTTCTGGTGTTTTGAACCTGAATTTGGGATATAAACGGGTACAGAAGATGCATACTCATATTGACTTTGGGCACCAAATATATAGATTTTCAGCATGTTTTGGGCCTGTATTCTGAAAATACATTAACACGGAGTAGGCATGTACAGATCGCTTCTGGGACACAAAAATATCGAATTTTCGGGTGTTTTGAGCCTGAATTTGTGATATAAACGGATACAGAAGATGCATGTACATATCGACGTTGGACACCTAAAATATCGATTTATAGCATGTTTTAAGCCTGTATTTTAAAAACATTCTAGCACTGAGTAGGCATGTGCAGATTGCGTAAGGGACCCAAAAATATCGAAGTTTCGGAGTTTTGAGCCTGAATTTGAGATATAAACGGGTACAGAAGATGCTTACACATACTGACTTTATGCACATAAAATATCGATTTTCAGCATGTTTTGGGCCTGTATTTTAAAAACACTCTAACACGGAGTATGCACGTACAGATTGCTTTTGGGACCCAAAAATATGGAATTTTCGAGGGGTTTTGAGCCAGAATTTGAGATATAAACGGATACAGAAGATGCATGCACATATCGACTTTGGGCACCTAAAATATCGATTTTTAGCATGTTTTGGGCCTGTATTTTAAAAATACTCTAACACGGAGTATGCACGTACAGATTGCTTCTGGGACCCAAAAATATGGAATTTTCGGGTGTTTTGAACTTGAATTAGGGATATACACGTGTACAGAAGATGCTTACACATATTGACTTTGGGCACATAAAATATCGATTTTCAGCATGTTTTGGGCCTGTATTTTAAAAACACTCTAACACGGAGTATGCACGTACAGATTGCTTCTGGGACCCAAAAATATGGAGTTTTCGGGTGTTTTGAGCCTGAATTTGAGATATAAACGGGTACAGAAGATGCATGCACAAATCGACTTTGGGCACCTAAAATATCAATTTTTATCATGTTTTCGGCCTGTATTTTAAAAATACTCTAACACGGAGTAGGCATGTACAGATCGCTTTTGGGACCCAAAAATATCGAATTTCCGGCTGTTTTGAGCCTGAATTTGAGATATAAACGGGTACAGAAGATGCATGCACATATCGACTTTGGACACCTAAAATATCGATTTTGAGCATGTTTTTGGTCTGTATCTTGAAAACATTCTAACACGGAGTATGCACCTACAGATTGCTTCTGGGACCCAAAAATATGGAATTTTCGGGGGGTTTTGAGCCTGAATTTGAGATATAAACGGGTACAGAAGATGCATGCACTTATCGACTTTGGACACCTAAAATATCGATTTTGAGAATGTTTTTGGTCTGTATCTTGAAAACATTCTAGCAAGGAGTAGGCATGTACAGATCGCTTCTGGGACCCAAAAAAATCGAATTTTCTGGTGTTTTGAACCTGAATTAGGGATATACACGTGTACATAAGATGCATACACATTTTGACTTTGGGCACATAAAATATCGTTTTTCAGCATGTTTTGGGCATGTATTTTAAAAACACTCTAACACAGAGTGTGCACGTACAGATTGCTTCTGGGACCCAAAAATATCGAATTTTCGGGTGTTTTGAGCCTGAATTTGAGATATAAACGGGTACAGAAGATGCATGCACATATCGACTTTGGACACCTAAAATATCGATTTTGAGCATGTTTTAAGCCTGTATTTTAAAAACATTCTAGCATTGACTAAGCATGTGCAGATTGCTTCTGGGACCCAAAAATATCGAATTTTCGGAGTTTTGAGCCTGAATTTGAGATATAAACGGGTACAGAAGATGCATGCACATATCGACTTTTTGCACTTAAAATATCGATTTTGAGCATGTTTTGGGTCTGTATCTTGAAAACATTCTAGCAAGGAATAGGCATGTACAGATCGCTTTTGGGACCCAAAAATATCGAATTTTCTGGTGCTTTGAACTTGAATTAGGGATATACACGTGTACAGAAGATGCATGCACATATTGACTTTGGGCACATAAAATATCGATTTTCAGCATGTTTTTTTGGCCTGTATTTTTAAAACACTCTAACACGGAGTATGCACGTACAGATCGCTTCTGGGACCCAAAAATATTGAATTTTCGGGTGTTTTGAGCCTGAATTTGAGATATAAACGGGTACAGAAGATGCATGCACATATCGACTTTGGGCACCTAAAATATCGATTTTTAGCATGTTTTGGGCCTGTATTTAAAAAAAAATCTAACTCGGAGTAGACATGTACAGATCGCTTTTGGAACCCAAAAATATCGAATTTTCGGGTGTTTTGAGCCTGAATTTTAGATATAAACGGGTACAGAAGATGCATGCACATATCGACTTTGGACACCTAAAATATCGATTTTTAGCATGTTTTGAGCCTATATTTTGAAAACATTCTAGGACTGAGTATGCATGTACAGATCACTTAAGGGACCCAAAATTATGGAATTTTCAGGTGTTTTGAGCCTGAATTTGAGATATAAACGGGTACAGAAGATGCATGCACATATCGACTTTTTGCACCTAAAATATCGATTTTGAGCATGTCTTGGGTTTGTATCTTAAAAAATTCTAGCAAGGAGTAGGCATGTACAGATCGCTTATGGGACCCAAAAATATCGAATTTTCGGGTGTTTTGAACCTGAATTTGGGATATAGACGGATACAGAATATGCATGCACATATCGACTTTGGGCACCTAAAATATCGATTTTGAGCATGTTTTGGGCCTGTATTTTGAAAATACTCTAACACGGAGTAGGCATGTAGAGATCGCTGCGGGGACCCAAAAATATCGAATTTTCGGGTGTTCTGAGCCTGAATTTGAGATATAAACGGGTACAGAAGATGCATTCACATTTCGACTTTTTGCACCTAAAATATCGATTTTGAGCATGTTTTGGGTCTGTATCTTGAAAACATTCTAGCAAGAAGTAGGCATGTACAGATTGCTTCTGTGACCCAAAAATATCGAATTTTCGAGTGTTTTGAACCTAAATTTGGGATATAGACGGGTACAGAAGATACATACACATATTGACTTTGGGCAGCTAAAATATCGATTTTCAGCATGTTTTAGGCCTGTATTTTGAAAATACTCTAACACGGAGTATGCATGTACACATTGCTTTTGAGACCCAAAAATATTGAATATTCGGGTGTTTTGAGTCTGAATTTGAGATATAAACGGGTACAGAAGATACATGCACATATCGACTTTGGGCACCCAAAATATCGATTTTGAGCATGTTTTGGGCCTGTATTTTTAAAATACTCTAACACTGAGTAGACACGTACAGATCGCTTCTGGAACCCAAATAAATCGAATTTTAGGGTGTTCTGAGCCTGAATTTGAGATATGAACGGGTACAGAAGATGCATGCACATATCGACTTTGGGCACCTAAAATATCGATTTTGAGCATGTTATGGGCCTGTATTTTAAAAGTACTATAGCACGGTGTAGACATGTACAAATCGCTTCTGGGACACAAAAATATCGATTTTTTTGGGTGTTTTGTGCCTGAATTTGAGATATAAACGGGTACAGAAGATGCATGCACATATCGACTTTGGCACCCAAAATATCGATTTTTAGTATGCTTTCAGCGTATAATTTAAAAATATTCTAGCACTGAATAGGCATGTACAGATCGCTTCTGGGACCCAAAAATATCGAATTTTCGGGGGTTTTGAGCCAGAATTTGGGATATAACCGGGTACAGAGGATGCATGCACATATCGACTTTTTGCACCTAAAATATCGATTTTGAGCATGTTTTGGGTCTGTATCTTGCAAAAATTCTAGCAAGGAGTAGGCATGTACAGATCGCTTCTGGGACACAAAAATATCGATTTTTCGGGTGTTTTGAGCCTGAATTTGAGATATAAACGGGTACAGAAGATGCATGCACTTATCGACGTTGGACACCTAAAATATCGATTTATAGCATGTTTTAAGCCTGTATTTTAAAAACATTCTAGCACTGAGTAGGCATGTGCAGATTGCTTAAGGGACCCAAAAATATCGAAGTTTCGGAGTTTTGAGCCTGAATTTGAGATATAAACGGGTACAGAAGATGCTTACACATACTGACTTTATGCACATAAAATATCGATATTCAGCATGTTTTGGGCCTGTATTTTAAAAACACTCTAACACGGAGTATGCACGTACAGATTGCTTCTGGGACCCAAAAATATGGAATTTTCGAGGGGTTTTGAGCCAGAATTTGAGATATAAACGGATACAGAAGATGCATGCACATATCGACTTTGGGCACCTAAAATATCGATTTTTAGCATGTTTTGGGCCTGTATTTTAAAAATACTCTAACACGGAGTATGCACGTACAGATTGCTTCTGGGACCCAAAAATATGGAATTTTCGGGTGTTTTGAACTTGAATTAGGGATATACACGTGTACAGAAGATGCTTACACATATTGACTTTGGGCACATAAAATATCGATTTTCAGCATGTTTTGGGCCTGTATTTTAAAAACACTCTAACACGGAGTATGCACGTACAGATTGCTTCTGGGACCCAAAAATATGGAGTTTTCGGGTGTTTTGAGCCTGAATTTGAGATATAAACGGGTACAGAAGATGCATGCACAAATCGACTTTGGGCACCTAAAATATCAATTTTTATCATGTTTTCGGCCTGTATTTTAAAAATACTCTAACACGGAGTAGACATGTACAGATCGCTTTTGGGACCCAAAAATATCGAATTTCCGGGTGTTTTGAGCCTGAATTTGAGATATAAACGGGTACAGAAGATGCATGCACATATCGACTTTGGACACCTAAAATATCGATTTTGAGCATGTTTTTGGTCTGTATCTTGAAAACATTCTAACACGGAGTATGCACCTACAGATTGCTTCTGGGACCCAAAAATATGGAATTTTCGGGGGGTTTTGAGCCTGAATTTGAGATATAAACGGGTACAGAAGATGCATGCACTTATCGACTTTGGACACCTAAAATATCGATTTTGAGAATGTTTTTGGTCTGTATCTTGAAAACATTCTAGCAAGGAGTAGGCATGTACAGATCGCTTCTGGGACCCAAAAAAATCGAATTTTCTGGTGTTTTGAACCTGAATTAGGGATATACACGTGTACATAAGATGCATACACATTTTGACTTTGGGCACATAAAATATCGTTTTTCAGCATGTTTTGGGCCTGTATTTTAAAAACACTCTAACACGGAGTGTGCACGTACAGATTGCTTCTGGGACCCAAAAATATCGAATTTTCGGGTGTTTTGAGCCTGAATTTGAGATATAAACGGGTACAGAAGATGCATGCACATATCGACTTTGGACACCTAAAATATCGATTTTGAGCATGTTTTAAGCCTGTATTTTAAAAACATTCTAGCATTGACTAAGCATGTGCAGATTGCTTCTGGGACCCAAAAATATCGAATTTTCGGAGTTTTGAGCCTGAATTTGAGATATAAACGGGTACAGAAGATGCATGCACATATCGACTTTTTGCACTTAAAATATCGATTTTGAGCATGTTTTGGGTCTGTATCTTGAAAACATTCTAGCAAGGAATAGGCATGTACAGATCGCTTTTGGGACCCAAAAATATCGAATTTTCTGGTGCTTTGAACTTGAATTAGGGATATACACGTGTACAGAAGATGCATGCACATATTGACTTTGGGCACATAAAATATCGATTTTCAGCATGTTTTTTTGGCCTGTATTTTTAAAACACTCTAACACGGAGTATGCACGTACAGATCGCTTCTGGGACCCAAAAATATTGAATTTTCGGGTGTTTTGAGCCTGAATTTGAGATATAAACGGGTACAGAAGATGCATGCACATATCGACTTTGGGCACCTAAAATATCGATTTTTAGCATGTTTTGGGCCTGTATTTAAAAAAAAATCTAACTCGGAGTAGACATGTACAGATCGCTTTTGGAACCCAAAAATATCGAATTTTCGGGTGTTTTGAGCCTGAATTTTAGATATAAACGGGTACAGAAGATGCATGCACATATCGACTTTGGACACCTAAAATATCGATTTTTAGCATGTTTTGAGCCTATATTTTGAAAACATTCTAGGACTGAGTATGCATGTACAGATCACTTAAGGGACCCAAAATTATGGAATTTTCAGGTGTTTTGAGCCTGAATTTGAGATATAAACGGGTACAGAAGATGCATGCACATATCGACTTTTTGCACCTAAAATATCGATTTTGAGCATGTCTTGGGTTTGTATCTTAAAAAATTCTAGCAAGGAGTAGGCATGTACAGATCGCTTATGGGACCCAAAAATATCGAATTTTCGGGTGTTTTGAACCTGAATTTGGGATATAGACGGATACAGAATATGCATGCACATATCGACTTTGGGCACCTAAAATATCGATTTTGAGCATGTTTTGGGCCTGTATTTTGAAAATACTCTAACACTGAGTAGGCATGTAGAGATCGCTGCGGGGACCCAAAAATATCGAATTTTCGGGTGTTCTGAGCCTGAATTTGAGATATAAACGGGTACAGAAGATGCATTCACATTTCGACTTTTTGCACCTAAAATATCGATTTTGAGCATGTTTTGGGTCTGTATCTTGAAAACATTCTAGCAAGAAGTAGGCATGTACAGATTGCTTCTGTGACCCAAAAATATCGAATTTTCGAGTGTTTTGAACCTAAATTTGGGATATAGACGGGTACAGAAGATACATACACATATTGACTTTGGGCAGCTAAAATATCGATTTTCAGCATGTTTTAGGCCTGTATTTTGAAAATACTCTAACACGGAGTATGCATGTACACATTGCTTTTGAGACCCAAAAATATTGAATATTCGGGTGTTTTGAGTCTGAATTTGAGATATAAACGGGTACAGAAGATACATGCACATATCGACTTTGGGCACCCAAAATATCGATTTTGAGCATGTTTTGGGCCTGTATTTTTAAAATACTCTAACACTGAATAGACACGTACAGATCGCTTCTGGAACCCAAATAAATCGAATTTTAGGGTGTTCTGAGCCTGAATTTGAGATATGAACGGGTACAGAAGATGCATGCACATATCGACTTTGGGCACCTAAAATATCGATTTTGAGCATGTTTTGGGCCTGTATTTTAAAAGTACTATAGCACGGTGTAGACATGTACAAATCGCTTCTGGGACACAAAAATATCGATTTTTTTGGGTGTTTTGTGCCTGAATTTGAGATATAAACGGGTACAGAAGATGCATGCACATATCGACTTTGGCACCCAAAATATCGATTTTTAGTATGCTTTCAGCGTATAATTTAAAAATATTCTAGCACTGAATAGGCATGTACAGATCGCTTCTGGGACCCAAAAATATCGAATTTTCGGGGGTTTTGAGCCAGAATTTGGGATATAACCGGGTACAGAGGATTCATGCACATATCGACTTTTTGCACCTAAAATATCGATTTTGAGCATGTTTTGGGTCTGTATCTTGCAAAAATTCTAGCAAGGAGTAGGCATGTACAGATCGCTTCTGGGACCCAAAAATACCGAATTTTCTGGTGTTTTGAACCTGAATTTGGGATATAAACGGGTACAGAAGATGCATACTCATATTGACTTTGGGCACCAAATATATAGATTTTCAGCATGTTTTGGGCCTGTATTCTGAAAATACATTAACACGGAGTAGGCATGTACAGATCGCTTCTGGGACACAAAAATATCGAATTTTCGGGTGTTTTGAGCCTGAATTTGTGATATAAACGGATACAGAAGATGCATGTACATATCGACTTTGGGCACCTAAAATATCGATTTTGAGCATGTTTTGTGCCGGTATTTTGAAAATACTCTAACACGGAGTAAGCATGTACAGATCGTTTCTGGGACACAAAAATATCGATTTTTCGGGTGTTTTGAGCCTGAATTTGAGATATAAACGGGTACAGAAGATGCATGCACTTATCGACGTTGGACACCTAAAATATCGATTTATAGCATGTTTTAAACCTGTATTTTAAAAACATTCTAGCACTGAGTAGGCATGTGCAGATTGCTTAAGGGACCCAAAAATATCGAAGTTTCGGAGTTTTGAGCCTGAATTTGAGATATAAACGGGTACAGAAGATGCTTACACATACTGACTTTATGCACATAAAATATCGATTTTCAGCATGTTTTGGGCCTGTATTTTAAAAACACTCTAACACGGAGTATGCACGTACAGATTGCTTCTGGGACCCAAAAATATGGAATTTTCGAGGGGTTTTGAGCCTGAATTTGAGATATAAACGGGTACAGAAGATGCATGCACATATCGACTTTTTGCACCTAAAATATCGATTTTGAGCATGTCTTGGGTTTGTATCTTAAAAAATTCTAGCAAGGAGTAGGCATGTACAGATCGCTTATGGGACCCAAAAATATCGAATTTTCGGGTGTTTTGAACCTGAATTTGGGATATAGACGGATACAGAATATGCATGCACATATCGACTTTGGGCACCTAAAATATCGATTTTGAGCATGTTTTGGGCCTGTATTTTGAAAATACTCTAACACGGAGTAGGCATGTAGAGATCGCTGCGGGGACCCAAAAATATCGAATTTTCGGGTGTTCTGAGCCTGAATTTGAGATATAAACGGGTACAGAAGATGCATTCACATTTCGACTTTTTGCACCTAAAATATCGATTTTGAGCATGTTTTGGGTCTGTATCTTGAAAACATTCTAGCAAGAAGTAGGCATGTACAGATTGCTTCTGTGACCCAAAAATATCGAATTTTCGAGTGTTTTGAACCTAAATTTGGGATATAGACGGGTACAGAAGATACATACACATATTGACTTTGGGCAGCTAAAATATCGATTTTCAGCATGTTTTAGGCCTGTATTTTGAAAATACTCTAACACGGAGTATGCATGTACACATTGCTTTTGAGACCCAAAAATATTGAATATTCGGGTGTTTTGAGTCTGAATTTGAGATATAAACGGGTACAGAAGATACATGCACATATCGACTTTGGGCACCCAAAATATCGATTTTGAGCATGTTTTGGGCCTGTATTTTTAAAATACTCTAACACTGAGTAGACACGTACAGATCGCTTCTGGAACCCAAATAAATCGAATTTTAGGGTGTTCTGAGCCTGAATTTGAGATATGAACGGGTACAGAAGATGCATGCACATATCGACTTTGGGCACCTAAAATATCGATTTTGAGCATGTTTTGGGCCTGTATTTTAAAAGTACTATAGCACGGTGTAGACATGTACAAATCGCTTCTGGGACACAAAAATATCGATTTTTTTGGGTGTTTTGTGCCTGAATTTGAGATATAAACGGGTACAGAAGATGCATGCACATATCGACTTTGGCACCCAAAATATCGATTTTTAGTATGCTTTCAGCGTATAATTTAAAAATATTCTAGCACTGAATAGGCATGTACAGATCGCTTCTGGGACCCAAAAATATCGAATTTTCGGGGGTTTTGAGCCAGAATTTGGGATATAACCGGGTACAGAGGATGCATGCACATATCGACTTTTTGCACCTAAAATATCGATTTTGAGCATGTTTTGGGTCTGTATCTTGCAAAAATTCTAGCAAGGAGTAGGCATGTACAGATCGCTTCTGGGACCCAAAAATACCAAATTTTCTGGTGTTTTGAACCTGAATTTGGGATATAAACGGGTACAGAAGATGCATACTCATATTGACTTTGGGCACCAAATATATAGATTTTCAGCATGTTTTGGGCCTGTATTCTGAAAATACATTAACACGGAGTAGGCATGTACAGATCGCTTCTGGGACACAAAAATATCGAATTTTCGGGTGTTTTGAGCCTGAATTTGTGATATAAACGGATACAGAAGATGTATGTACATATCGACTTTGGGCACCTAAAATATCGATTTTGAGCATGTTTTGTGCCGGTATTTTGAAAATACTCTAACACGGAGTAAGCATGTACAGATCGTTTCTGGGACACAAAAATATCGATTTTTCGGGTGTTTTGAGCCTGAATTTGAGATATAAACGGGTACAGAAGATGCATGCACTTATCGACGTTGGACACCTAAAATATCGATTTATAGCATGTTTTAAGCCTGTATTTTAAAAACATTCTAGCACTGAGTAGGCATGTGCAGATTGCTTAAGGGACCCAAAAATATCGAAGTTTCGGAGTTTTGAGCCTGAATTTGAGATATAAACGGGTACAGAAGATGCTTACACATACTGACTTTATGCACATAAAATATCGATTTTCAGCATGTTTTGGGCCTGTATTTTAAAAACACTCTAACACGGAGTATGCACGTACAGATTGCTTCTGGGACCCAAAAATATGGAATTTTCGAGGGGTTTTGAGCCAGAATTTGAGATATAAACGGATACAGAAGATGCATGCACATATCGACTTTGGGCACCTAAAATATCGATTTTTAGCATGTTTTGGGCCTGTATTTTAAAAATACTCTAACACGGAGTATGCACGTACAGATTGCTTCTGGGACCCAAAAATATGGAATTTTCGGGTGTTTTGAACTTGAATTAGGGATATACACGTGTACAGAAGATGCTTACACATATTGACTTTGGGCACATAAAATATCGATTTTCAGCATGTTTTGGGCCTGTATTTTAAAAACACTCTAACACGGAGTATGCACGTACAGATTGCTTCTGGGACCCAAAAATATGGAGTTTTCGGGTGTTTTGAGCCTGAATTTGAGATATAAACGGGTACAGAAGATGCATGCACAAATCGACTTTGGGCACCTAAAATATCAATTTTTATCATGTTTTCGGCCTGTATTTTAAAAATACTCTAACACGGAGTAGACATGTACAGATCGCTTTTGGGACCCAAAAATATCGAATTTCCGGGTGTTTTGAGCCTGAATTTGAGATATAAACGGGTACAGAAGATGCATGCACATATCGACTTTGGACACCTAAAATATCGATTTTGAGCATGTTTTTGGTCTGTATCTTGAAAACATTCTAACACGGAGTATGCACCTACAGATTGCTTCTGGGACCCAAAAATATGGAATTTTCGGGGGGTTTTGAGCCTGAATTTGAGATATAAACGGGTACAGAAGATGCATGCACTTATCGACTTTGGACACCTAAAATATCGATTTTGAGAATGTTTTTGGTCTGTATCTTGAAAACATTCTAGCAAGGAGTAGGCATGTACAGATCGCTTTTGGAACCCAAAAATATCGAATTTTCGGGTGTTTTGAACTTGAATTAGGGATATACACGTGTACAGAAGATGCTTACACATAATGACTTTGGGCACTTAAAATATCGATTTTCAGCATGTTTTGGGTCTGTATTTTAAAAACACTCTAACACGGAGTATGCACGTACAGATTGCTTCTGGGACCCAAAAATATTGATTTTTCGGGTGTTTTGAGCCTGAATTTGAGATATAAACGGGTACAGAAGATGCATGCACATTTCGACTTTTTGCACCTAAAATATCGATTTTGAGCATGTTCTGGGTCTGTATTTTGAAAACATTCTAGCAAGAAGTAGGCATGTACAGATTGCTTCTGGGACCCAAAAATATCGAATTTTCGAGTGTTTTGAACCTGAATTTGGGATATAGACGGGTACAGAAGATGCATACACATATTGACTTTGGGCAGCTAAAATATCGATTTTCAGCATGTTTTAGGCCTGTAATTTGAAAATACTCTAACACGGAGTATGCATGTACACATTGCTTTTGGGACCCAAAAATATCGAATATTCGGGTGTTTTGAGTCTGAATTTGAGATATAAACGGGTACAGAAGATGCATGCACATATCGACTTTGGGCACCCAAAATATCGATTTTGAGCATGGTTTGGGCCTGTATTTTGAAAATACTATAGCACGGCGTAGATATGTACAAATCGCTTCTGGGACACAAAAATATCGATTTTTGTGGGTGTTTTGAGCCTGAATTTGAAATATAAACGGGTACAGAAGATGCATGCACATATCGACTTTGGCACCCAAAATATCGATTTTTAGTATGTTTTCAGCGTATAATTTGAAAATATTTTAGCACTGAGTAGGCATGTACAGATCGCTTCTGGGACCCAAAAATATCGAATTTTCGGGGTTTTTGAGCCAGAATTTGGGATATAACCGGGTACAGAGGATGCATGCACTTATCGACTTTTTGCACCTAAAATATCGATTTTGAGCATGTTTTGGGTCTGTATCTTTAAAAAATTCTAGCAAGGAGTAGGCATGTACAGATCGCTTCTGGGACCCAAAAATACCGAATTTTCTGGTGTTTTGAACCTGAATTTGGGATATAGACGGGTACAGAAGATACATACTCATATTGACTTTGGGCACCTAAAATATAGATTTTCAGCATGTTTTGGGCCTGTATTTAGAAAATACATTAACACGGAGTAGGCATGTACAGATCGCTTCTGGGACCCAAAAATATCGAATTTTCGGGTGTTTTGAGCCTGAATTTGTGATATAAACGGATACAGAAGATGCATGTACATATCGACTTTGGGCACCTAAAATATCGATTTTGAGCATGTTTTGGACCGGTATTTTGAAAATACTCTAACACGGAGTAGGCATGTACAGATCGTTTCTGGGACACAAAAATATCGATGTTTCGGGTGTTTTGAGCCTGAATTTGAGATATAAACGGGTACAGAAGATGCATGCACTTAACGACTTTGGACACCTAAAATATCGATTTATAGCATGTTTTAAGCCTGTATTTTAAAAACATTCTAGCACTGAGTAGGCATGTGCAGATTGCTTAAGGGACCCAAAAATATCGAATTTTCGGAGTTTTGAGCCTGAATTTGAGATATAAACTGGTACAGAAGATGCATGCACATATCGACTTTTTGCACATAAAATATCGATTTTGAGCATGTTTTTGGTCTGTATCTTGAAAACATTCTAAAAAGGATTAAGCACGTACAGATTGCTTCTGGGACCCAAAAATATGGAATTTTCGGGGGGTTTTGAGCCTAAATTTGCGATATAAACGGGTACAGAAGATGCATGCACATATCGACTTTTGGCACCTAAAATATCGATTTTGAGCATGTTTTGGGCCTGTATTTTAAAAATACTCTAACACGGAGTATGCACGTACAGATTGCTTCTGGGACCCAAAAATATGGAATTTTCGGGTGTTTTGAGCCTGAATTTGGGATATAAACGGGTACAGAAGATGCATGCACTTATCGACTTTGGACACATAAAATATCGATTTTGAGCATGTTTTTGGTCTGTATCTTGAAAACATTCTAGCACTGAGTATGCATGTACAGATCGCTTAAGGGACCCAAAAATATGGAATTTTCGGGTGTTTTGAGCCTGAATTTGAGATATAAACGGGTACAGAAGATGCATGCACATATCGACTTTGGGCACCTAAAATATCGATTTTGAGCATGTTTTGGGCCTGTATTTTGAAAATACTCTAACACGGAGTAGGCATGTACAGATGGCTTCGGGGACCCAAAAATATCGAATTTTCGGGTGTTTTGAGAGTGAATTTGATATATAAACGGGTACAGAAGATGCATGCACTTTTCGACTTTTTGCACTTAAAATATCGATTTTGAGCATGTTTTGGGTCTGTATCTTTAAAACATTCTAGCAAGAAGTAGGCATGTGCAGATTGCTTCTGGGACCCAAAAATATCGAATTTTCGAGTGTTTTGAGTCTGAATTTGGGATATAGACGGGTACAAAAGATGCATACACATATTGACTTTGGGCACCTAAAATATAGATTTTAAGGAATGTTTTGGGCCTGTATTTTGAAAATACATTAACACGGAGTAGGCATGTACAGATCGCTTCTGGGACCCAAAAATATCGAATTTTCGGGTGTTTTGAGCCTGAATTTGAGATATAAACGGATACAGAAGATTCATGCACATATCGACTTTTGGCACCTAAAATATCGATTTTGAGCATGTTTTGGGTCTTTATCTCGAAAACATTCTAGCAAGAAGTAGGCATGTACAGATTGCTCCTGTGACCCAAAAATATCGAATTTTCGAGTGTTTTGAACCTAAATTTGGGATATAGACGGGTACAGAAGATACATACACATATTGACTTTGGGCAGCTAAAATATCGATTTTCAGCATGTTTTCAGCCTGTATTTTGAAAATACTCTAACACGGAGTATGCATGTACACATTGCTTTTGAGACCCAAATATATTAAATATTCGGGTGTTTTGAGTCTGAATTTGAGATATAAACGGGTACAGAAGATGCATGCACATATAGACTTTGGCACCCAAAATATCGATTTTGAGCATGTTTTGGGTCTGTATCTTGAAAAAATTCTAGCAAGGAGTAGGCATGTACAGATCGCTTCTGGGACCCAAAAATACCGAATTTTCTGGTGTTTTGAACCTGAATTTGGGATATAAACGAGTACAGAAGATGCATACTCATATTGACTTTGGGCACCAAATATATAGATTTTCAGCATGTTTTGGGCCTGTATTTTGAAAATACATTAACACGGAGTAGGCATGTACAGATCGCTTCTGGGACCCAAAAATATCGAATTTTCGAGTGTTTTGAGCCTGAATTTGTGATATAAACGGATACAGAAGATGCATGTACATATCGACTTTGGGCACCTAAAATATCGATTTTGAGCATGTTTTGGGACGGTATTTTGAAAATACTCTAACACGGAGTAGGCATGTACAGATCGTTTCTGGGACACAAAAATATCGATGTTTCGGATGTTTTGAGCCTGAATTTGAGATATAAACGGGTTCAGAAGATGCATGCACTTATCGACTTTGGACACCTAAAATATCGATTTATAGCATGTTTTAAGCCTGTATTTTAAAAACATTCTAGCACTGAGTAGGCATGTGCAGATTGCTTAAGGGACCCAAAAATATCGAATTTTCGGAGTTTTGAGCCTGAATTTGAGATATAAACGGGTACAGAAGATGCTTACACATATTGACTTTGGGCACATAAAATATCGATTTTCAGCATGTTTTGGGCCTGTATTTTAAAAACACTCTAACACGAAGTATGCACGTACAGATTGCTTCTGGGACTCAAAAATATGGAATTTTCGGGGGGTTTTGAGCCTGAATTTGAGATATGAACGGATACAGAAGATTCATGCACATATCGACTTTGGGCACCTAAAATATCGATTTTTAGCATGTTTTGGGCCTGTATTTTAAAAATACTCTAACACGGAGTATGCACGTACAGATTGCTTCTGGGACCCAAAAATATGGAATTTTCGGGTGTTTTGAGCCTGAATTTGAGATATAAACGGGTACAGAAGATGCATGCACTTATCGACTTTGGACACCTAAAATATCGATTTTGAGCAAGTTTTTGGTCTGTATCTTGAAAACATTCTAGCAAGGATTAGGCATGTACAGATCGCATTTGGAACCCAAAAATATCGAATTTTCGGGTGTTTTGAACTTGAATTAGGGATATACACGTGTACAGAAGATGCTTACACATATTGACTTTGGGCACATAAAATATCGATTTTGAGCATGTTTTGGGCCTGTATTTTAAAAACACTCTAACACGGAGTATGCACGTACAGATTGCTTTTGGGACCCAAAAATATGGAATTTTCTCGTGTTTTGAGCCTGAATTTGAGATATAAACGGGTACAGAAGATGCATGCACATATTGACTTTGGGCACCTAAAATATCGATTTTTAGCATGTTTTGGGCCTGTATTTTAAAAATACTCTAACACGGAGTAGACATGTACAGATCGCTTTTGGGACCCAAAAATATCGAATTTTCGGGTGTTTTGAGCCTGAATTTGAGATATAAATGGGTACAGAAGATGCATGCACATATCGACTTTGGACACCTAAAATATCGATTTTTAGCATGTTTTGAGCCTATATTTTGAAAACATTCTAGCACTGAGTATGCATGTACAGATCGCTTAAGGGACCCAAAAACATGGAACTTTCGGGTGTTTTGAGCCTGAATTTGAGATATAAACGGGTACAGAAGATGCATGCACATATCGACTTTTTGCACCTAAAATATCGATTTTGAGCATGTCTTGGGTTTGTATCTTAAAAAATTCTATCAAGAAGTAGGCATGTACAGATCGCTTCTGGGACCCAAAAAAATCGAATTTTCGGGTGTTTTGAACCTGAATTTGGGATATAGACGGATACAGAAGATGAATGCACATATCGACTTTGGGCACCTAAAATATCGATTTTGAGCATGTTTTGGGCCTGTATATTGAAAATACTCTAACACGGAGTAGGCATGTACAGATTGCTTCTGGGACCCAAAAATATCGAATTTTCGAGTGTTTTGAACCTGAATTTGGGATATAGACGGGTACAGAAGATACATACACATATTGACTTTGGGAAGCTAAAATATCGATTTTGAGCATGTTTTAGGCCTGTAATTTGAAAATACTCTAACACGGAGTATGCATGTACACATTGCTTTTGGGACCCAAATATATCGAATATTCGGGTGTTTTGAGTCTGAATTTGAGATATAAACGGGTACAGAAGATGCTTACACATATTGACTTTGGGCACATAAAATATCGATTTTCAGCATGTTTTGGGCCTGTATTTTAAAAACACTCTAACACGAAGTATGCACGTACAGATTGCTTCTGGGACCCAAAAATATGGAATTTTCGGGGGGTTTTGAGCCTGAATTTGAGATATGAACGGATACAGAAGATTCATGCACATATCGACTTTGGGCACCTAAAATATCGATTTTTAGCATGTTTTGGGCCTGTATTTTAAAAATACTCTAACACGGAGTATGCACGTACAGATTGCTTCTGGGACCCAAAAATATGGAATTTTCGGGTGTTTTGAGCCTGAATTTGAGATATAAACGGGTACAGAAGATGCATGCACTTATCGACTTTGGACACCTAAAATATCGATTTTGAGCAAGTTTTTGGTCTGTATCTTGAAAACATTCTAGCAAGGATTAGGCATGTACAGATCGCATTTGGAACCCAAAAATATCGAATTTTCTGGTGTTTTGAACTTGAATTAGGGATATACACGTGTACAGAAGATGCTTACACATATTGACTTTGGGCACATAAAATATCGATTTTGAGCATGTTTTGGGCCTATATTTTAAAAACACTCTAACACGGAGTATGCACGTACAGATTGCTTTTGGGACCCAAAAATATGGAATTTTCGGGTGTTTTGAGCCTGAATTTGAGATATAAACGGGTACAGAAGATGCATGCACATATTGACTTTGGGCACCTAAAATATCGATTTTTAGCATGTTTTGGGCCTGTATTTTAAAAATACTCTAACACGGAGTAGACATGTACAGATCGCTTTTGGGACCCAAAAATATCGAATTTTCGGGTGTTTTGAGCCTGAATTTGAGATATAAATGGGTACAGAAGATGCATGCACATATCGACTTTGGACACCTAAAATATCGATTTTTAGCATGTTTTGAGCCTATATTTTGAAAACATTCTAGCACTGAGTATGCATGTACAGATTGCTTAAGGGACCCAAAAACATGGAACTTTCGGGTGTTTTGAGCCTGAATTTGAGATATAAACGGGTACAGAAGATGCATGGACATATCGACTTTTTGCACCTAAAATATCGATTTTGAGCATGTCTTGGGTTTGTATCTTAAAAAATTCTATCAAGAAGTAGGCATGTACAGATCGCTTCTGGGACCCAAAAAAATCGAATTTTCGGGTGTTTTGAACCTGAATTTGGGATATAGACGGATACAGAAGATGAATGCACATATCGACTTTGGGCACCTAAAATATCGATTTTGAGCATGTTTTGGGCCTGTATATTGAAAATACTCTAACACGGAGTAGGCATGTACAGATTGCTTCTGGGACCCAAAAATATCGAATTTTCGAGTGTTTTGAACCTGAATTTGGGATATAGACGGGTACAGAAGATACATACACATACTGACTTTGGGAAGCTAAAATATCGATTTTGAGCATGTTTTAGGCCTGTAATTTGAAAATACTCTAACACGGAGTATGCATGTACACATTGCTTTTGGGACCCAAATATATCGAATATTCGGGTGTTTTGAGTCTGAATTTGAGATATAAACGGGTACAGAAGATGCTTACTCATATTGACTTTGGGCACATAAAATATCGATTTTCAGCATGTTTTGGGCCTGTATTTTAAAAACACTCTAACACGAAGTATGCACGTACAGATTGCTTCTGGGACCCAAAAATATGGAATTTTCGGGGGGTTTTGAGCCTGAATTTGAGATATGAACGGATACAGAAGATTCATGCACATATCGACTTTGGGCACCTAAAATATCGATTTTTAGCATGTTTTGGGCCTGTATTTTAAAAATACTCTAACACTGAGTATGCACGTACAGATTGCTTCTGGGACCCAAAAATATGGAATTTTCGGGTGTTTTGAGCCTGAATTTGAGATATAAACGGGTACAGAAGATGCATGCACTTATCGACTTTGGACACCTAAAATATCGATTTTGAGCAAGTTTTTGGTCTGTATCTTGAAAACATTCTAGCAAGGATTAGGCATGTACAGATCGCTTCTGGGACCCAAAAATATCGAATTTTCGGAGTTTTGAGCCTGAATTTGAGATATACACGTGTACAGAAGATGCTTACACATATTGAGTTTGGGCACATAAAATATCGATTTTGATCATGTTTTGGGCCTGTATTTTAAAAACACTCTAACACGGAGTATGCACGTACAGATTGCTTCTGGGACCCAAAAATATGGAATTTTCGGGTGTTTTGAGCCTGAATTTGAGATATAAACGGGTACAGAAGATGCATGCACATATTGACTTTGGGCACCTAAAATATCGATTTTTAACATGTTTTGGGCCTGTATTTTAAAAATACTCTAACACGGAGTAGACATGTACAGATCGCTTTTGGGACCCAAAAATATCGAATTTTCGGGTGTTTTGAGCCTGAATTTGAGATATAAACGGGTACAGAAGATGCATGCACATATCGACTTTGGACACCTAAAATATCGATTTTTAGCATGTTTTGAGCCTATATTTTGAAAACATTCTAGCACTGAGTATGCATGTACAGATCGCTTAAGGGACCCAAAAACATGGAATTTTCGGGTGTTTTGAGCCTGAATTTGAGATATAAACGGGTACAGAAGATGCATGCACATATCGACTTTTTGCACCTAAAATATCGATTTTGAGCATGTCTTGGGCTTGTATCTTAAAAAATTCTATCAAGAAGTAGGCATGTACAGATCGCTTAAGGGACCCAAAAATATCGAATTTTCGGAGTTTTGAGCCTGAATTTGAGATATAAACGGGTACAGAAGATGCATACACATATCGACTTTTTGCACTTAAAATATCGATTTTGAGCATGTTTTTGGTCTGTATCTTGAAAACATTCTAACACGGGGTATGCACCTACAGATTTCTTCTGGGACCCAAAAATATGGAATTTTCGGAGGGTTTTGAGCCTGAATTTGAGATATAAACGGGTACAGAAGATGCATGCACTTATCGACTTTGGACACCTAAAATATCGATTTTGAGCATGTTTTTGGTCTGTATCTTGAAAACATTCTAGCAAGGAGTAGGCATGTACAGATCGCTTTTGGAACCCAAAAATATCGAATTTTTGGGTGTTTTGAACTTGAATTAGGGATATACACGTTTACAGAAGATGCTTACACATATTGACTTTGGCACTTAAAATATCGATTTTCAGCATGTTTTGGGCCTGTATTTTAAAAACACTCTAAAACGGAGTATGCACGTACAGTTTGCTTCTGGGACCCAAAAATATCGATTTTTCGGGTGTTTTGAGCCTGAATTTGAGATATAAACGGGTACAGAAGATGCATGCACAATTCGACTTTTTGCACCTAAAATATCGATTTTGAGCATGTTTTGGGTCTGTATTTTGAAAACATTCTAGCAAGAAGTAGGCATGTACAGATTGCTTCTGGGACCCAAAAAATCGAATTTTCGAGTGTTTTGAACCTGAATTTGGGATATAGACGGGTACAGAAGATGCATACACATATTGACTTTGGGCAGCTAAAATATCGATTTTCAGCATGTTTTAGGCCTGTAATTTGAAAATACTCTAACATGGAGTATGCATGTACACATTGCTTTTGGGACCCAAAAATATCGAATATTCGGGTGTTTTGAGTCTGAATTTGAGATATAAACGGGTACAGAAGATGCATGCACATATCGACTTTGGGCACCCAAAATATCGATTTTGAGCATGTTTTGGGCCTGTATTTTTAAAATACTCTAACACTGAGTAGACACGTACAGATCGCTTCTGGAACCCAAATAAATCGAATTTTAGGGTGTTTTGAGCCTGAATTTGAGATATAAACGGGTACAGAAGATGCATGCACATATCGACTTTGGACACCTAAAATATCGATTTTTAGCATGTTTTGAGCCTATATTTTGAAAACATTCTAGCACTGAGTATGCATGTACAGATCGCTTAAGGGACCCAAAAACATGGAATTTTCGGGTGTTTTGAACCTGAATTTGAGATATAAACGGGTACAGAAGATGCATGCACATATCGACTTTTTGCACCTAAAATATCGATTTTGAGCATGTCTTGGGCTTGTATCTTAAAAAATTCTATCAAGAAGTAGGCATGTACAGATCGCTTAAGGGACCCAAAAATATCGAATTTTCGGAGTTTTGAGCCTGATTTTGAGATATAAACGGGTACAGAAGATGCATACACATATCGACTTTTTGCACTTAAAATATCGATTTTGAGCATGTTTTTGGTCTGTATCTTGAAAACATTCTAACACGGGGTATGCACCTACAGATTTCTTCTGGGACCCAAAAATATGGAATTTTCGGAGGGTTTTGAGCCTGAATTTGAGATATAAACGGGTACAGAAGATGCATGCACTTATCGACTTTGGACACCTAAAATATCGATTTTGAGCATGTTTTTGGTCTGTATCTTGAAAACATTCTAGCAAGGAGTAGGCATGTACAGATCGCTTTTGGAACCCAAAAATATCGAATTTTCGGGTGTTTTGAACTTGAATTAGGGATATACACGTTTACAGAAGATGCTTACACATATTGACTTTGGGCACTTAAAATATCGATTTTCAGCATGTTTTGGGCCTGTATTTTAAAAACACTCTAACACGGAGTATGCACGTACAGTTTGCTTCAGGGACCCAAAAATATCGAATTTTCGGGTGTTTTGAGCCTGAATTTGAGATATAAACGGGTACAGAAGATGCATGCACAATTCGACTTTTTGCACCTAAAATATCGATTTTGAGCATGTTTTGGGTCTGTATTTTGAAAACATTCTAGCAAGAAGTAGGCATGTACAGATTGCTTCTGGGACCCAAAAATATCGAATTTTCGAGTGTTTTGAACCTGAATTTGGGATATAGACGGGTACAGAAGATGCATACACATATTGACTTTGGGCAGCTAAAATATCGATTTTCAGCATGTTTTAGGCCTGTAATTTGAAAATACTCTAACATGGAGTATGCATGTACACATTGCTTTTGGGACGCAAAAATATCGAATATTCGGGTATTTTGAGTCTGAATTTGAGATATAAACGGGTACAGAAGATGCATGCACATATCGACTTTGGGCACCCAAAATATCGATTTTGAGCATGTTTTGGGCCTGTATTTTTAAAATACTCTAACACTGAGTAGACACGTACAGATCGCTTCTGGAACCCAAATAAATCGAATTTTAGGGTGTTCTGAGCCTGAATTTGAGATATGAACGGGTACAGAAGATGCATGCACATATCGACTTTGGGCACCTAAAATATCGATTTTGAGCATGTTTTGGGCCTGTATTTTGAAAATACTATAGCACGGCGTAGACATGTTCAAATCGCTTCTGGGACACAAAAATATCGATTTTTTTGGGTGTTTTGAGCCTGAATTTGAGATATAAACGGGTACAGAAGATGCATGCACATATCGACTTTGGCACCCAAAATATCGATTTTTAGTATGTTTTCAGCGTATAATTTGAAAATATTCTAGCACTGAGTAGGCATGTACAGATCGCTTCTGGGACCCAAAATTATCGATTTTTCGGGGGTTTTGAGCCAGAATTTGGGATATAACCGGGTACAGAGGATGCATGCACATATCGACTTTTTGCACCTAAAATATCGATTTTGAGCATGTTTTGGGTCTGTATCTTGAAAAAATTCTAGCAAGGAGTAGGCATGTACAGATCGCTTCTGGGACCCAAAAATATCGAATTTTCGGGAGTTTTGAGCCTGAATTTGTGATATAAACGGATACAGAAGATGCATGTACATATCGAAAATTCGATATTTTTAGTTCCCAGAAGCGATCTGTACATGCATACTCCGTGTTAGAGTATTTTCATAATACTGGCGCAAAACATGCCTAAAATCGATATTTTAGGTTCCCAAAGTCAATATGTGCATGCAGGTTCTGTACCCGTTTATATCTCAAATTCAGGCTCAAAAAACCCGAAATTCGATATTCTGGGGTCCCAGAAGCGATATGTACATGCATACTCCGTGTTAGAGTATTTTAAAAGTACAGGCCCAAAACATACTTAAAATCGATCTTTTACGTGCCCAAAAGTCGATATGTGCATGCATCATCTGAACCCGTTTATATCTCAAATTCAGGCTCCAAACACCCGAAAAATCGATATTTTGGCGTCCCAGAAACGATCTGTACATGCCTACTCAGATACAGGCCGAAAACATGCTGAAAATCGATATTTTAGGTGCCCAAAGGCAAAATGTGCATGTATCTTCTGTACCCGTTTATATCTCAAATTTACGCTCAAAACATCCGAAAATTCGATATTTGGGGGTCTCAGAAGCGATCTGTACATGCCTACTCAGTGCTAGAATATTTTCAAAATATAGGCCAAAAACATGCTAAAAATCGATATTTTAGGTGCCCAAAGTCGATATCTCAAATTCAGGCCCAAAACACCCGAAAATTCGATATTTTGGGGTCCCAGAAACGATCTGTACATGCCTACCTCGTGTTAGAGTATTTTAAAAAAACAGGTCAAAAAACATACTGAAAATCGATCTTTTAAGTGCCCAACAGTCGATATGTGCATGCATCTTCTGAACCCGTTTATATCTCAAATGCAGGTTACAAACACCCGAAAACTCGATATTTTGGGGTCCCAGAAGCGATCTGTACATGCTTACTCGGATACAGGCCCAAAACATGCTGAAAATAGATATTTTAGGTGCCCAAAGTCAATATGTGCATGTATCTTCTGTACCTGTTTATATCTCAAATTCAGGCTCAAAACACCTGAGAATTCGATATTTTGGGGTCCCAGAAGCCATCTGTACATGCCTACTCAGTGCTAGAATATTTTCAAAATATAGGTTCAAAACATGCTAAAAATCGATATTTTAGTTGCCCAAAGTCGGTATCCCAAATTTAGGCCAAAAACACTCGAAAATTCGATATTTTGGGGTCCCAGAAGCGATCTGTACATGCTTACTCCATGTTAGAGTATTTTTGAAATACAGGCCCAAAACATACTGAAAATCGATATTGTAGGTGCCTAAAGTCAATATGTGTATGCATCTTATGCACCCGTTTATATCCCAAATTCAACCTCAAAACACCCGAAAATTCGGTGTTTTTGGGTCCTAGAAGCGATCTGTACATGCCTACACCTAGTTAGAATGTTTTCAAGATACAGACCTAAAACATGATCAAAATCGATATTTTAGGTGCCCAAAAGTCGATATGTGCATGCAACTTCTGTACCCGTTTATATCTCAAATTCAGGCTCAAAAAACCCGAAAATTCGATATTTTGGGGTCCCAGAAGCGATCTGTACATGCCTACTCCGTGTTAGAGTGTTTTCAAAATACAGGCCCAAAACATGCTGAAAATCGATATTTTAGGTGTCCAAAGTCAATATGTGAATGCATCTTCTGTACCCGTTTATATCCCAAATTCAACCTCAAAACACCCGAAAATTCGATATTTTTGAGTCCCAGAAGCGATCTGTACATGCCTAGTCAGTGCTAGAATGTTCTCAATATATAGGCTTAAAACATGCTAAAAAAAGATATTTTAAGTGTCCAAAGTCGATATGTGCATGCACCTTCTGAACCCGTTTATATCTCAAATTCAGGCTCAAAACACCCGAAAATTCGGTATTTCTGGGTCCTAGAAGCGATCTGTACATGCCTACTGCTACTTAGAATGCTTTCAAGATACCGACCTAAAATACGCTCAAAATCGATATTTTAGGTGCCCAAAAGTTTATATGTGCCTGAATCTTCAGTACACGTTTATAACTCAAATTCAGGCCCAAAACACCCGAAAACTCGATATTTTGGGGTCCCAGAAGTGATTTGTACATACCTAATCAGATACAGGACCAAAACATGCTAAAAATCGATATTATAGGTGCCCAAAGTCGATATCTCAAATTCAGGCCCAAAACACCCGAAAATTCGATTATTTGGGGTCCCAGAAACGATCTATACATGCCTACTCCGTGTTAGAGTATTTTCAAAATACAGGCCCAAAACATACTGAAAATTGGTCTTTTAAGTGCCCAAAAGTCGATATGTGCATGCATCTTCTGCACCTGTTTATATCCCAAATTCAAACTCAAAACACCCAAAAATTTGATATATTGGGGTCCCAGAAGCGATCTGTACATGCCTACTCAGTGCTAGAATATTTTCAAAATATATGCCCAAAACATGCTATAAATCGAAATTTTAGGTGCCCAAAGTCGATATCTCATATTTAGGCTCAAAACACACGAAAATTCGATATTTTGGGGTCCCAGAAGCGATCTGTACATGCCTACTCCGTGTTAGAGTATTTTCAAATTACAGGCCCAAAACATAATGAAAATCGATATTTTAGGTGCCCAAAAGTCGATATTTTGGGGTCTCAGAAGCGATCTGTACATGCCTACTCAGATACAGGCCCAAAACATGCTGAAAATCGATATTTTAGGTGCCCAGAGTCAATATGTGTATGCATCTTCTGTATCCGTTTATATCTCAAATTCAGGCTCAAAACACCCGAAAATTCGGTATTTTTGGGTCCGAAAAGCAATCTGTACATGCCTACTCCTAGTTAGATTGTTTTCAAGATGCAGACCCAAAACATGCTAAAAATCGATATTTTAGGTGCCCAAAAGTCGATATGTGCATGAATCCTCATTACTAGTTTATATCTCAAATTCAGGCTCAAAACACCCGAAAATTCGATATTTTGGGGTCCCAGAAGCGATCTGAACCGCCCAAAGGCAAAATGTGCATGCATCATCTGTACCCGTTTATATCTCAAATTTAGGCTCAAAACACCCGAAAATTCGATATTTTGGGGTCTCAGAAGCGATCTGTACATGCTTACTCCGTGTTTGAGTATTTTTAAAATACAGGCCAGAAAACTCGATATTTTGGGGTCCCAGAAGCGATCTTTACATGCCTAATCAGATACAGGCCCAAAACATGCTGAAAATCGATATTTTAGGTGCCCAAAGTCGATATCTCAAATTTAGGCTCAAAACACCCGAAAATTCGATATTTTGGGGTCTCAGAAGCGATCTGTACATGCCTACTTAGTGCTAGAATATTTTCAAAATATAGGCCCAAAACATAATAAAAATCGATATTTTAGGTGCCCAAAGGCAAAATGTGCATGCATCATCTGTACTCGTTTATATCTCAAATTTACGCTCAAAACACCCGAAAATTCGATATTTTGGGGTCTCAGAAGCGATCTGTACATGCCTACTTAGTGCTTGAATATTTTCAAAATATAGGCCCAAAACATGATAAAAATCGATATTTTAGGTGCCCAAAGTCGATATCTCAGATTCAGGCCCAAAACACCCGAAAATTCGATATTTTGGGGTCCCAGAAACGATCTGTACATGCCTACTCCGTGTTAGAGTATTTTCAAAATACTGGACCAAAAAACATACTTAAATTGATCTTTTAAGTGCCCAACAGTCGATATGTGCATGCATCTTCTGAACCCGTTTATATCTCAAATGCAGGCTCCAAACACCAGAAAACTCGATATTTTGGGGTCCCAGAAGTGATCTGTACATGCCTACTCAGATACAGGCCCAAAACATGCTAAAAATCGATATTTTAGGTGCCCAAAGTCAATATGTGCATGTATCTTCTGTACCCGTTTATATCTCAAAATCAGGCTCAAAACACCTGAGAATTCAATATTTTGGGGTCCAAGAAGCCATCGGTAAATGCCTACTCAATGCTAGAAAATTTTCAAAATATAGGCCCAAAACATGCTACAATCGATATTTTGGGTGCCCAAAGTCGATATCTCAAATTCAGGCCCAAAACACCCGAAAATTCGATATTTTGGGGTCCCAGAAACGATCTGTACATGCCTACTCCGTGTTAGAGTATTTTCAATATACAGGCCCAAAACATACTGAAAATCGATCTTATAAGTGCCCAAAAGTCGATATGTGCATGCCTCTTCTGAACCCGTTTATATCTCAAATTTACGCTCAAAACATCCGAAAATTCGATATTTGGGGGTCTCAGAAGCGATCTGTACATGCCTACTCAGTGCTAGAATATTTTCAAAATATAGGCCAAAAACATGCTAAAAATCGATATTTTAGGTGCCCAAAGTCGATATCTCAAATTCAGGCCCAAAACACCCGAAAATTCGATATTTTGGGGTCCCAGAAACGATCTGTACATGCCTACCTCGTGTTAGAGTATTTTAAAAAAACAGGTCAAAAAACATACTGAAAATCGATCTTTTAAGTGCCCAACAGTCGATATGTGCATGCATCTTCTGAACCCGTTTATATCTCAAATGCAGGTTACAAACACCCGAAAACTCGATATTTTGGGGTCCCAGAAGCGATCTGTACATGCTTACTCGGATACAGGCCCAAAACATGCTGAAAATAGATATTTTAGGTGCCCAAAGTCAATATGTGCATGTATCTTCTGTACCTGTTTATATCTCAAATTCAGGCTCAAAACACCTGAGAATTCGATATTTTGGGGTCCCAGAAGCCATCTGTACATGCCTACTCAGTGCTAGAATATTTTCAAAATATAGGTTCAAAACATGCTAAAAATCGATATTTTAGTTGCCCAAAGTCGGTATCCCAAATTTAGGCCAAAAACACTCGAAAATTCGATATTTTGGGGTCCCAGAAGCGATCTGTACATGCTTACTCCATGTTAGAGTATTTTTGAAATACAGGCCCAAAACATACTGAAAATCGATATTGTAGGTGCCTAAAGTCAATATGTGTATGCATCTTATGCACCCGTTTATATCCCAAATTCAACCTCAAAACACCCGAAAATTCGGTGTTTTTGGGTCCTAGAAGCGATCTGTACATGCCTACACCTAGTTAGAATGTTTTCAAGATACAGACCTAAAACATGATCAAAATCGATATTTTAGGTGCCCAAAAGTCGATATGTGCATGCAACTTCTGTACCCGTTTATATCTCAAATTCAGGCTCAAAAAACCCGAAAATTCGATATTTTGGGGTCCCAGAAGCGATCTGTACATGCCTACTCCGTGTTAGAGTGTTTTCAAAATACAGGCCCAAAACATGCTGAAAATCGATATTTTAGGTGTCCAAAGTCAATATGTGAATGCATCTTCTGTACCCGTTTATATCCCAAATTCAACCTCAAAACACCCGAAAATTCGATATTTTTGAGTCCCAGAAGCGATCTGTACATGCCTAGTCAGTGCTAGAATGTTCTCAATATATAGGCTTAAAACATGCTAAAAAAAGATATTTTAAGTGTCCAAAGTCGATATGTGCATGCACCTTCTGAACCCGTTTATATCTCAAATTCAGGCTCAAAACACCCGAAAATTCGGTATTTCTGGGTCCTAGAAGCGATCTGTACATGCCTACTGCTACTTAGAATGCTTTCAAGATACCGACCTAAAATACGCTCAAAATCGATATTTTAGGTGCCCAAAAGTTTATATGTGCCTGAATCTTCAGTACACGTTTATAACTCAAATTCAGGCCCAAAACACCCGAAAACTCGATATTTTGGGGTCCCAGAAGTGATTTGTACATACCTAATCAGATACAGGACCAAAACATGCTAAAAATCGATATTATAGGTGCCCAAAGTCGATATCTCAAATTCAGGCCCAAAACACCCGAAAATTCGATTATTTGGGGTCCCAGAAACGATCTATACATGCCTACTCCGTGTTAGAGTATTTTCAAAATACAGGCCCAAAACATACTGAAAATTGGTCTTTTAAGTGCCCAAAAGTCGATATGTGCATGCATCTTCTGCACCTGTTTATATCCCAAATTCAAACTCAAAACACCCAAAAATTTGATATATTGGGGTCCCAGAAGCGATCTGTACATGCCTACTCAGTGCTAGAATATTTTCAAAATATATGCCCAAAACATGCTATAAATCGAAATTTTAGGTGCCCAAAGTCGATATCTCATATTTAGGCTCAAAACACACGAAAATTCGATATTTTGGGGTCCCAGAAGCGATCTGTACATGCCTACTCCGTGTTAGAGTATTTTCAAATTACAGGCCCAAAACATAATGAAAATCGATATTTTAGGTGCCCAAAAGTCGATATTTTGGGGTCTCAGAAGCGATCTGTACATGCCTACTCAGATACAGGCCCAAAACATGCTGAAAATCGATATTTTAGGTGCCCAGAGTCAATATGTGTATGCATCTTCTGTATCCGTTTATATCTCAAATTCAGGCTCAAAACACCCGAAAATTCGGTATTTTTGGGTCCGAAAAGCAATCTGTACATGCCTACTCCTAGTTAGATTGTTTTCAAGATGCAGACCCAAAACATGCTAAAAATCGATATTTTAGGTGCCCAAAAGTCGATATGTGCATGAATCCTCATTACTAGTTTATATCTCAAATTCAGGCTCAAAACACCCGAAAATTCGATATTTTGGGGTCCCAGAAGCGATCTGAACCGCCCAAAGGCAAAATGTGCATGCATCATCTGTACCCGTTTATATCTCAAATTTAGGCTCAAAACACCCGAAAATTCGATATTTTGGGGTCTCAGAAGCGATCTGTACATGCTTACTCCGTGTTTGAGTATTTTTAAAATACAGGCCAGAAAACTCGATATTTTGGGGTCCCAGAAGCGATCTTTACATGCCTAATCAGATACAGGCCCAAAACATGCTGAAAATCGATATTTTAGGTGCCCAAAGTCGATATCTCAAATTTAGGCTCAAAACACCCGAAAATTCGATATTTTGGGGTCTCAGAAGCGATCTGTACATGCCTACTTAGTGCTAGAATATTTTCAAAATATAGGCCCAAAACATAATAAAAATCGATATTTTAGGTGCCCAAAGGCAAAATGTGCATGCATCATCTGTACTCGTTTATATCTCAAATTTACGCTCAAAACACCCGAAAATTCGATATTTTGGGGTCTCAGAAGCGATCTGTACATGCCTACTTAGTGCTTGAATATTTTCAAAATATAGGCCCAAAACATGATAAAAATCGATATTTTAGGTGCCCAAAGTCGATATCTCAGATTCAGGCCCAAAACACCCGAAAATTCGATATTTTGGGGTCCCAGAAACGATCTGTACATGCCTACTCCGTGTTAGAGTATTTTCAAAATACTGGACCAAAAAACATACTTAAATTGATCTTTTAAGTGCCCAACAGTCGATATGTGCATGCATCTTCTGAACCCGTTTATATCTCAAATGCAGGCTCCAAACACCAGAAAACTCGATATTTTGGGGTCCCAGAAGTGATCTGTACATGCCTACTCAGATACAGGCCCAAAACATGCTAAAAATCGATATTTTAGGTGCCCAAAGTCAATATGTGCATGTATCTTCTGTACCCGTTTATATCTCAAAATCAGGCTCAAAACACCTGAGAATTCAATATTTTGGGGTCCAAGAAGCCATCGGTAAATGCCTACTCAATGCTAGAAAATTTTCAAAATATAGGCCCAAAACATGCTACAATCGATATTTTGGGTGCCCAAAGTTGATATCTCAAATTCAGGCCCAAAACACCCGAAAATTCGATATTTTGGGGTCCCAGAAACGATCTGTACATGCCTACTCCGTGTTAGAGTATTTTCAATATACAGGCCCAAAACATACTGAAAATCGATCTTATAAGTGCACAAAAGTCGATATGTGCATGCCTCTTCTGAACCCGTTTATATCTCAAATTCAGGCTCAAAACACCCGAGAATTCGATATTTTGGGGTCCCAGAAGCTATCTGTACATGCCTACTCAGTGCTAAAATATTTTTAAAATATTGGCCCAAAACATGCTAAAAATCGATATTTTAGGTGCCCAAAGTCGATATCTCAAATTTAGGCCCAAAACACTCGAAAATTCGATATTTTGGGGTCCCTGAAGCGATCTGTACATGCTTACTCCGTGTTAGAGTATTTTTAAAATACAGGCCCAAAGCATACTGAAAATCGATATTGTAGGTGCCTAAAGTCAATATGTGTATGCGTCTGCTGCACCCGTTTATATCCCAAATTCAACCTCAAAACACCCGAAAATTCGGTATTTTTGGGTCCCAGAAGCGATCTGTACATGCCTACACCTAGTTAGAATATTTTCAAGATACACACCTATAACATGCTTAAAATCGATATTTTAGGTGCCTAAAAGTCGATATGTGCATGCATCTTCTGTACCCGTTTATATCTCAAATTCAGGCTAAAAAAACCCGAAAATTCGATATTTTTGGGTCCCAGAAGCGATCTGTACATGCTTACTCCGTGTTAGAGTGTTTTCAAAATACAGGCCCAAAACATGCTGAAAATCGATATTTTAGGTGTCCAAAGTTAATATGTGCATGCATCTTCTGTACCCGTTTATATCTCAAATTCAGGCTCAAAACACCCGAAAATTCGATATTTTGGGGTCCCAGAAGTGATCTGTACATACCTACTCAGTGCTAGATATTTTTCAAAATGTAAGAACAAAACATGATAAAAATCGATATTTTAGGTGCACAAAGTCAATATCTCAAATTCAGGCTCCAAAAACCCGAAAATTCGATATTTTGGGGTCCCAGAAGCGATATGTACATGCCTACTCAGTGCTAGAATGTTTTCTAAATATAGGCTAAAAGCATGCTAAAAATCGTTATTTTATGTGTCCAAAGTTGATATGTGCATGCATCTTCTGAACCCGTTTATATCTCAAATGCAGGCTCAAAACACCCGAAAATTCGTAATTTTTTGGTCCTACAAGCGATCTGTACATGCCTACTTCTAGTTAGTATGTTTTCAAGATACAGACGAAAATATGCTCAAAATCGATATTTTTGGTGTCCAAAAGTCGATATGTGCATGCATCTTCAGAACCCGTTTATATCTCAAATTCAGGCTCAAAACACCCGAAAATTCGATATTTTGGAGTACATCCATGCCACACGTTAACCCCTGGCTGAAGGCATCGTGGACACTTCCATCGAGACGTATCTTCAGGAGGTGAAGGCTCAGAGGTGGAGGCAGCAGGACGTGATGGTTCACCCCTGACAGGACACGTCTTGGAATCATGGTCGGCCGCACACCATGCACACTTCGGCCTGGCAGAACAGTACCGGGAGATATGCCCAACTACCCAGCACCTGTAGCACCAAGGCTGGTCATTATGAAGTTTCCTCACCTCACACGGTGGAAGACATGGGAGGAAATCAAAGGAAATCTCATTTAGAGGTGGATCGGGTTGACTCCCGACAACAACAATACGGCTAATGGGGGAACCATCTTGTAAAAAACGACGGGCAAAGTACACACCAGGGTATCCTTTGGCAAGTTTCGGGTCAACATCAATAGGAAAACGGGTGAGGATGTAGCTGGGGAACTTACGAGGCCTCTCAGGTGAGTCTTCAAGAATGAGAGGCAGAGATAAAAATTCACCAGCCTTCACTCTATCAATGATGTCCTGACGCTTCCTAGAGATGTAGACAAACCGGGAGGTGACAGCAGCCATCTTGACTTCAGCCAGTTCACGCTGCAACTGGAAGGCCCTGTTGACATCAGACAACCAACGCAGCTTTGTGTCTGTAGATGGGTTTCCAGAGAAGGAGAGTTTGACATAGGCATTTCTCGGGGCAAAAGCAGTCAGGTTGGACGAGGGCAAGGAGTTGGTATACAAAGAAGAAACACCAGGGTGAGGCAGAGAAGGTACGTCGTGCACAGCTGAAGCACCCTTGGCAGTCTTGGCAGCTGGAGGTAAACAGTCCACACCATCGGAATCCTGCGAGGAGTCGGACGAGGCATCAACAGGTCGCTTGGTAGAGGTTGAGGAGGTGGACGGCTGCAACCTGTGCTGCGGAGTGACCGAGGAGAGGGGGGGAGGGTTGCGAGAAGGCAGCTCAGGCCAGTGATCCTCAATTGGAGACTCGTCTTCCTCCGACATTGCCAAGTCGGCCTCCAAGCAGGAATCCGCACTCTCCATCAGGCCAGGCAAGGCCTAGATGGAAAGCAAACAACAACACAAACAACTAAGCACTCAATCAGCCAGGGACACACACACACACACACACACAGACAATCACAACAAAACTATACACAGAACCACAACAGACAAACAACACCAGCAACACCACAGAAACAGCAACACACAAACAAGAACTCACAAACAACACAAAAAACACAAACAAGAGCTCCAAAACAACACAAAACAACAACACAAACGAGAATGGAGGCAGAGCGCCACGAGTACGTCCACACTCCACTTGTTCTGGAGCGAGACTGTCCTGAGAAGGTGACAACACTTCCCCCTGCTACAGCAACACATGAGTCTATCAGCTTCATGATGATGGCTTGTGGTTCCCTGTGTGTGTAACAATACAAAATATAAACAATACAAAATTATCAGTGTAACCAAAACACTCAACGAGGCTATGGGTCAATTCCACAGTGGTTGTTCTGGGGCAAGAAAGACATTACTTACTCCACACACGTGATGATTGATGATGTGTGTAGCTGGCGACTGGTTCGTGGTCTTTGTCTTTTTATTAGTCTTTGTAGTATTATTAGTCTTTGGCGTCTCTTCGGAGTTTGATTTTAATTATATGGTTTTCTATAATTATATGGTGTAGGAGAGGTAGCAAGCGTCTGTAGTTTGCACAATTTATTGATAACCCGAGTGAGTATAGTTTCACAAATATGTTTGGGGTTAGGTTAGACTTGAGCTAACTTTAGAGAGATTATATGCTAAGGTAACCCTGTTGAGTGTATGGTTATCAATAGCTAACTGAGGCTGAAGGAGCGGGATCAAGGCGTCGCTTGGTAGGTCACTTGACTTATGTCGTCACTATATGCTAACGTGTTAATGGTTCCCACAGTGAGCTAGGGTCTGTATCCAAGCCTACGCTAGCAGTTTCACGGCATCATGCGATGTGTGACTCACTCTTGTAAGTGAGTATAAATGATTATAAGTAGCCTCTTAAATGTAGGTTTAACCGGAACACTATTACGGTGAATTCACAACAGGTGACCATTTTTTTTTTTTTTTAGTTATGAAAAAAACAAAATGTCAAGTTGGCTTATTATCAAGGTGGTGTTGATTTATTTGGAGGTCTGTTTTGGGAAGTATATACCATTAGCACTTCGATTACCTAGTGGTATTGTAATTGTTAGTTGATGCAAATAAACTCATTGTTTTCAAAATTTCTGGTTCGAGTAGAAAAACCAGAAAACGAACAAAATTTTCCTGCTACCAGGAGTTTCGTAAATATTTCGGATATCTGTGGTGAAAAATGGTTTGCTCCAAAGTGGCCCACGTATAGTGAAAAGTAAAATTACGAATTCAACCATCGCTACAATAACACGTGGTCCTACCCAAGGCCAAGGAATGCCTCGGTCATGGTCCTACCTATTGTAGAGTCGAAGTGGAAACCAGCGATGCCAGTGAACTGACGGTTGGTTTGCTCTAATGCAGTGGTTCTTAACCAGGGTGCGAGAGGCCGGTTCCTAGGGGGTGCGAGGATAGGCATAATTAAAGCAAATTATATTTTTATATAGGCATGTTATTTTTTTCTGCAAAAAAAAATCTTTTTGCTACAGCAGTGTTCTGAGCTAGAGAAAAACCTACACCTAATTTCCTAATGAAGTGCCAACGTTGCAACTGACTCGAGTAAATATGTATGTGATTCGGAGGGACGAGGGAGGGAGGACACGTATAGGTGACACAGAGGGAGGGAGGACACGTAGGTGACACAGAGGGAGGGAGGTTATCGTCACCACCCTCCAGCACCATTAACACACAGTCCTCTGTTTGAGTGATTTATGGTTTCCCTGTTTTAATAACTTTTTCTTATTGATACATATACAGTTGGGTGGAGGATTGGTTGTGAATCATTTCTGATTTTGCTTTCTTCACATGTATTTAAATGGTCGGTTTATATAACATAAATCATTACTGTAGCGGTGTAGCCATTACAATACTTTCATGGAATGTATTGTGATGGCTACAAATGTACTTATTAAAACCACGTATTTCAGTTTTAGCATTTTATTTTTTCAGCAATAGAGGGGTGCGAGAACTGACTGCTGATTTGAAAGGGGTGCATATATTGAAAAAGGTTAAGAACCACTGCTCTAATGTGTCCAACGAAGCACAGACAGACGGCCAATACACAGAGAAAAAAGACACACCTTGCATTATACCCTTGCTGAATGGTTTAACCTAGTCAACCCTCTACCGTAGGTGGGTATTGCCTGCATTGGTGATGTGGGCAATATTTTAAGGGTTTTGGCGCCCCTTAGGCCCCATCCACTAGCTTTTAGTTCAACTGTCCCTCTTTTCTTTTTATTTCCTTCCTGCTTGCTGTCTCGCCTCTCAAGTCACCTTTTTCTGGCGCTATATGACCTCGCTGTTGCGGCGCTTAATATTAATCACTCAATCAATTAGCTAGTCACCTCTCCCTCCATGATAGTCTTCTTAGTTTACCTCTACCATAGTTCCCGTGTTGTTAAAGTTTATTCGGATATTAAACCCACTTGAAAGTTCACCGGTAGAGATGTGTTTCAAAACGTGAAAAAATGACTGGAAATTATTAAAGTTGAGTTTTATTAAGTGTGAATAGTGTAAAATGAGGTGAAATAGTGTCTCGACGTTAAACAGTCCCGATGCGTGTAACTAGCCATGGAAATAGTTACTCCTCTACGTATATCAGCCCTGAGACGAGTGGAAATATAATAGAGAAGTGAATTGAAGTGTTAACCCTACTGAGTATTATACGTCAAGGATGATAGACTATAGCCTATCATCCTTGGTATACGTTTAGTACAGCAGTGTTTGTTTTACGGATATCCTCGCTCTCATAATCGAATGGCTAGTCATATTCTTAAATTTCTGGAATTGTTTTTTGCATAAATCGCATCTTTTGATATGGGACCAAAAAAATAAAAACAAATAAAGGACTTTGGCAGATTGTGTATGAAAGCGACAATAACTAAACTTTCCTAGAGTCTGTGGTATGTCAGAGTATTTAAAGGGGAAATATTGTGTTGGTAAATCTGGAACAACTGCAATGAATCCTCCAAACAATTCCAAGCAACAGAACACCATTATTTTTTCTTTTCTGGCATACTTTGGAGGAATCAAGGCACTCCAATGTAACAAAAGTGAATTACCACCTTAAGGACGGCAGCACTGGTACCTTATAACTCCACAGGTAAACACAATACCACTATATACTCAAGACTAAATGTATGCCAACCTCTAAACAAGAGGCACTCAACGACTCCACAACGCTCAAGATACCTCCCACGTTATGTCGCCCGTTAGCGAAGCAGGAAGGGTGAGTGTTAAATGTTAATTAAGTGTTTTATGTTCATGTTATTGTTATGGTCCATTATCCTAACGTCAGTCAGATGTTTAAATAACCCAGTTCAGGCGAAGGTCGGTGTTGTTACTTAGCAGGTAGACTTTATTATCTAGAACCCAAAATAATCAGAATGGCTGCTGGAGTTTAAGTGGTTCAAAAGCTTGGCATGGGATGGTAAAGAAGTCACCGCCTTGGTACAATACTAGGATTCGCTCTCATCCAATTTTTTATATTTGTTTTCCTAGATCACTTTATATAGCTGTTTTATAGCATTTAGAGATGTTTTTAGATGGGGGAAATCACTTGTTCTGCCCATATCCCTTAGCCGACAATTTTTGGGGAGGCGTTGGGAACCAGGAGTTTTGGGTGGGGGGAAAACGCGTAAATTAGCATAACTGGCTTTGATGAAAAGGTATAAATGTTGAAAAATGGAAACTCCGAGCCAACTTTTGACGAAACTTGGCTCGGATCTTCCTATTTCTAGGACCCGTAAATACTGAAAAATGGAAAATCCGAGCCAACTTTAAATAATTAACCTAACCTAGACTTGGGCAGACTACCGGGACCTAAAAATAGTTTAATGACTATTAAAACTCCCTCTGTAGACTGTCATTAGTCCTTAAGGGGAGATTATCTTGTGAGTGAATGCCCTACATGAAATTGGACAGATATTCCTACAAGTAATTTTTCAAGACCTAAATTATTGAAGTTTAATTGGTACACAGCCAAAGCCAAACCTATCCTACTATGACTTGTAGACTTTAGTGATGAAATGTGCACTCTGTAATTTCTGACCTAACATGTTTCGATGGTTAGTTATGGTATTCAGGGAATCATATAAAGTTGATTTAAAGTGGCTCTGGAGGCCGGACCCTAGTTATTCCTGCCCTCAGTCACTATGGAACCTTACCCAAGCCACTCCGGCCTCCCACCCAAGTCCCTCCTGCCTCCCACCCAAGTCCCTCCTGCCTCCCATCCAAGCCACTCCAGCCTCCCACCAAAGCCACTCCGGCCTCCTTGCCTACAAATGAGAAATGCCGGTTTTTCTTTGGAAATGTTCCTCCTACCTGATAAATTCTCTATCTCCTGCTCCCCTAGGAACATGCAGTCGCGGTCAAATATAATAATCTATATAGGGGTAATTCACGTAAGAGTTTGACAGCTTCCCTCTGTTCCTTAGATAATAAACTTTCCAATAAATAGGTTAATTACCATCTTTTAATTTAATACAAGCAGCTATGCACTACTTAAAACAATAACAACATATGTGAACGTGAAAACATTAGACAGTAAATAGTTTGAGATACCCATTGGTGGATGATTATTAATGACCACGACTGTACCTCCAATGCTCCACTCACTCTGCAATGCCCCTCGGATGTTTCCTCAATCCCTCGAAGTTTGCTAAACGAAAATTTGGCTCAGTTTTTGGATTTTCTGTAACTCTTTCCCTACCGTTTGTTTGGTATGTTATTACACAGTGGTCGCTATTTCCTAAAGTATCTCCAATCCTCAGACTGTACTAAACTCTCTTGGTTACTCAGTACAAGATGTAGTATGTTGTCTCCCTCTGTTGGCTCTTGTACAGTTGGAGAACAAAGTATCTGGACACTGTTGACTGCTTCTGGGACACCATTATAATTATTATTAATCTGGTCTTGTTTCCTAGCATATATTATAAGTTGGAGGAATCAATCAAGGCTCTCTAATGTACAGTTGGGGAACAAAGTATCTGGACACCGTTGACGGGTTCTGGTAACAATATCAGTGATCAACACGTTATTGGTAACACTGTCAGTGATAGACAAAATGTATTAATTACTACATAATGATAACTGATATTGGGTGACGTCGACCAACCACAGACTGTGAAATAAAAGTTATCCTTCAATTCATAAATACTTTCTCTCATTGATGTTTACTTTTGGGGATGTTGCCAGAAGCCGCCAACAGTGTTCACAGACATTATTCCCCAACTGTACTAACTGATAGAAGGAAATTATCCTATATATCGTCTTTAGAAACCAGTATGACTCTGTTTGCTGTCTGATCCATCCAGTTAATAATATTCCTATAAAGTTGAATATTCTCCTACTGTAGCCTACATACTTTATTTCTCAACGCTGAATTATTTCCTCCCATAACAATCTACTGTTCTCCCTGTCCAAATTTGGTGGTCTATACAGAACTCGTAAAATAAGATTATCTCTACCGTTCTTGACCCCGTAGGTGGGTATTGCCTGCATTAGTGATGTGGGCAATACTTTAAGGGTTTTGGCTCCCCTTCGACCCCAGCCACTAGCTTTTAGTCAACTGTCCCTCTTTTCTTTCTATTTCCTTCTTGCTTGCTGTCTCGCCTCTCTATCACCGTTTTCTGGCGCTATATGACCTCGCTGTTGCGGCGCCTAATATCAATCAATCAATCCAATCTAACCCAGGAGAAAAGTAACTTTAATGTTACTAATAGGGTATATAGTGTTGAGGAATCAGAGACCTCCCAATTCACCAACAATAGAATCTCCCCTTCAGACGGGCTGGCTTCTTCTGTCTTAATTAAGGGGGAAGTTTTGTGTTGGTAAATCTGGAGCAACTGAATCCTCCAAACGATTCCAAGCAACAGAACACCATTATTTTTGCTCTTCTGGTCCTGTTTCCTGGCATACTTTGGAGGAATCAAGGCACTCCAATGTAACAAACGCGAATTACCACTTTAAGGACCCTGTAATGTAGTCGGATAATTGGAGATAAATGAGTCTTTCAAATATTGCCACGAAACACACACACACACACCTATATGGAAGGAGCTTGTTTCGTGGCATGGTAAGGAGGAATCGGAAGTCTCCAATTTTCATACACGATCACAGGGTCCTTAAGGTTTAATTAAGGTAGTACACAGGGGATGAATAATTGTGTCCTGTTCAAAGACACTCAGCACTTCTTAAGACAACATAAAGATTAACCATGGTTTAACACATTCGTCATATAGAAATACGATATCCAGGGAGTAAATTAATATAGTTGTGATTTTTGTTTTGTGTTTTTCAGTTCATGAGCCCTTGAAGCATAATTATATTTCCATACTTCATGACTTTACGGATTTGGCGACATAACATTTGCCTCACCGACTGTACAGCCACAATCAAATATCCACCGACACTTTTCATCCATCGTAGTAAATATGTTGGTAATAAAGAACACGTGTATGATTTTGCAGCACCTCATAATAATAACTGAGGGAGTTGAGTTGATGTAAGGTGTTTTATGTTTATATTTCGATATGATAATAATTTATTTGCACGATGGAAGGAAAGTGTCGGTGGTTATTTGATTGTGGCTGTACGTATCCCAGCAGTGTGTGTATGATATACTGGTATGGTTATAGATATTTATTACCCCTTGTTTTCCAGATAGTGTGTTGTGTATAAAGAACTCTTGCATCACTCACTTGAATTCATAGTTCGAGCCAGAATGTGTTAACCTAATACAGTCGTGGTCAATAATAATCATCCACATATGGGTATCTCAAACAATTTACTGTCTAATGTTTTCAAGTTCACATATGATGTTATTGTTTTAAGTAGTGTGTAGCTGCTTGTATTAAATTAAAAGATGGTAGTTAACCCATTTATTGGAAAGTTTATCATCTAAGGAACAGAGGGAAGCTGTCAAACTCTTACGTGAGTTACCCCTATATGGATCATTATATTTGACACCGACTGTATATATATATATGGTTGCTAAAATGAATAAGAGATAGTCAGTCGTTCGTTTGTGGTGTATATACTTGAATGAGAATGGTGAGGAATTCGATCATAAAAGCTAAAGGAGAAAATAATGACTAGTTGTTCCATGTCTAAATTAATGTTTACTTTGGTGTCAGCATTAACATTGTGTATGGGTCACTTACCTTCGCCTACACTATGTTGTAAATGTAATGAAGGCATTCAGTAATTTGCAGTTAATGGGCTGATTGTCCCATAGTTTAATAGAATAGAGGCTGAAGTATTTATGAAGTAATTGTATAATAAATATTTTTGAAGGTAGAGTTACTGATTATTTTAAGTTTTAGTATTAGTGCATAATATCATGATTTCTACTTACAGCCCTGGTGTAGCCTATTGGTGTTTTCAATTGTACAGCCACAATTAAATATCCACAAACACTTACCTTCCATCGTAGTATATATCTTGGTAATAAAGAACAACACGTGTATGATATTGCAGCGCCTCATAATAATAATTGAGGGGATTGAGTTGACGTAAGGTGTTGTATGATTATATTTCGATATGATACTGATGTATTTACGCGATGGAAGGAAAGTGTTGCTGGATATTTGATTGTGGCTGTACTTCAGAGACCAGGATCCATTATTAAGGACCCTGTGAACGTGTACTCTCGAGAATTGGAGGCTTCTGATTCCTGCTGATGTCTGTGCCACGAAACAAGCTCCTTCAATGTAGTTTGTGTTTCGTGGCAATGTGTGGAGGACTACGTAACCTCCAATTTTCTGACTATAAATCACAGGATCCTTAAGTAGAGAAAGAAAGTTATTTGAGCGTGATAAAATGAGTGTAAAATAGAATATGCTTTACCGTTGGCCAGTAATTCATACAGAAGCTCTTGTTGTCGAGGGTTTACTAATAAATATATGAAATGAAAGACTAGGAAATCAACACATAATTTAATGTTTAGTTTTCCACATCAGTCACTTGGTGGACCATTAATTGAAGTACAGCCACAATCAAATATCCACCAACACTTTCTTTCCATCGTAGTAAATATCTTGGTAATAAAGAACTATACATGGCTGATTTTTCAGCACCTCATAATAATAATAATAATTGAGGGGGTTGAGTTGACATAAGGTGTTGTATGATTATAGTTTGATATGATACTGATTTATTTGAACGATGAAAGGAAAGTGTTGCTGGATATTTGATTGTGGCTGTACTTGTAGAATAATGACCTATGATTCCGTATGGACTGTAAGAATTCCTGTAGCCAACCGTACAATTAAGGACCCTGTGATTGTGTATAAAATTGGAGACTTCTGATTCCTCCTGACCATGCCACGAAACAAGCTCCTTCCCTATAGGTGTGTGTGTTTCGTGGTAATATATGAAGGACTAATTTACCTCCAACTTTTAGACTACATCACAGGGTCCCTTAAACAATATAAATGAAATTGAAGATAATTGCTCTTGGACACAATTGAACTGGATAGTAATAGTAATAGTAATGTTTGTGTACTGCCGTTGATGGGTAAACGCAAGAAGTGTTGTTGTAATTACACAGACGGATAAAACATTAATGTTGGTTGCAACAAGCGAAAAAAAAGATTAAAAATGAATTAATTAGATAAATATTGTTATTAATACATGTACTGTATAATTATCATTGCAGGTGTCCGGAGTCTGGCCACAAGACAAAGAGTTCAATTTACAGTTGCCAAAATATGAACTGCGACAAATCTTGGTGGAACTTCAACTATATTTACATCCACAACTATTTGTATGGACCATAAACATGTAATACATAAGAAAATATACATTCTTTTCTGTATTACAATACTTATGATCCGTACAAACAACTTTGGGCATAAATATACTTAATATTCTATCAAACATTGTTACAACTCATAGTTTGGCACCTGTACAGCCACAATCAAATATCCGCCGACACTTTCGTTCCATCGTAGTAAATATCTTGGTAATAAAGAACACGTGAATGATTTTGCAGCACCTCATAATAATAACTGAGGGAGCTGAGTTGATGTAAGGTGTTGTATGATAATATTTTGATATGGTGCAGATTTATTTGTACGATGAAAGGAAAGTGTTGGTGGTTATTTGATTGTGTCTGTACCAGAGATTTATACTGTGACAAGACACCGAGTTAAATGTACAGCCACAATCAAATAACCACCGACACTTTCCTTCCATCGTGCAAATAAATAAGTATCATATCAAAATATAATCATGCAACACCTTACATCAACCCAACCCCCTCAGTTATTAATATGAGGTGCAGCAAAATCATACACGTGTTGTTCTTTATTACCAAGATGATTAGTACGATGGAAGAAAAGTGACGGTAGATATTTGATTGTGGCTTTACCAAGAGATTCATACTGTGACAAGACAGAGTTAAATGTACCAGAGATTAATATTGTGGGCCGGATCAGGACAGAATTGTTGACCCTCTCCCCGTCCGACATCCTCGGTGAATGGAATCTTTTTCTTTATGTTGCGTCCGAGTTTCCATTGCCAAATAAATGTTTGTAACTGTGTATAAACTAGGTCATCTCATACCCCCTCCCCCCCCATCACCAACTCGTATTCCATTGATTTCTAAATGTTTTTCCTTGTCCCGTCCCCATATCATATTGATGTTGTTTATATAAATATTATTTTTGTAGTGACATAGAAAGGAATTGAGGGTTGATGCTACTAGCCCTTATTAAAATAATTATTCCCCTTTATCTGCTTAACAACTCTTCCAGTTTGGATGTGGTTTATAGTGTGAAATAATTCCATGGTTTTTGGTTCAAATGAACCACTAGATACTTTATTAACTCAAATATCTGTGAGGAAATAAATAATTAGATCATGTATCATTGCTTGAATGAGAAACAAACCACCATTTGAAACCATAACCAGCCATCTGCTGGCGATTAAGAGAACTACTAGATGTAAGTTAGTTAGGGCTCTGTGGGCCAGCTATCACGTCAGAATCAGTCACTCAGCCCTACCGATAACACCAACATTAGACACTGTGTGTAGCTACCGGCTTACCCCCTCAGTGCTGTGTATGTCCTTAGTGTTTAAACATTTCTTGGGTTATTATTTAAGGAAACCCATACATTCTGAGTGTGTTAAAGTTGTGTTAAACTTACTGGACTATTTAAATATATCTAGAGGTGACAGAAATATTGTTGAAGGACGGGCTTGGTATTAAGAGTGGGTTTGTAGTAAATATTGGTGATGATAAATATTTCAACCTATCTCTATCAAACGTGAGGCCTTTAGTATTAAATTGTGTTGGTCATTATTTGTTCAAGAAAGTGTGTTAATAATTATGTTAATTTAATTGAAATGTTGTAATGTTTTTGTACCTACCATGGTTTGATTAGTTTATTTTGTTCTTGCAGGTAAATACAAAACCTCTCACCAAGAAAGTGTTTATGTAATACAACCTTATGAAAATCAACTACCAATCGTAACAGTTGTTGATATAATTACTCATCTCCATATCTCTGTGGATAATACCGTTCCAGCCTTGATATGGTGTCTCCTTTAAGCCCCGTCCACACGAGAGGCAAAAACACGGCGGCCAACTCCATGAAATTCTCTCGCCTTTTACCAGTGCTACCAGATAAGTCCCCGGCATCCATTGGACACTTTTACCCAGCACCCACTCACAAAAATGGTATCAGTGTCTGGCTGCCGTGTTTTGGTCACTGTAGATTGATTTATAACGGCAATTGATTTATTTGCATTAATAGATAGTTATTGAATGGGATTATTTTCCTATAGTGTCCGAAAATAGAAATTAGTTATGGAAAGCATATATATATAAATGAATTTTTGGAGAAATATTGTATTGAAGTGAAGTATTAATACATATGTTATTGATTATTATTGGCAGACCTGAAGTATAATAGGTGTTGGTGAAGGCGATGGCAGAGTGAAGAGAGCCTGACTGCGAGTGGCAAGGCCCCGGGTTCGAGTCAACGAAGAAACGTCTGGGGATTTTTTCAGAGGTGAACTGGGTCCAGCTGTTCGTCAATTAACCTGGCTACGCCGACACGTCAAGAAAATACCCCCTACATCGTCGTCAACTCACAACCATATTCCAAGATGCTGTGAGTGACGGTGTAGCTGCTCTCTCCTGATAGTGACGTGTATAAGTAAGGTGTAGTCATCTAGTGGGGAAGAGAAGCTATGGTACCAACATCACCACGAAGCTTCACTGTCTCATCTAGTGTGTGTGTAACTACTCTTGTCTCCTGTATAGTGACGTGTATAAATAAGGTGTAGTCATCTAGTGGGGAAGAAGAGAAGCAGCTATGGTACCAACATCACCACGAAGCTCCACTGTCTCATCTGGTGCGACACCCAATAATCTCGGGGCCTCGCAAGAGTCACGGGCTACTGACAGCCTCCAGTCCCGAGCTTGATGTATAAAAAAAAAAAAAAAAAAAAAATTGCTTCAGACACGTTGATTCGATGAGTGGATAAAATAATTTAAACTTGAATTAGTGCTTCAAGTAAGAAAGAATCGGGAAATGTATTGTTAGAGAATATGCAGTAAAAATTGGAAATAATTGGAATTGACGTAATGAATGGGATAGAAATGAGTTTAAATGTGTTTGTATTTGACGTAAGTGAAGGATCAGAAGGCAAGAAGTAAAAAATTAGCGATGGACATAAAGCTGATAAAATGTGTTAATGGTACTTGTTACATTGGAGTGCTTTGATTCCTCCAAAGTATGCCAGGAAACAGGACCACATGGACAAAAATATGGGTGTTCAGTTGCTTTGAATAGTTTGGAGGAATAATTTGCTCCAGATATACCAACATTGTAGTTCCCCCTTAACACCTTAACATAGTAAAACCATAATTGTGAAAGGTTTTGAGAAATAGAATTGAAAGGGAATAATAATAATAAAAAAAAAAAAATGTTTTGATGAAGACCCATATTAATAGTGTGATGATCTCATCGCAGGTGTGTGGAAGGTGACCACGACAAGAGATGAGGTCAATGCACCAGTACACAACACCCAGTCTTTACCGGTATGAGGTCAATGCACCAGTACACAACACCCAGTCTTTACCGGTATGAGGTCAATGCACCAGTACACAACACCCAGTCTTTACCCGTATGAGGTCAATGCACCAGTACACAACACCCAGTCTTTACCGGTATGAGGTCAATGCACCAGTACACAACACCCAGTCTTTACCCGTATGAGGTCAATGCACCAGTACACAACACCCAGTCTTTACCGGTATGAGGTCAATGCACCAGTACACAACACCCAGTCTTTACCGGTATGAGGTCAGTGCACCAGTACACAACACCCAGTCTTTACCGGTATGAGGTCAATGCACCAGTACACAACACCCAGTCTTTACCGGTATGAGGTCAATGCACCAGTACACAACACCCAGTCTTTACCCGTATGAGGTCAATGCACCAGTACACAACACCCAGTCTTTACCGGTATGAGGTCAATGCACCAGTACACAACACCCAGTCTTTACTGGTATGAGGTCAATGCACCAGTACACAACACCCAGTCTTTACCGGTATGAGGTCAATGCACCAGTACACAACACCCAGTCTTTACTGGTATGAGGTCAATGCACCAGTACACAACACCCAGTCTTTACCGGGTGGATGGTCCAGCATTGTGCGGACTTGTGTACTGGTGTGGGACTCCACTTCTCTTCCACACTGTTAAAACACATACTTATACACACACTAACCATTAATTAAGAAGGGTGAGCCTTTCAGTGTGTAGGCTATGTGTATCTGTGTGTGTGTTACTGTGTTGGCGAGATGTGATCCCCTTCCCCCTTGGTGTGGGCCCAAGGGGAAAGTACACCCTGCCAGTTCCCAAAGGACCCTGATATGGCCCCCCGTTGGGGTCCCTGCGGGGGCCCCGTGGGGGGGCCCAAGGGTTCCTAGGGGGCATAAGGGTCACCACAAAGTTGTTTTGAAGTAGCATATCGTTACTTTGATATGCCCGAATACGAATTTCTCAACCATTTATGAATTTTAGTTTTTTTTTTTTTTTTATTAATTTTTGTGGGATTGGTAGTGGTTGTTTTCCGGAGACTCTTCGAGGTATTTAATAAAGCTGGTTTAGCTCTTTGTGTATTGGTTAAGTTGTAGAAAATGTATACTACTAAAGGTTGTGGTTTTATGAATATTCAGTGTACAGTCGTGGCCATAATTCCCTTTTCACACACTCTGGGTATTTATAGTCGATCATGTGACCTGTCAAATCTGGAGCTCAATACCAGAGTCAATACAAAAGGAAAAAAAGGAGTAAAAATGATGTTTATAAGGACTTGAATTATTAATATATGTATAAATATCACTGCAGGTGTCTGGCCACAGGACACGACTCCAGTGCACAGGACACGACTCCAGTGCACAGGACACGACTCCAGTGCACAGGACACGACTCCAGTGCACAGGACACGACTCCAGTGCACAGGACACGACTCCAGTGCACAGGACACGACTCCAGTGCAGCAGACATGACTCCAGTGCAGCAGACATTGATATTGTTGGAGGGATGAGGACAATTATTGACCCTCGGTATACCCCTTTCCCTGTCCGATATTCTCTGAGTCCAGGCTGCTTTTTTCTTCATGATACAGACGCGGTCAAATATAATCATCATCCATATTGGGTTAACTCACGTAAGAGTTTGACAGCTTCCCTCTGTTCCTTAGATGATAAACTTTCCAATAAATAGGTTAACTACCATCTTTTAATTGAATACAAGCAGCTACATACTACTTAAAACAATAACATCGTATTTGAACGTGAAAACATTAGACAGTAAAATATTTGAGATACCTGTATGTGGATGATTATTATTGACCACGACTGCATTTGTGAGGTTCCATTCCCATATTCATTTATATAATTTTACCCGATATATAAAATTGTGTAGTTCATCCCCCCCCCCCCTTAACAAATCAATTTAAATAATTGTGAGATATTTTAATTTGTCTCTCCAGTTCATAATAAATTGTCATCTATATATTTTTGTAGTGACACAAGGTAGTTTGAGGGCTAATGAATAGCCCTTTTTAAAATAAATATTCCCCATTCTCTGCTTAAGGACCCACGTGATGTACTCAGAAATGTTAAGGTTAGTGAGTGCTTCTAATATTGCCACGAAACATGAAATATATAGAAGGAGGTTGTTTCGTGGCATGGGCAGGAGGAATCAGAAGCCTCCACTATTCACACACGATCACTGGACCCTTCTTAACTCTGCCAGTTTGGATAATTATGTTTTATAGTGTGAAATAATTCCCTGGTGTTTGGTAGTTGTTGATATAATTACTCATCTCCATATCTCTGTGGATAATACCGTTCCAGCCTTGATATGGTGTCTCCTTTAAGCCCCGTCCACACGAGAGGCAAAAACACGGCGGCCAACTCCATGAAATTCTCTCGCCTTTTACCAGTGCTACCAGATAAGTCCCCGGCATCCATTGGACACTTTTACCCAGCACCCACTCACAAAAATGGTATCAGTGTCTGGCTGTCGTGTTTTGCCTCTCGTGTGGAAAGGGGCTTTAGGGGAGGTAGGCTAATACACTTTTGGTGAATTGGAGCGTCTTGATTCCTCTCTGTATGTGTTGCTGTGACCTGTGTGATAGTTAGATCCATTGCAACATAAAAATCATCAATACTTACATAAGCAAATGAGTAAGTTAACGTTTAGCTTAAATCCACGGTTTCTTTTAAACCTAGACGAATTGCAGCATTGTCAATATGTTCTAACATTATTTAATTTTCTGTTTTCAGCTGAGGTACTCAAGGAAATCCCATATAAACGAGGCAACTTTCAAAAGATGTGGAGGAAAGTTGCGTGCACTGCGAGTGGGTCAGATGGAAAGGCAACTCCAAGTGGGAGAAGTTTTGAGCTTGTTCCTTCCTCAAGGCGTTGAATGACGGCAACAGCTTTCTACTGAACCACTGTATGAAGTGGTTTTTGAAGTTAGAGAGGATCAGGGACAATATGCAACACTAAGGGTCGATTCCACAGTCTTTTGTAGTGGTTTGTATGCACACAAACGAAAGAATATTGGCCGTGTTAATGACTTATTTAATGAAATTTGTGAGTAAACTATGCAGTGATCATCATTATCTAACTGGTTGATAAATTTTGTGAATGTTAATACTCAGATTTTGGAAAATAATTAAGCCTTACAAGTGTGGTTGGTTGGGAAGCTTACAAACAAATACCACTGTGGAATCGGCTCTAAGCCCTATACCAGGATGCAGTCAAACGTGTTGTTCACCCATAGACATCATCACCCAAGAGGCAGCAGCAGGAGACACTCAAGAGTCAATCGTTACATGTTCACCCCCAACTAAGAAGGCGCGGAAACTTGAAAGCAATTGAATGCCTTTGAACACCAATGAATAGACAAATAATACTCAAGTAATAAAAATAATATTGAAAATAAATAATTAATTGGAAATACAGGGCAAGTGACTTATTGTTTATTTGTGTCATATAAATTAATAATGTGTTTATTACATAAATATGTTTTAAAGGAAGTAATAAGTAATTTATCGTTATGAGATAATCAGTTATTAATTTAGTAATAAAGTAATATTTATAATAAAAGAAAAATGGATGTTATTAGCAGAATGTTGTGTATTTCAGGAAATTAAGCAATGTAATATAAAAACAATATCATACAATATATTATAATAATTCGTAATTTACTATTATAAAAACAATGGAGAAAAAAGTGATTACAGTATAGTACTAGTTAAATTATATATATATAACTTTCATATATTCTACTGCAGTATTTCTTGATCCGCCTGCAGATGCTCAAATCCACCTAACGCCTATTTATACATTGACCAGGCTTTCAATCACATCTTCCCTGTCTAATCTACGTACAGCCACAATCAAATATCCACCGACACTTTCCTTTTATCATGCAAGTAAGTCAGTATCATATCGAAATGTAATCATACAACACCTTATGTCAACTCAGCCCCCTCAATTATTATTATGAGGTGCTGCAAAATCATACACGTGTTGTTTTGTTATTACAAAGATATTTACTGACTTACTTGCATGATAAAAGGAAAGTGTCGCTGGATATTTGGTTGTGGCTGTACACTCGCAATCCAAAATATGTATCCAGGCATACTTGTGTGTTAATTGTCTATTGGAAACCTAGTGATGGACGAGATTCTCCTGCTATTACATCGTAAATCTAACATTTTTAATACTACAATACTTATGGGTCTTTTTGCCTCTCGTGTGGATGGGGCCTTTAGCCTCCTCAAACCTTTTTAAATTTTCTTAGTTGACAGCGCGATTTTCAATTTAACTCCGCGCTGCAATAAACAGTGATAAATTTCTATATAAATTTTGTTTTCTTACCTTTACTACTGTCTGCATCCACCTTTAAGTCTCTTCACTTCCCTCAGCCTCTTGGGTACTATGCTAATGTTAGGTATTCATATTACATTATTAAATATACTCACATCAACTTGCTAATACACAACTTTATAATATTATAATGTACTGTACACTCACAATCCCTAGCCCACCTTAGTCGAAGCACGAGATCTGAAGCAGGTGGTTACTGGACGACAGCCCACCCAAAGCCTCCATTGCTTCCAAATATGTTGTGTGCTTTCATGATGATTTAGGTGACCTGTCATCCAGAAACTGCCTGCTTCGACTCAGGTGGCCGAGGAACTGTGGATTGCGAGTGTACAGCCACAATCAAATAACCACCGACACTTTCCTTCCATCGTGTATATAAATCAGTAAGATATTTATTACCATGGATGGAAAGTGTCGCTGGATATTTGATTGTGGCTGTACAACTATTATATTTTCTAATATACGTGACGGTTTGCCTGCCTCTGCTCCACCACAACTAAACCAATAACAGATCACATCACGGAAAACAGAGAGAGGAGGGAAGGAATGGCTGAAACAATTCGATTTACTAATGCAGTCTCCAACTAATTAATATAGTGAAGCCAAACACATGCAAAATACAAAAATTATTAACATTTACGTTATATTTCATCGCCATCTATTTCTTTCTTACAGTTTCAACCATCATCTGCCTACACATGAAAACCCGCATTATTATATACATGATATTTCATTTCTTATATTTCTTCCATTGATTTTAACCCATTAACTGTAAAAACACCCATTGTATAGATATTAATAAACTTCCCTTAGTATTTATATTTTACAAACATATACAGATTTCTTCATGATATTACCACGTTTATTATTTTAACACTCAATTTATTCATTCCTCATACTAGCACCTACAAATGCGGCAACCCGTCTCTCTGCCCAGGTGTACAGCCATAATCAAATAACCACTGACACTTTCCTTCCATCGTGCCAATAAATCACTATCATATCAAGATATAATCATAAGCACAACACCTTATGTCAATTCAACCTCCTCATTTAGTATTCTGAGGTGCTGCAAAATCATACATGTTGTTCTTTATTACCAAGATATTTAGTACAATGGAAGGAGAGTGTTGGTGGATATTTGATTGTGGCTGTACCAACTGCCTGGCCTCTCCTCAACACCGCTGTCCTAGGTTCATCTCTTCGCAACTGTACATTAGAGCGCTTTCATTCCCCCAAAGTATGCCAGCAATCAGGACCAGATGGACGAAAATAATTATGGCCTGTTTATGCAAATACTTCAATGTCTACTCCAACATTTCCTACTGCCAAAATACAACGTAGGACCACAATCAAATATCCACCGACACTTTCCTTCCATCGTAGTAAACATCTTTCCAATAAAGAACAACACGTGTATGATTTTACACCACCACTTATTATAATAATAAATTGAGAGGGTTGAGTTCACGTAAGTCGTAAGGTCTTGTATGATTATATTTTTATATGATAGTGATATATTTTTACCATGCAAGCCAAGATACGTATCGGTGCTTATTTGATTGTTCCTGTACACTCGTCATACATAACTTCTCACGAGGAGCTATATGAGTTCCATTTCCTCTTCCGTCCATACCTTAAAATCGCCTTACAAACATTTCTTACTGCCTATGGGTCGATTCCACAGTCATTCATTGTGGTTTATTAGCACACAAACGAAATCATGTTACCCGTTTAAATGCCTTATCATTGAATTATTTCATTAATTTCTTGAGTCAACTATGCAGTAATAACAATTATCTTAGTGTTTTTACATTTGGGGAATGAGCATACTCACCTTTTGGAAAAATAATGAACCTTACAAGTGTGACTCGTTGGGAACCTAACAAACGAATACCACTGTGCAATGGACCCTATGTTAGTAGTCAAGATAAACGCCAAATTATATACATTCACATATACCTACACTAAAATAGATCATTATTACAGTATGCCATGTATCTCCCCACGACTAGGTATAATACTCCTTGGTCATAATTTATGTATCACGAGTGTACAGTCAAACACAAAAGTCGTGTGTTCTGAAATCTGGTGAAAATATAAGGTACAGCCACAATCAAATATCCACCGACACTTTCCATCCATCGCAGTAAATATCTTGGTAATAAACAACAACACGTGTATGATTTTGCATAATAATAATTGACGGGGTCGAGTTGACGTAACGTGTTGTATGGTTATATTTTTAAATTATACTGATTTATTTGCACGATGCAAGGAAAGTGTCGGTGGATATTTTATTGTGGCTGTACAGGACTATACATACTGGCCTTAAACGTTACTATGGTTGCCCTTTTATTATGTTTCACGAGTTATATTAAAGCATTGCATAAAACAGCAACACGACTTTTGTCTTTGATAGTACAGTCGTCCTCAATAATCATATTCATCCATAATTATTCAGGTGACTCCTGTAAAGCAAACGTTGAACACCTTCACTCTCTTCTTTACCCGATAAACTTTCAAATAAATGGGATGAGGGCTACAACAATCTCCCATAAATCTGGAGCAACTTATTCCTCCAAATTATTCCAAGCAACACAACACCAGTATTTTTGTTCATGTGGTCCTGTTTCCTGCCATACTTTGGAGGAATCAAGCCACTCCAATTTACAAAAAAAAAAAGAAAAAAAAAAGACCACCTTAACTACTACTATCTTCACATTTACTGTAAGCATGTATTTAATATTCTAAAATATCTACATCAACTGAAAACCTTACACTCTATGCGAGGCAAATACACCCACACAGATACACAATTTTATCACTGTAAGTAACATATTTTATGCACTCTAAAAATTATATACATATTTTTCATTTACATCCACAAGTACCACAATTTCTATTTTTTTTTTTTTTTTTTACTCCTACCAATGCTTTACAAATGACTCTTATACATTCCTATTACATATATCACAAACCACACACGGCTTCAATGTACTCCTATGATATTTTTCTTTTTACATATAATTATTTAGTCTCCAATACCATATTGCTTGATATTTTAAACACCACACCATGCAGAGCTCATATGGCTCCCGTGGAACAAAGGCATTGAGACCTTGGACACTAAAGGCAACAGATGTAAACAATGTACAGCCACAATCCAATATCCACCCACACTTTCCTTCCATCGTAGTAAATATCTTGGTAATAAAGAACCACACATGTATACTTTTGTAACACCTCATAGTAATCATTGAGAGGGTTCACTTGACATAACTTACTCAATTATTATATTTTTATATGATACCGATAATATCAAATTGTATAGTCGCCAGCAAAAGTCGTGTCGCCTCACTCACCACTTATTAATTTTTTTTTTTTTTAGGTTAATCATGGATTCAACACAAATACGACATCCACATTTTTTACCCATATACTTTTTGGTGTTTCAATTGACGAGCCCGTTAACATTTCATTTCCACACTTACTTCATCTCTTGCCACATGTGGCGACAGGACATTTGCCGCCGACTGTAGCCACAATCCAATAACCACCAACACTTTCCTTCAATCATCCAAATAAATCAGTATCATAACAAAATATAATAATAATAGAGTAAGTAATGTCAAGTCAACCCTCTCAATGATTACTATGAGGTGCTGCAAAATCATACATGTGTGGTTCTTTATTACCAACATATTTTTTACTACCATGGAAGGGAAATGTCGGTAGAAATTTGATTCTGCCTGTACGTCTATGAACATACCTGCATACACTGCATGGATGCAGCACTGTTAGCTTCTTCAGGCCTCCACTGCTATAATTATTTCCACATGAAAAGCCGCCCCCGTCACCAGGAACAACCCACCATCTGCATACTGTACACGTGGAACAGAACCAATAGTTAGATTAAAGATACATTGAAGTTAAATTCAATTATTATACTTCATAACATTGCTGTAATTGTGAATGTAACCATCACCATTCCACAACAACAACAACAACAACAATGACAAAAAAAAAAAAAAAAAATTCAACGAAGGAGAGAACAACCCACCCCCTGGAATAACACACAACACTATATGTTTTTCTTTTTGTAACACTTAAAACTATCTGCCTTTAAAGGGGTGCGGGAGTAGGGGACAGGCTTGGAGGGGGGGGGACTGGGGGGGTGCGGGAATAGGGGGACAGGCTTGGGGTTGTTAGAAAACCTGTCCCCTATTCCCGCACCCCTCTAACCCCTTCCCAAGCCTGTCCCCCTACTCCTGCACCCTCCATAACCCCCCACACCCACATAAACCCCCCCAAGCCTGTCCCCCTATTCCCGCACCTCCTTAATCACTTCACTTCATTCTAATATTGAATCAAAAGAGGGTTATGCAGTGTTACTACATCTGCAACAAATTATTCCACCAAGCTACTCCATACACACAGCCCATCGTCATTTCTTTCATTCTCATCCACTTTCCTGGGATACTCTCAAGGATTTAAGGCTCTTCAATTTATCCACAGTGTATTAATTAACCCCTTGGATGCAAACATAACTGTACCTCTTGTAGTCCCACAAGGAGATGCAGTGGTGCGGTGGGGGGTTCCCTCCTCCAACAGGGATCGGAGGGTTGAGATGTGGAGTGTGTGTGTGTGCAGGGGGTGGAGGAGTTCTATGTTTGGCCATTTTGTTTGGGAGGGTGTGCGACGTGACGAGGCTACCTCCAGCATGGGGAGGAAGGCTTAGTATATGTATGTATGTACAGTCGCGGTCAATAATAACCTATAATAATAATCAATAATAATCTCAAACAATTTACTGTCTAATGTTTTCACGTTCACATATGATATTATTGTTTTTAGTAGTGTGTAGCTACTTGTATTAAATTAAAAGATGATAGTTAACCTATTTAATGGAAAGTTTATCATCTAAGGAACAGGGAAGCTGTCAAAATCTTACGTGAGTTACCCCTATATGGATGATTATTTTTGACCGCGACTGTATGTATATATGCATTAACCCCTTCAGGTGCCAACAGGTATCACTCTTGCCTCGAGTGATACCATTCATTTAATCACCAACCCATAAGATATTACTTGCTAATAACACGCACATCAAACCGGGAACACTTCAGCAATAACGCCATTACATAACTAACTTACACAACACTATCAAGACAGAGGAGTGACACTGCTGATGGCTCTGTGAAAAATGTATACCTAATATAAAAAAATAAATTAATTGGCCCACAAAAACCATACAATGACAAGGGAGGAAACAGCCGGGACAACAAATACAGCCACAATCAAATATCCACCAACACTTTCCTTCCATCATAGCAAATAATTTTCTTGGTCATAAAGAACAACACGTGTATGATTTTGCAGCAACTCATAATAATAATTGAGGGGGTTGAGTTGACGTAAGATCTTGTATGATATTATTTTTATATGATACTGATTTATTTGCACGATGGAAGAAAAGTCTCTTTGATTATAGGATTGTGGCTGTACCAAAAAACAAACGAGGTAAAGTGGACGAGATTAAATGCAATGCCTCTGGTCCAGCCACTGATTTCAGGATTAAACAATACCGCCTTAGGCCTTGAACATCATGTAGCACGAGGCATAGGGTCGATTCCACAGTGGTACAGTATTTGTTTGTTAGCTTCCCAACCAACCACACTTGTAAGGCTTCATTATCTTAGGGTCGATTCCACAGTGGTATTGGTTTGTTAGCTTCCCAACCAACCACACTTGTAAGGCTTCATTATTTTAGGGTCGATTCCACAGTGGTATTTGTTTGTTAGCTTCCCAACCAACCACACCTGAAAGGCTTTATTATTTTCCAAAAGCTGAGTATCCACATTCACAAAATCTATCAAACAGCTACATATTGATGATCACTGCATAGTTTACTCACCAAATTCATTAAATATTTCACCCATAAGTCATTTACACGGCTAACATTCTTTCGTTTGCGTGCTTACAAACGACTGTGGAATCCACCCACAGTCTTTTCCAGAAATGGGATACCAAATAATTATGAAGGAAAGCTAGGACGGATCAACGAAACTGAGCTAAACTATCTCGGGAATACGCCTGCATCACTGCTATTTACACTTTCTTAAAGAGAAACTCTTGTTGATGATTTGTAACACTATCGATTCCTCCAATCTATTCCATATCTTTGTCGTGTTGGTGGTATAGTGTTTTGTGCTATATTTATATTACTTAGGTAGGCAGTATTGTGTCGTATGGGTGTATTAATATGCGGGGGTTGTGCGGGGGATTTAGGGATCCAGGGCAGGATTAGGAAGAGGGTTAGGATAAGGGTGGATTGGGTCAGGGACTGTGGGTTGAGGATTAGGATTGGGGATATAATGATTGGTGGCCCTATTTCTAAACGTGTCAAGAGTGGGGCTATTAACTACGTGAGATGGAAGATGATTCCATTCTTGGATGCTGTGGGGAAAGAATGAGTGCCTAAATATATCAGTGCTTGTCTGGTATGGCTGCCTCTAGTGGATCATATACTTGTAGGGTGTAGATATGTGTCTTTGTCTATGTCAACTAACTTGTTTGCGATTTTGTATAACATCTGTTGTCTGTGTATCTGTCTTCGTGTTACTAATGGGTCTAGTTTTGTGTCTTGTTTAAGCAAAGTGATGATGTAGTGTGTCTGTAATCACGTCTGGCCCATCTTGCAGTCTTGTTTTGTATGGACTCTAATTTATTGATATTATTGTAAGTGTGTGGGTCCCAGACGGTGTCGCAATAATCTAAATGTGGCTGAACGAAAGTGTTATATGCAATAATTTTGGTGTTTGTGTTACACCTGCTGAGGTTCCTGTGCAAGAACCCCAGGACCCTACCAGCTTTGGCCCTGATGCTACCTATGTGTGTGTTCCACCTCATGTCCGCTGAGATGTGGACGCCCAAGTATTTGTGGGAAGTGACTGTGTTGAGGTTGGTGTTGTGTAGTTGGTATGTATATGTAATGACATTATGGGCACGGGTAAAACGGATGTGATGGCATTTGTCTGGTCTAAATGTCATCTGCCACTTGACTTCCCAGTCTTCAAGTGCAGTTAGGTCGTCCTGTAGTCGAAGGCAGTCATTCCTATCTTTAATTGGTCTGTAAACTAAGCTATCGTCTGCAAAGAGTCTAGTGGTAGAGGAAAGTAAGAGTGGGAGGTCATTAATGTATGAAAGGAAGAGAAGGGGACCCAGGACAGTGCCCTGGGGTACCCCAGAGGTCACAGGAACAGATGGAGACTGACTACTGTCAAGAACTACACGTTGCTTTCTGGTAGTCAAGAACGTTCTAATCCAGTGAAGAAGTTGTCCCTGTATGCCATAGAATTCTAATTTGTGTAGTAGTCTTTGGTGAGGGACTTTGTCGAAAGCTTTGGCAAAGTCTAATACTATGGCGTCAACCTGTCTAATTTTTGTGTCATTAAGAGACTGCAAGATGTCATGAGTAGTTACCAGTAGCTGCGTCTCACACGAGCGTTTAGACCGAAAACCGTGTTGATTGTCAGTCAGTATATTTTGCCTATCAAAGTGGTCCATTATGTGTCTATGAATAATGTGTTCTAAAATTTGTCAGAGGAACGGAGGTAAGTGAAATAGGTCTATAATTAATGGGAAGGGTTCTGTCTCCGGATTTAAAAATTGGGGTCACATTTGCCAAAAGCCAGTCTTGGGGGAGTTCACCGGTCTGTAAAGTCTGTGAGAATATAACCTGCAGGACAGGGGCAAGAACGCTAGCTTTAGTCCTCAGTATCCTGCAGGGTATATTGTCTGGTCCAGTCGCTTTGTGTATGTCTACCTCAGATAAGAGTTTCTCAATTCCTTGGGTGTTTATATGAATGGGAGGGATAGGTGGGTGTCATGGTGTTGGCATGTCTGGTAAGTGTTCATGTTCATGGGTAAAAATGGACTGGAATTGTGTGTTAAGGGCGTTGGCTTTGTCTTGTGGGTGTGTAACCAAGGAATTGTTGTGTAGTAATGTTGTAATACCGGTCGAGTCTTGTTTGCGTGCTTTAAAAAAGCCGAAGAATTTTTTGTGGTTTTGTGTGTTGTCTGCGAGGAAAGTGGATGTGTATTTAGTTTCTGCTTGTTTAGTTTCTTTCTGTAGTGTTTTCTGTATATTTTTGTATTCTAACAAGTGTTCTGTATCGTTGTATCGTTTTGCTCTGTTGTATGCCTTTACCTTGTTTCTGTGTAGTCTTTTTAATTGTCTATTGTACCATGGTAATGACCGGTTATGTGTGATAGTTTTCGTGGGTATGTGCTTGTCCATTGTGTCACGTATAAAGTCACGAAGTCTGGTCCAGTTTGTTTCCACGGAGCTGGCCATTGGGTCTGAGTCACGAAATTCAACTAAGTCTTGGGTAATGCCACCCATGTCAGCTCTGTTGTACATGTAAATTGTCCTGGGTAATTGTTCTTGTGTTGTTGGCTTAATGTTTGCGTCAATGAGTACCATCTCATGGTCACTAAGACCAGGTAGTACTCGTGTCCGTGTAATTAAGAAAATGTTGTTTGTGAGAAATAAGTCTAATATGTTGGATGTGACCCCGTGTCTTATGTTAGGATTATGTCTTTCTACACTGACTTGTGTGCGTGTTGGTTCGAGTACTGTTTGGGTAAGTGAGTGGGTGTTAATGATGTCAATGAAATTTTCATGTAAGAGTTTCCTATCAGTCTGTAATAGTAAGTCGCCTTCATGGGTGCAATTGTCCAGTGTCGCCTGTGCTGTCCAGTTTATGCCGGGAAGGTTAAAGTCACCAGCCAACCATATATTTTTGGAGGGGTCAATTTTAGATAAACAATCGTCAAGGGTCTGCAGGTATTCTAAGTTTGAATTTGGGGGACGATAAAAGGATCCTATAATGAGTGTCCTGCAGCCCTGTCCATATAATTTCAAAGTCCGCGTTCAGTTCGGTGGCTGGGGTCGCAACTAGTCCTGGCTTTGTCGCAATTAGGACTCCGCCATGTTTATCGTCTATTCTGTCCTTCCTGTGTAGGGTCATATTATAGTGTAGGGTCATAATAGTGTGGGTGCTATAGTGTTTTGTGTTGTATTTATATTACTTATGTAGGCACGACATACGGGAAGCAGCAAACCACACCGCCAGGTCGTCAACGTACTATTGCGGAAAAAACTTTCTTTCTACTCCGGGTGATCAGTCCACACACGACTGCTGCCTTATTTCTGGCAGCCAGGTTGCTGCTTGCTCGTAAACTACACCACCACGTAAACCAACAACCGAACAGTTGACTCACTCAGATTCGGAGAGGTAGTAATCCCCACCCCCCCACCTCCCTTCTCTCTCTCTCATGTATAGCATATAAATAGATGCATTAAGTGATAGGTAGTATCAGGTGCCCAACAAGAGAACCCCAGTACTATTATTGGTCAAAAATCACATAAAATCTGAAATATTAACAGAATATTTTTAAAATGAATCATAGTTTTTACTAGTATAATTTTAAGTCCACAAAAAGCATGCAATAAAATGAAAAATGAAATATTATCATTTAAAATGCAAGGTTGGCTGTGCTCACTACAGTATTTTGGTATCTTTTTAACAACTCGGTCTCATGACCGGACCCTTGTTCGATTCATGCACTTATATTTACTCTATATAACCTGTAGTTCTGTATGTGCACCACCTATATGTAATATATCCATTTATATATGTTTATTTATTTACTTTGTAAGTCAGTCATCTTTCCACTAGTTAAAAGAAACCAAAGTGTGTTTGTGTCCCTGTCAGTCCATAGCACATCTCTGGGTCCTTATTCATGTACAGTAGAATAACAACATGTACCAGACGCCCTCTTGAAACAACATAAACAACTCCCCTCTCCAAACCACAAGGAGGGTCTCCTTCTCCCCTCTGAGCTCATCTATTTAGCTGTCATCTCTTTACAAACAAAGAGAGAGAGAGAGAGGGAGAGAAAGTGGGAGAGAGAGAGAAAGGGAGAGAAAGTAGAAAGAGAGAGAGAGAAGAATTGGGTGGAACTTAGACAAGAACTCCACCCCCTTTTCAAGAAAGTAATAATAATAATAATATCTGAATAGACTTGGCATCTTCCAAAACAGAATGTATATAAGCAGTGAAGTTGAACTAATATGTATGATTTCCTAAACTGACTCCCAGGGCTATAACCTGTCTCCATAAGAGAGAGACACAGGCATATCAGACAAGGCATCAAATATAACTCCCTGTATAGAGATAAGTATGTATAAATAAATTAAGCCTAAAGAAACTTGTGAAGTCACTTACCTAAGAACACCACGACGCTGAGCTTGCTACCTAATACCACAACAACCACAACAACAACAACAACTACTACGACTACACTCCAGACTAAGGTACTGTATCAGATCCTGAACGAGTTAAAGCCTTAGAGGACTGGTACATTCACAAAAGTACAGTTCACTCTTAACATAATATTTTCTTGATAAGCGATCATTCATGGCAAGAACAAAGACCCGGCACTGCTCCGAAATCATAATATAAACTCATACTAATAGAATAGCAAAACTATTCACTGTTTTGAAATAAGCCTGAAACACTATGGGAGATCAGTAATACAAGCATACGAGCAAGTGCAAACTCTGATATGCCTAGTGAATACAGGCCCTGGCTACTTGTAAAAGGTAAATGGTATATTTATGATACAGTCAGTGTTCAAGATGTTAAATAGTAGTATTGGGGTTCTCTTCTTGTTATTACTTGCTTTAAACCTGATACGGTTGTTTGTGTTGTTTTGGAGCTCTTGTTTGTGTTTTTTGTGTTGTTTGTGAGTTCTTGTTTGTGTGTTGTTGTTTCTGTGGTGTTGCTGGTGTTGTTTGTCTGTTGTGGTTCTGTGTATAGTTTTGTTGTGATTGTCTGTGTGTGTGTGGGTGTGTGTGTGTGTGTCCCTGGCTGATTGAGTGTTTAGTTGTTTGTGTTGTTGTTTGCTTTCCATCTAGGCCTTGCCTGGCCTGATGAAGAGTGCAGATTCCTGCTTGGAGGCCGACTTGGCAATGTCGGAGGAAGACGAGTCTCCAATTGAGGATCACTGGCCTGAGCTGCCTTCTCGCAACCCTCCCCCCCTCTCCTCGGTCACTCCGCAGCACAGGTTGCAGCCGTCCACCTCCTCAACCTCTACCAAGCAACCTGTTGATGCCTCGTCCTCTGAGCCTTCACCTCCTGAAGATACGTCTCGATGGAAGTGTCCACGATGCCTTCAGCCAAGGGTTAACGTGTGGCATGGATGTACTCGACGTAAGGTCCAGGCTCGTGTCTCTACTATTGCTCCTCCTCCCCCACCACCACCTCCCCAGTCTGCTTCTCCTACCAGCCCTGCCTCACCTCCAGACCTGGCCCTCCGCAAGTCTGTTGCTACCCTCATGGCACGATGTACGGCTCTCGAAAACCGCTTTTCTGCCCTTGAAGCCAGGATTGATGGGCTGGTTGCCGCTCAGGCTGCCAATGACTCCAAACTCTCCACCTTGGTCGAGGCTCAGCAGGCCATCATCTCAACTGTCACTACCCTTACAGAAAAGATGGATACTGTTGTATCTCGCCTTGAAAAGCTTTTCGAGTCAGTCCCTTCTCCTGGTCCATCTTCTTCTCCAGGTCGCTCATATGCCCCCACTCACCGGACTTCTACCTCCAAATACAGAGTTCGCTAGTGATTGCCGGCTGGATGTCATCTCCTGGAATGTATGTGGTATTACCAGTTATGCTAAGCTCACTCAACTCAAGGCCTATGTTTTTCGTCATCATCCCAGTGTTATTTTTCTCCAGGAAGCATTTTCAGGACGGCCGCTCACTGCTGGGCAAGCTCCTCCCCTCTCAGGTTATGTGCCATATGTTCATCTGGTAAGGAATGGTCTCCTGACTTACATACATAGCTCCTTGCCACATCGCCATCTCCATACCTCCACTGATCCTGACATGACCTTTCAGCTATTTGAAGTTCTACCTGGGAATGGAGTACTCCAACTATGTAATGTCTATTCTGCCCAAGCTAGACTCACTCTTGAGGCTCTTCCTTCTCCAACAGTGCGTGGTATGGTGTATATGGGAGATTTTAATGCTCGGCATTCTGATTTGGGTGATGGTCCTGGCTCTATTAATCGTAATGGTGTTCGTCTCCTTTCATACATCCGCAAGCATCATCTGACACACTGGGACACTGGCGGTGCCACTCATTGCCGGGGAGGTACTCTGGATTACATCCTCTCGTCTGGCCTGATAGCATCTCAGGTCCAGTGCTCCTCCGTGCCAGACTTATTCTCTGATCACATTGCTCTTCGGTTTCATTATTCTCTAACTGCTGGGTCATGTGCTTCAGCCACTCGTTTGCATATTGCTGTGCCCCCTAAATATTGCCCGACTTACATCTTATTTATGGCCCATGTATTCCCTACATTTGACATATCATCAGCTGAACAGTTGTACTCTGATCTTGTATCTGCTACTCATGACTTTTATAGGCTATACGTTTCCCGGCCACACCTCCAGCATCGCCATACTGCCCACTCCTGGACGCTGGATGCACGTATACAGGAGGCAAATGAGGAGGCTGAACGTGATGGCCTTTTGTTTCAAGCCAACCCAACCCCTGACCTACTCCATCGTTACCAGATATCTAGGGACGCTTTAGTTGCCCTGCAGGATTGTGCTCACACTGAGTCTTGGCAGCGGTTCACGGACAGCATCAACCAGCAAACAAGTGTGACTTCTATGTGGCACCTCATCCGTAGGGTTATTCAAAAGACACCGGCCACTGCTCGTCATCACACTCCTGCCGACTATGCCAAACAACTTGTCGATGCCTTGTCAGAACAATCTACCCCAACTAGTCTACCCATCCACATACAAGATGCACTCGCTTCCCGTGCTACTGTCCATCGGCTACGTCTAATATCTGCTCTGTTACAAGATGATGACGATGATGCAGAGGAGATAACTGAGGAGGAGTTGCGCCGTGCTCTCTCTCGGGGTAGAGCTTCTTCCCCTGGAGATGATGGTATTACTTATGCTGTGCTGCGCCTACTTCAACAAGTTCCTGGGAACCCTCTACTTCGACTGTACAATCTTTGTCTTCGTGACGATTGTGTACCACGAGCCTGGACCAGTAGCACAATAATACCCATCCCTAAGCCCGGCACTGCGAAGTTCAGGCCTATTTCCCTTACTTCCTGTTTCTGTAAGGTTATGGAGAGAATCGTACTCAATCGTCTCATGTACAGGCTGCAGGATCGCCTTTCTCCATGGCTGTTTGGTTTCCTTCCCCAGCGGAGCACACGTCACTGCCTAGTCGACCTGTACACTCGCCTTTCCAGGGACAGTGTGGTGGCCTTCATTGACCTTCGAAGTGCCTTCGATGTTGCTAATAGAGACGTCATTTTTGGATCAACTGGTTGACTTTGGGATAAAGGGTAATCTACTACGGTGGATTCGGGGCTACCTGAGTAACAGGACCTCCCGTGTGTTTTTCAGTGGTGCACTCAGTCCTTTGCACAGTTTTCATCTTGGTACGCCTCAAGGTGGTGTTCTCAGCCCATTGTTATTTAATATTCTGATGCATCGGTTGCTCACTTCTCTCACTGATATTTCTGGAACTACAATTACATGCTATGCTGATGATATCTGTGTTCATTCTACCTCACCAAGGGATCTCCAGCAGTTTCTTGACTCCTTCTCTGTGGTTTCCTCTCACTGTGGCATTATTGTCTCCCCAGATAAGAGCAAAATATTCACCTGCCGCCTTCCTCAAGCTCAGCCAGTGTTCACCATTGGAGGGACTGTCATTCCCATGTGTTCCCAGTACTGCTACCTGGGCGCGCAAGTCAATACTTGGCCGATTGTCCCTGCCAGACCTCAAGACCATCCCATTCTCCAGGACTTATTGGGTCGTCTCCAGCGCCGACTTACGCCACTTCAATGGCTATCTAACAACTCCTCGGGCATCTCCATCCCAGTAGCCAGGACCATCTATATTGGTTTTATCCGTTCAGTTGTTGATTACCTTTCCCCTGCTTTGATTCAACTTCCTAGGGCTACTCTGGAAACTTTAGAAAAATTTCAAAATAGAGCAATGAAAATAATTCTCGGCTGTCCAATGTCGACCAGGATAGTGAACATGCAGCGTGAGTTGCGTCTTCTCCCATTAATCGAGAAAATTTATTGTAATGTTACTTGCTTTACTGTCAAGTGCCTCCATTTCCCACATCTTTCACCCCATTACTCTCAGTTAGTCAGGACTTCTCTTGGACCAAACTACCCGGTCCCTCCCATACTGCCTGCTGGACGTACTCTGGAACACATAGAAACAGTGACTTCCTCCATCACAGATCCATACTGCCTCTACACTGATTGCTCATTGCAGGTGGATGGTGCAGCAGGTTGTGCTGTTTTCTCATCTGACCTGGAGTCACCTCCAGGGGGCTGGGTTGGCCGTCGTCTCTGTAACCACTCTAGCTCAACATTGTGTGAACTGTATGCCATTCTGGATGCTGTTAGTCTTGTTTGTCAACGTGGAGTGAATGCTGCCATTTTTTGTGACTCTAAACCTGCCCTTCATTGCCTCTCTAGTGTTAAGCCCACACACTCTACTGTTATTCAGCAGATTTTATCGTTTTTGGCCTTATTGTGTCATCGTAAATTGACTGTCAAATTATTATGGGTGCCATCCCATGTAGGTTTACGTCACAATGGTACAGTTGACAGACTCGCAAAGGAAGCCTGCCATCTGCCTCCTCGTGGTGCTGGACGTCCTCTCTCCCTGACATGTTACCTCTCTAAAGTCCTCTCCAACGCTCTCCTCCCTGTACGGGGACGCAGGGATGCAGAGAGGCCCTTCAACATCTCCATCACCCATTACGAGTCTGTCTGCCATCACAAATATTCCTACCGTCGTCGAGGCCTCATGGTTCGGAGGCACAATGTAGTCTCTGCTCGTTTGAAGCTTGGCTACCGGCCACCGTGGCAGGTTGCTGGGATGCAGGGTGAGCCTCCCTTCACTGAGTGTTGCTTGTGTCGAGCGCCTCGTGCTAACACTATAGAGCACTATTGCCTAGCCTGCCCCACTGTCCGACACTGCCCCAGGGCCTGCCACTTGATGTGGTTTGTCGACACCTGCTGAAACATCAGGTTCTGGAGAAACTTCTGGTGCGCCACCCTCGTTTTGGTGGATTGAAGTAGGTCATGATGTAAATATTTGTCTGTATGTTTGTGCTTCATTCTGTTATGTTTTCGTGATGTGTGTGTGTGTGCGCATGTGTGTGTGCTTGTGTGTGTGTGTGGTCATTGGGTTCTCGTGTGTCCCGCCTACCCTTGTGTACTGTTGTCTGCCTATTGACTGATGCTACGGCGCAATGAATTAAAAAAAAATAAACAAAAAACACCTGATACTACCCTATCAACTAATGCATCTATTTATATGCTATACATGAGAGAGATAGAGAAGGAAGGGGGGGGGGGAATTACTTTCTCTCCGAATCTGAGTCAGTCAACTGTTCAGTTGCTGGTTTACGTGGTGTAGTTCTTGAGCAAGCAGCAACCTGCCAGCCAGAAATGGTGCAGCAGTCGTGTGGACTTATCACCAGCAGTAGAAACAAATTTTTGTCAGCAATAGTACAGTTGTTGAATAATGTATGTGAACACTGTTGGCGGCTACTTAAAACAATGACATCATATGTGAACGTGAAAACATTAGACAGTATTTGTTTGAAATACCTGTATGTGGATGATTATTATTTACCACGACTGTAAAACTTGTGGAGCCGATGAAGAGCTGCATTAGATGGACCCTTGGCATAGTGAAGGCCAGGGCTCGTATTCACAAAAGTAAAGTTCACTCTTAACTTAAAATTTTATTCGTAAGCATTCATTCATGGCGAGGACTGGTACCCGACACTGCTTCGAAAACATAACAACAGCTCATACAAATAGAATAACAAAACCATTCACTGCTTCGAAAACATAACAACAGCTCATACAAATAGAATAACAAAACCATTCACTGCTTCGAAAGCATAACAACAGCTCATACAAATAGAATAGCAAAGCCATTCACTGCTTCGAAAACATAACAACAACAGCTCATACAAATAGAATAACAAAACCATTCACTGTCGAAATGACCTTGAAACAATATGGTGAGGTCAGAAATACAAACATACAAACAAGTCCAAACTCTAATATGTTTTGTGAATACCGACCCAGCCAGCAGGGCAGGAACCGTACACTGAGGGAAGGGAGGGTTACGTTATCGATGCCAACTAGGATTATTATTACAAAAGGTGTTTTAGAAATCATTACCATTCTACTAAATACTGTATTCTTACTAATATTTAAAAAAAATAAGTTTATTATTTGCCGTCATTTTACAAAAAGGGCTATCATCAGATCTTATGGGGCATTATGTCGTTTAAGAGGGAGGTTTTGTGTTGGTAAATCTGGAGCAGCTGAATCCTCCAAACTATTCCAAGCAACAGAATACCATTATTTTTGCTCTTCTGGTCCTGTTTCCTAGCATACTTTGGAGGAATCAAGGCACTCCAATATAACAAAAAAGAATTACCACCTTAACTCTTAATACCAGTCAATGTTTCTTGTATACAGTATTTTCCTTAGTTAAATTCAAATAATCTTTAGTTAGCCAAGATACAAAGAAGACCCTACAAAGAAAAGGAGTGATGGAGACGTATTTACCATTTGTGTCTGTAATATTTACTGTCATAATGATATATATGAAGTTAGGTAATATTATACAAATCATAAAGCTATTATACAAATCATAAAGCTTATAAAAAATACATCAAAATGGCAAACGAATGTAAAGGGGCCTGGAAGTAAGGGGGAGGTTTTGTGTTGGTAATTCTAGACCAACTGAATAATCCAGACTGTTCGAAGCACCAGAACACCATTATTTTTGTTCACCTGGTCCTGTTTCCTAGCATTCTTTGGTGGAATTAAGGCACTCCAATGTAACAAAAGTTAATTACCACCTTAAGACCCTTTAGGACGCAACGAAAGCGTGAAAATGGCAAATAAAATAAAATAAAATAAAATATGCAAGGGGAGGGAAAACAGAAGCTAAATTGCATGAACTTATATATTGGACACCGATTGATTGATATTAGGTGCCGCAACAGCGAGGTCATATAGCGAAAGAAAAAGGTGATAGAGAGATGAGACAGCAAGCAGGAAGGAAATAGAAACAAAAGAGGGACAGTTGAAGAACTAAAAGCTAGTAGCTGGGGCCGAAGGAGCGCCAAAACCCTTAAACTATTGCCCACATCACTAATGCAGGCAATACCCCCCCCCCCCGCCCCCCATGGGAAATATTGGACATTGGGTTGGTAAGAGACAAGAATCGCACAAGTTGTTTGATAGAAAACATAGGATATTTATTAAAGAACTGGCAACTTATCCACCTATTTCATTTCACTAGGAGAAACCCGGTGCTGAAATGAACTGGGATTCGACACCAACAACCCCACAGACCACAGCACGTTACTTAGTACTCTCAGCCGCCAAGGACAGACACAATTTACTAAGGAGATCTACGTAATAAGAGGGAATGGATGGCTTGCCAGTGGAATTCCATTGATTAAGGGGATAGTATACATTGATAAATTGGACTGCCTTCATTCCTCCAAAGTATGCCAGGAAGCAGGACCAAATGAACAAAAATAATGGTGGCGTGTTGCTCGGAAACGCTTGGAGAAATCAGTTACTCCAGATTTACCAACACTCTACTCTCCCCTTAATTAAGTTAGACAATGGACTAAAGTAGGTATGGGACAACAAGTGCACAATGCGTGTCATTAGAAAACGCACTCTAATTAGATCCATGTGAGTTAAGAACACTAATAACTGTAATTATTACAACGAGTTTCGAGACCAGAGAGAGAGAGAGAGAGAGAGAGAGTAGGGTGGGGGAGAGAAAGCAGGGAATGGGTGGAGCCTGTGGACTGACGTGGTATATACGTCACACTATGATCGTTCGTATCCCAGTGTTAAATTTCATAAAAATGATGCATTTCTCGGGGACAAGTGCCTTAATTATTCACTTTTGGTAATCCATTATAGTGCCAAAAATTAGCAGAAGGTGTGAAATAACCAGTGGCAAAACATCATACTGATACAACCTTTAGTTACATAGTTATTCCCGAAAAACAGTGCCACACGGGCCCTGGAAGCATTAGTAACCTGGACAAACTACCGGGAAATAACCGTGGTATAGTACAGGAAATGACCGGGGCAAAATACTGGGACCTAGCCGGATCTGGCAACACTGCTTTATTCTTTCAATAAATACCGATTTTTTTTAAATATCGCAATCGCACCTCTCTGAAAGGCGCCTTCAACCTGCCGAATTAAAAGGCGCCTTGACTCGAAAAGTGCCTTTAGAGAAGGCGCTTTGGTATTAGTCAAGCGTTTGTCCATAATCACTCCCATTAATTTTTTTCTGTCAAATATACTTCTTGATACATGTTCGTCATTTCATTATTAGGTATTTCCGTCGCAAATGCATTAACAAGAACCGTCGGTTCCAGTATAATAATATTAATTCACGATGGCCACCAAATGTTTACATCCAGCTCCGAATTTTGATAAGGTTAGGACTCGGTAGTTTGCCGCAGTCCTGATTAGGCTAGGTTAGGTCAGGTGAGGTCTACCTAATTCTATTTAATGTGTTGTAGTATTTTTCAGACGAATCTAGTTCAAGTATGGCAAAAATTAGGTGTTTTCGGAGATTGAGTTGGGGGAGGCAGGGGGGGGGGATATCTCCCAAATCATTAATTTGTGACTGTTGTGAACAATAAATTCGTTCAAAACATACTATAAAACATTGTATTCTGAAAAACCTCGAGTCGAAGGCAGATTATGGACAAACGCTTGACTATTACCTTAGAATGTTCTAAATTTGGGTATTTATTAAAAGAATTACTGCTTTGTAGCAGTGTTGCCAGATCCAGCTAGATCCCAGTATTTTGCCCAGGTCATTTCCTGTACTTTACCACGGTTATTTCCCGGTAGTTTGCCCAGGTTAGGTCCCAGTAGTTTGCCCAGGTTAGGTCAAGGTAGTCTGCTGCACTCTAGGTTAGGTTAGGTAAGGTTAGGCTAATTTCAAAATTCCCCATTTGAATATGCCCTATCTAGGAAATTGGGCATTTGTGGAGGAAATGCCATAGAAGAAAATAGTCTTAGAATGGTCTAAATACGTGGGTAATGAAGGTAGAAAACGGCAATAACGGTAATTCTTTCAATATTTACCGCCGGATCTGGCAACACTGCTTTAAAACGGTAATTCTTTCAATAAATACCGAAAATAGTTTGAGAAATGTATAAATTAGTGGGTAATGAAGGTAAAAACATTAATATGGAAAATGGCAATAGAATGGATAATTACCATATTTTACCGTTTTGTAATACACACATTCACTACACATACAGGTATTATTACAGAATAACTGGGTTTTTGGCTAGGATCACGCAGTGTTATCACATCAGGCTAGGTCCTGGGAATTTGCCCCAGTCACTTTATGATAGTTTACACCGGTTATATCCCGGTAATTTGCCCAGGTTAGATCCCGGTAGTCTGCTGTGGTTTAGGTTAGGTTAGGTAAGGCCAGGTAAGGTCAGGCTAATTTCAAAATGCCGCATTTGAATATGCCCTATCTTGGAAATGGGGCATTTGCGGAGGAAATGCCATAAAAGAAAATAGTCTTAGAATGATCTAAATAAGTGCGTTATGAAGGTAGAAAAACCGTACGCAATAACGGTAATTCTTTCAAAATTTACCTTAATTTCTCTTACCCTGGTGTTCAATGTTTTGGTAAAAATGTTCTAATATTGAATGAAAAATTCCTTATAATGAACAAAAATTACCCCATATTTATTTTGTTACTCTCCTACTTAGTATTATTGTTTTTTTTTTTTTTTTTTTTATCAAACTAAATTAAGTAGTTTCTATTTCCCCATTTTGATGGATATTTGTGTATGTTATTTTCCGTATATTAATATGGTCAATAAATAACAATTATATTAAGGGGCTGCAGGAATGGGGGGGTGCAGGAATGGGGGGGTGCGGGAGTAGGGGACAGGCTTGGGGGATGCGGGAGTAGGGGACAGGTTTGGTGGGGGGGCGGGGGTTAGAGGGGTGCGGGAATAGGGGAAAGGCTTTCTACCCACCCTAAGCCTGTCCCCCTATTCCCGCACCCCCCAAGTCTGTCCCCTACTCCAGCACCCCCCCCCCCAAGCCTGTCCCCTACTCCCGCACCCCCTTAAGGGACGTATGGTATATAATATAATTTATATTGATTTGTAATAATTTTTTTACTGTATATTTGTTGTCAATTAAAATCATCCTTATATGGAGAAAATAATGTAATATCTTCAATGAAGGAAAATGTGTTTCAGTGAAAACTCCCCAGTTTTACCTTAGATTTACCCTTTGATACTACGAATTTCCTTAATCTGGCCAAAATATAGAGAATCTGGCAACATTTGTGTGAGTCCATTATGACGGTCGGAAAGCAGATGTCTTTTCAACGGAACCTTTAGATTTAATTAAATTACACATATTATGATTGTGTTCCTTTATTTCTCTCGTGTTGTACATGTTAAAAGTTGGAATATTATTAAAACAATCTTTTTTTAGCTTATATTTCTTCGTATTCAACATCCTAGCTTATATTTCTTTCTCTAACAATTCTTATTTCATTCTTCGTCTCATTCCTACATATTAAAATTGTGTTCCTTTATTTCATTCGTTCTGTGTATATGTCAAAAGTTGGTATATTATCAAAACAATCTTTTTTTAGCTTATATTTCTTTGTATTCAACATCTTACATTTCTTTCTCTGACAATTCTTATTTCATTCTTCGTCTCATTCTTAAGGCCTCCATAGACTATCATTCATGCCTGCGCAAACTAATTGACTGTGCAATCATTTAAATTTGCCACACACCAGCAAGAAGACTGATCAGTCACCACACATTATCATACATCACTGTACAAGCGTGTGATTGACCAAAAGCTTGTTGGATATGGTTCAGTCATTTGCACAAACCATCAATCACACACACACACGATGGTTATGCCTGCACAACCACCCAGTTTGTGCAGGCATGATTGACAGTCACAGTCCATCTTCAACCCTGCTGCTCTTAGGTCTGGATAAACTGACAGTCCCCCTTCAAGTTTGTCCCGCTGTCTGGAAGAACGACATTCCAGGTCAACTAGACGAACCCAGACTTGTGTAATCTTTCCTACCCTACCCATGGCCTAGTCCTTATCCTACCCCTGGTCTAGTCCTTGTTCTACCCAAGATCGTTTTTCTTATCTAGGTTCTATCCACCCATTCCCGCTGTCTGGAAGAACTACATTCCAGGCCAACTAGACGAACCCAGACTTGTGTAATCCTTTCCTACCCATGGCCTAGTCCTTGTCCTACCCAAGATCGTCTTTCTTGATCTAGGTTTTATCCATCCATACCCGCTGTCGACACCCAGATGTATCCAGATTATACCCACAACACAGACAAGGCAACACACTCCATTAGGAGGATGTCAACACGCCTCTACATTCTCCTCAAGTTCAAGTTCAAGTTCAAGTTGTGGGTGCCGCAGAGGACCGCTTATGGGCAGCAAAACACTCGATTTGCACACAGCCTAAAGGATAGATGCACGAGCTTAGTTGGATTTCCACACCACACACTCATTGCGCACGCGATGCACTCATTGTGCACACGATACACTTATTGTGCACGCGATGCACTCATTGTGCACACGATACACTCATTGTGCACGCGATGCACTCATTGTGCACGCGATACTCTCACTGTGCATACGACACACTCATTGTGCACACGACACACTCATTGTACACACGACACACTCATTGTGCACACGATACACTCATTGTACACACGACACACTCATTGTGCACACGACACACTCACTGTGCACACAACACACTCACTGTGCTCACGGCACACTCATTGTACACACAACACACTTATTGTACACACGACACATGCACTCAATAGCAGCATCGTGATGAAGTCAACATCAGACAGTGAAGGCCTCGCACCTATAGATATAAACTTTATCCTCGATGCATCGCTTTTAAAACAAGATTCACCATAATTTAAGAGAAGGAAATTTTAATAATGATTCGCTATAGTTTCTTCTTAAAGGTCATGTGCCTGAGAAGTTGACAAAAGTGTTTTTTACAGTATTTGGCTGCTAACTGTGATTTCTTGCATATATACGACTTACAAAAATGATATGAACACACACACACACACACAAGGAGATAAAGATGTACAGAAATATAGTTTTCCAAATAGAGTAATAGACGAATGGAACAAATTACCAGAAGAAGTGGTGTGTCAAAAAACATACATACCTTTAAAGAAAAATATGATTATTGTGTTTTAAAATACGGGACATTACGAGCTGCACTCAATCCTGTAAAGATATGTAATGTCCCACACCATGTAATGACCCTCACCATGTAATGACCCTCACCATGTAATGACCTTCACCATGTAATGACATTCACCATGTAATGACCCACACCATGTAATGACCCACACCATGTAATGACCTTCACCATGTAATGACCCACACCATGTAATGACCTTCACCATGTAATGACCCTTACTATGTAATGACCTTCACCATGTAATGACATTCACCATGTAATGACCCACACCATGTAATGACCCACACCATGTAATGACCTTCACCATGTAATGACCCACACCATGTAATGACCTTCACCATGTAATGACCCTTACTATGTAATGACCTTCACCATGTAATGACCTTCACCATGTAATGACCTTCACCATGTAATGACCCACACCATGTAATGACATTCACCATGTAATGACCCTCACCATGTAATGACCTTCACCATGTAATGACCTTCACCATGTAATGACCCTCACCATGTAATGACCCTCACCATGTAATGACCTTCACTATGTAATGACCTTCACCATGTAATGACCCTCACCATGTAATGACCTTCACCATGTAATGACCTTCACCATGTAATGACCTTCACCATGTAATGACCTTCACCATGTAATGACCTTCACCATGTAATGACCCTTACTATGTAATGACCTTCACTATGTAATGACATTCACTATGTAATGACCTTCACTATGTAATGACATTCACCATGTAATGACCCTTACTATGTAATGACCTTCACTATGTAATGACATTCACTATGTAATGACATTCACTATGTAATGACCTTCACTATGTAATGACATTCACCATGTAATGACCCTCACCATGTAATGACCCACACCATGTAATGACCTTCACCATGTAATGACCTTCACTATGTAATGACATTCACTATGTAATGACCTTCACTATGTAATGACATTCACCATGTAATGACCCACACCATGTAATGACCTTCACCATGTAATGACCTTCACCATGTAATGACCTTCACCATATATAATTTATATAAAGCTGATGTTGGTCGTACAGTAGTCGTGTGTCGTACTATGGTTGTAATGATCATCTCACTTCCCTCTCTCTGTGGCTGGGTACCAGTTTGGAAGTTATGACGTGTGTGTGTGTGTGTGTGTGTGTGTGTGAGTAGCAGATGATCTGGGCCACGGTAACGGACTTGATGAAACCTATGTCCAGTGTCGGAGCATTAAAAAAGATAAGGAAAAAAAGAATATCTTAGAAACAAGTAACAACACGTAACAAGTAACAAATAAAATGGTTGACTGGAGTAATAAATGGCAGATGGAGTTTTATACAGATAAGTGTCATGTTATTAAGTTTGCAAGAAGTGAGAGCAGACCAAATTGGCAGTACAAACTTGGAAATAAAATATTAAATGAAGCAGAGAAAGAAAGAGATTTAGGGGTAATGATAAATAAAAAATTGACACCAAATGGTCATATAATTGAAAAAGTGAGAAACATGTATACATTGTTAGCAAATATGAGAGTGGCCTTCACATATATAGACGAAAAAATGGTCAAGAAAATAATCACATCCTTTATAAGGCCTACCTTAGAATATGCTGCAGTAGTATGGAACCCACATTTAAAGAAATATATCACCAATTTCGAAAAATATAAAGAGCAGCAACTAGATGGGTACCAAGTCTAAGAGAACTAAGCTATGAAGAAAGACTAAAGAAATTAAAATTACCTAAACTGGAAGAAAGACGAAAGAGAGGAAATATGATTATGGTTTACAAATGTGTCACAGAAAAAGAAAAGATTGATATAGAGAACTTGTTTCAACAAGGAATACCTACAATGAGAGGACACAGTATGAAATTAATTAAAACAAGAGGAGATAAAGATGTATAGAAATATAGTTTTCCTAATAGAGTAATAGACGAATGGAATAAATTACCAGAAGAAGTGGTGTGTGTCAAAAACATACATAACTTTAAAGAAAAATATGATAATTGGGTTTTACAAAACGGGACATTACGAGTTTGACTCAATCCTGTAAAGATACAAATAGGTAAGAACACATGTATAATTTGATTTGCAATACCAGCAGAAGCTACACACACACACACACACACACGCACACGTATCTTCTAATTATCTACAAGCAGCTACTCACACACACACACACACACACACACACACGTATAATTTGATTTACTATAATACAAACAGCTATACACACACACACACACACACACACACACACACACACAGACTCACTTATCTTCTAACTATCTACAAACAGATAATCACTATTCACACACACACACACACACACACACACACACACTCACGTAGTCTAACTAACTACAAGCAGCTACACACAATTCAAAACAATAACATCATTATCATATAGGAATGAGAACGTGAACACATTAGCCAGCAATATTCATAATATATACGTGTTGTATTGTTTAAGGGGAGCAAGTATACTTTTGGTACAAATAAAGTGCCTTGATTTCTCCAAAGTATGCCAGGAAACAGGACCACATGGACAAAATATAATGGTGTCCTGTTGCTTGGAATGGTTTGGAGGAATCTGTTGCTCCAGATTTACCAACACTATACTGTCCCCTTAAGTTATGTAATATTGTGTTGTAATGAAACGTATGCCCACCTCTGTACAGTCACAATCACATAAACACCGACACTTTCCTTCCATCGTGCAAGTAAATCAGTATCATATCAAAATATAACCATACAACAACAACACCTTACGTCAACTCAACCCCCTCAATTATTATTATTATGAGGGGCTACAAAAACATACACGTGTTGTTTTATATTACCAAGATATTTACCACGATGGAAGAAAAGTGTTGGTGGATATCATTATTATTATTATTATTATTATTATGAGATGCTGCAAAATCATACACGTGTTGTTCTTTATTACCAAGATATTTACGACGATGGAAGGAAAGTGTAGGTGGATATTATTATTATTATGAGGGGCTACAAAATCATACACGTGTTGTTTTTTATTACCAAGATATTTACCACGATGGAAGGAAAGTGTCGCTGGATATTATTCGATTGTGGCTGTACCAACTGAGCGGCATTATTAGTAGTTCCTTCTATCCCTGGTAGAGGTCGTGAGCAGCAGCGGGTGTTGGTTGTCATGGTAACGGAGGGACGCTGCTTTGTGTCCTCTCTTCACTGCCCTTCCTTCAACTTTTCTTCCTCTCAACCCACTCACTCACTCACTCCCTTCCTGGCTCGGCTTTCTTTCCACCTGCCTGCTCGATCGTCAACTGGTGCATGGCTGTGTTCCTTGGTACAGAGAGTGGATAGTTAAGCCCTCAAACACCTCCACCATATATACACAGTGGGTGAGGAACTCGGAACAGATTTATTGTATTCCTAACACTATTATTTAAACAGGTCATTTAGTTGTAGTCATTTCAAAGGCTGCTAATTCCCTCAAACAAACAATACAGTAAAACAGCAAATCACCTGAGTCGTGTATTGAGGTAGCCTATTTCACGTCATAGTTTGGACGGTATATGACATTAGCTGTTGCGCCGCCAGATGCTTAGTTGCATCAAAATCAATCAATCAATCAATCAACCTTCATAATTTGGAGGAATCAGTAGCCTTTCAAATTACCCAAAGTTAATTACCCCCATCAGTAAAGCTAGATATAATTGAGTTCATTCACTATAGTAAATTTGACACATTAGCAACCGTACTATAAGATCTTCGGGTTCATGAACATTTCGTGGTGTTGACGATGGCTTATTGGGGTCATCATCGTACCGCTACCATGCACACACCATCGTCAGCACCATGAATGTACAGCCACAATCAAATATCCACCGACACTTTCCTTCCATCGTAGTAAATATATATCTTGGTAAAAAAAAAAAAAAAAACGTGTATGATTTTGCAGCACCTCATAATAATAATTGATGGGGTTGAGTTGACGTAAGGTGTTGTTGTATTTATATTTGATATGATACTGATTTATTTGCACGATGGAAGGAAAGTGTCGGTGGTTATTTGATTGTGGCTGTACAGTCGTGGACAATAATAATCATCCACACTGGTCTGACTCGTGTGTAAACGTTTGACAGCTTCCCTCTGTTCGCTAGCTGAGAAACTTTCCACTACATAGCTTAAGTATCATCTTCGATATTATTACAAGAATCTATACACACACACACACTCTCTCTCTCTCTCTCTCTCTCACACACACACACAAACACACGTATCTTCTAATTTACTACACACACACACACACGTACCTACAAGCAGCTACACAGACACACACACACGCATCTTCTAATTTACTACACACACACACACACACACACACACACGTGTCTTTTAATTTACTACACACACACACACACACACACACACACACACACGTATCTTCTAATTTACTACACACACACACACGTATCTTCTAATTTACTACACACACACACACACACACGTATCTTCTAATTTACTACACACACACACACACACACGTATCTTCTAATTTACCACACACACACACACACACACACACACACACATATCTTCTAATTTACTACACACACACACACACACACTCACTCACACACACACACTAACACACACGTATCTTCTACTATACTACACACACACACATACATATCTTCTAATTTACTACACACACACACACACGTATCTTTTAATTTACCACAATCAGCTACTCACTGTTCAAAACAATAACATCATAATAATAAGAACGTGAATACATCAGTCAACATTAGGTTTGAGTTATATGAATATGTGTATTGAAATTTATGTGTTATAGGAATAGTATAGATTGGTACAGCCACAATCAAATAACCACCAACACTTTCCTTCCATCGTGCAAATAAATCGGTATCATATCATACAACAATACCTTATGTCAACTCAACCCCCTCAATTTTATTTATTACTATGAGGTGTTGCAAAAAAATATCATACATGTGTTCTTTATTACCAAGATATTTATTTACTATGATGGAAGGAAAGTATCGGTGGATATATGATTGTGGCTGTACAATTGTGGAAGAGAGAATCTTACCCATAGTACAGCCACTATCAAATATCCACCGACACTTTCCTTCCATCGTAGTAAATATCTTGGTAATAAAAAAACAACACGTGTATGACTTTGCAGCACCTCATAATAATAATTGAGGGGGTTGAGTTGACGTAAGGTGTTGTTGTATGATTACATTTTGATATGATACTAATTAATTGGTCTAGTAAATGAATATTGTTATGAATGATTGGTGTAGTAAATGAATAGTGTTATGAATGATTGGTTTAGTAAATGAATAGTGTTATGAATGATTGGTTTAGTAAATGAATAGTGTTATGAATGATTGGTTTAGTAAATGAATAGTGTTATGAATGATTGGTGTAGTAAATGAATAGTGTTATGAATGATTGGTCTAATAATGGAAGAGTGCTATGAATGATTGGTGTAGTAAATGAATAGTGTTATAAATTATTGGTGTAGTAAATGAAGAATGTTATGAATGATTGGTGTAGTAAATGAATAGTGTTATGAATGATTGGTTTAGTAAATGAATAGGGTTATGAATGATTAGTCTAGTAAATGAATGATTGATCTGTTGCTTGGATTTATTTGGAGGAATCAGTTACTCCAGATTTACCAACACTGTCTTACCATCTTCTTAATTAAACTGATTCCAACATATTGCCATAGAACATATCTCTCTTTAACTAAGGGACCCTGTGATGCAGTCAGAAAATTGGAGATAAATGAGTTCTTCAAATACTGCCACGAAACACACACACACACACATACACACACACACACACCTATACGGAAGGAGCTTGTTTTGTGGCATAGTCTGGAGGAATCAGAAGCCACCAATTCACATACACGATCACATACACGACTTTGAGTGCGTGTGTGAGTGTGTGTGTGTGTGTGTGTGTGTGTGTGTGTGTGATTAGCTTAGGAGAAGTTTAGAGAGTAAGACCAAGTGTAAATTTATATATATATTTACTGATGACATTCTGTTATATTTTCGAGTGTGTGTGTGTGTGTGTGTGTGTGTGTGTGTGTGTGTGTGTGTGTATCCCACGTCTACAAAGGGACTATTACACACACACACACACACACGAAGGAATATAAAAAGAGAGTGAAAATTAGGAAGAGTGATTACTGTCTGACCTTTCATCTCTTGACACACACACACACACACACACACACATACACACACACACATCTCTGGAGGAATATAAAGAGAGAATGAGAGTGAAAATTATTACGAGTGATTACCCTGGCCTTTCATCTCTTCTCACACACACACACACACACACACACGAAGGCATAACGGAATGCCATAGATAAAAAAAAAAAAAAAAAAAAAAAAAAAAAAAATATATATATATATATATATATATATATATATATATATATATATATATATATATATTCGATATTTTGGGGTCCCAGAAGCGATCTGTACATGCCTACTCCGTGTTAGAGTATTTTCAAAATACTGGCCCAGAACATGCTCAAAATCGATATTTTAGGTGCCCAAACTCTATATGTGCATGCATCTTCTGTACCCGTTTATATCTCAATTTCAGGCTCCAAACACCCGAAAATTCGATATTTTGGGGTCCCAGAAGCGATCTGTACATGGCTACTCAGATACAGGCCGAAAACATGCTAAAAATCGATATTTTAGGTTCCCAAAGTCAATATGTGTATGCATCTTTTGCACCCGTTTATATCCCAAATTCAACCTCAAAACACCCGAAAATTCGATATTTTTGGTTTCCAGAAGCGATCTGTACATGCCTACTCAGTGCTAGAATGTTTTCAAAATATAGACTCAAAACATGCTAAAAATCGATATTTTAAGTGTCCAAAGTTGATATGTGCATGCATCTTCGGTACCCGTTTATATCTCAAATTCAGGTTCAAAACCCCAGAAAATTCGGAATTTTTGGGTCCTAGAAGCGATCTGTACATGCCTACTCCTAGTTAGAATGTTTTCAAGATACAGACCTAAAACATGCTCAAAATCGATATTTTAGGTGCCCAAAAGTCGATATGTGTGTTCATCTTCTGTGCCCGTTTATATCTCAAATTGAGGCTCAAAAATCCCGTAAAATCGATATTTTGAGGTCCCAGAAGCGATCTGTACATGCTTACTCCGTGTTAGAGTATATATTTAAAATACAGGCCCAAAACATGCTGAAAATCGATATTTTAGGCGTCCAAAGTCAATATGTGCCTGCATCTTCTGTACCCGTTTTTGTCTCAAATTCAGGCTCAAAACACCCGAAAATTCGATATTTTTGGGTCCCATAAGCGATCTGTACATGCCTACTCAGTGCTAGAATATTTTCAAAATACAGGATCAAAACATGCTAAAAATCGATATTTTAGGTGCCCAAAGTCGATATTTCAAATTCAGGCCCAAAACACCCGAAAATTCGATATTTTGGGGTCCCAGAAACGATCTGTAAATGCCTACCCCGTGTTAGAGTATTTTCGAAATACAGGCCCAAAACATCCTCAAAATCAATATTTTAGGTGCCCAAAGTCAATATGTGCATGCATCTTCTGTACCCGTTTATATCTCAAATTCAGGCTCCAAACACCAGAAAATTCGATATTTTGGGGTCCCAGAAGCGATTTGTCCATGCCTACTCAGATCAAGAATATTTTCAAAATATATGCCTAAAACATTCTAAAAATCTATATTTTAGGTGCCCAAAGTCGATATCTCAAATTCAGGCTCAAAAACACCCGAAAATTCGATATTTTGGGGTCCCAGAAGCGATCTGTACATGCCTACTCAGTGCTAGAATATTTTCAAAATATAGGCTCAAAACATGCTTAAAATAGATATTTTTGGTGCCCAAAAGTCGATATGTGAATGCATCTTCAGAACCCGTTTATATCTCAAATTCAGGCTCAAAACACCAGAAAATTCGATATTTTGGGGTCCCAAAAGCGATCTGTACATGCCTACTCCGTGTTAGAGTATTTTCAAAATACAGGCCCAAAACATGCTAAAAATCGATATTTTATGTGCCCAAAGTCGATATCTCAAATTCAGGCCTAAAACACCCGAAAATTCGATATTTTAGGGTCCCAAAAAAAGATCTGTACCTGCCTACTCCGTGTTAGAGTATTTCCAAAATACAGGCCCAAAACATGCTGAAAATCGATATTTTAGGTGCGCAAAGTCAATATGTGCATGTATATTCTGTACCCGTTTATATCTCAAATTCAGGCTGAAAACACCCAAGAATTCGATATTTTGGGGTCCCAGAAGCGATCTGTACATGCCTACTCAGTGCTAGAATATTTTCAAAATATAGGCCCAAAACATGCTAAAAATCGATATTTTAAGTGCCCAAAGTCGATATCTCAAAATTAGGCCCAAAACACCCGAAAATTCGATATTTTATGGTCCCAGAGGCGATCTGTACATGCCTACTCCGTGTTAGAGTATTTTCAAAATACGGGCCCAAAACATCCTGAAAATCGATATTTTAGGTGCCCAAAGTCAATATGTGCATGCATCTTCTGTACCCGTTTATATCTCAAATTCAGGCTCCAAGCACCAGAAAATTCGATATTTTGGGGTCCCTGAAGCGATTTGTCCATGCCTACTCAGATCAAGAATATTTTCAAAATATATGCCTAAAATATTCTAAAAATCTATATTTTAGGTGCCCAAAGTCGATATCTTAAATTCAGGCTCAAAAACACCCGAAAATTCGATATTTTGGGGTCCCAGAAGCGATCTGTACATGCCTACTCAGTGCTAGAATATTTTCAAAATATAGGCTCAAAACATGCTAAAAATAGATATTTTTGGTGCCCAAAAGTCGATATGTGAATGCATCTTCAGAACCCGTTTATATCTCAAATTCATGCTCAAAACACCAGAAAATTCGATATTTTGGGGTCCCAAAAGCGATCTGTACATGCCTACTCCGTGTTAGAGTATTTTCAAAATACAGGCCCAAAACATGCTAAAAATCGATATTTATGTGCCCAAAGTCGATATCTCAAATTCAGGCCTAAAACACCCGAAAATTCGATATTTTGGGGTCCCAAAAAAAGATCTGTACCTGCCTACTCCGTGTTAGAGTATTTCCAAAATACAGGCCCAAAACATGCTGAAAATCGATATTTTAGGTGCGCAAAGTCAATATGTGCATGCATCTTCAGAACCCGTTTATATCTCAAATTCAGGCTCAAAACACCCGAAAATTCGATATTTTGGGGTCCCAGAAACGATCTGTACATGCCTACTCCGTGTTAGAGTATTTTCAAAATACAGGCTCAACACATACTGAAAATCGATCTTTTAAGTGTCCAAAAGTCGATATGTGCATGCATCTTCTGAACCCGTTTATACCTCAAATGCAGGCTCCAAACACCCGAAAACTCGATATTTTGGGGTCCCAGTAGCGATCTGTACATGCCTACTCAGATACAGGCCAAAAACATGCTGAAAATCGATATTTTAGGTGTGCAAAGTCAATATGTGCATGCATCTTCAGAACCCGTTTATATCTCAAATTCAGGCTCAAAAACACCCGAAAATTCGATATTTTTGGGTCCCAGAAGCGATCGGTGCATGCCTACTTCGTGTTAGAGTATTTTCAAAATACAGGCCCAAAACATGCTAAAAATCGATATTTTAGGTGCTCAAAGTCAATATGTGCATGCATCTTCTGTACCTGTTTATATCTCAAATTCATGCTCCAAACACCCGAAAATTAGGTATTTTTGGGTACTAGAAGCGATCTGTACATGCCTACTCCTAGTTAGAATGATTTCAAGATACAGATCCAAAACATGCTCAAAATCGATATTTTAGGTTCCCTAAAGTTGATATGTGCATGCATCTTCAGTATTCGTTTGTATCTCAAATTCAGGCTCAAAACACCTGGAAATTCGATATTTTGGGATCCCAGAAGCGATCTGTACATGGCTACTCCGTGTTAGAGTATTTTCAAAATACAGGCCCAAAACATAATGAAAATCGATATTTTAGGTGCCCAAAAGTCGATATGTGCATTCATCTTCAGTACCCGTTTATATCTCAAATTCAGGCTTCAAACACAAGAAAATTCGGTATTTTGGGGTCCAAGAAGCGATCTGTACATGCCTACGCAGATACAGGCCCAAAACATGCTAAAAATCGATATTTTACGTGCTCAAAGTCAATATGTGCATGCATCTTCTGTACCTGTTTATATCTCAAATTCATGCTCCAAACACCCGAAAATTCGGTATTTTTGGGTCCTAGAAGCGATCTGTACATGCCTACTCCTAGTTAGAATGTTTTCAAAATACAGATCCAAAACATGCTCAAAATCGAAGTATACGTGTCTACTCAGTGTTGAAGTATTTTAAAAATACAAACCCAAAACATGCTCAAAATCGATATTTTGGGTGCCCAAAGTCGATATGTGCATGAATCTTCTGTACCCGTTTATATCTCAAATTCAGACTCAAAACACCCGAATATTCGATTTTTTTGGATCCCAGAAGCGATCTGTACATGCCTACTCCGTGTTAGAGTATTTTCAAAATACAGGCCCAAAACATGCTCAAAATCGATATTTTATGTGCCCAAAGTCAAAATGTGTATGCATCTTCTGTACACGTGTATATCCCTAATTCAGATTCAAAACACCAGAAAATTCGATTTTTTTGGGTCCCAGAAGCGATCTGTACATGCCTACTCCTTGCTAGAATGTTTTCAAGATACAGACCCAAAACATGTTAAAAATCGATATTTTAAGTTCAAAAAGTCGATATGTGCATGTATCTTCTGTACCCGTTTATATCTCAAATTCAGGCTTAAAACTCCGAAAATTCGATATTTTTTGGTCCCTTAAGCAATCTGCACATGCCTACTCAGTGCTAGAATGTTTTTAAAATACAGGCTTAAAACATACTATAAATCGATATTTTAGGTGCCCAAAGTCGATATGTGCATGCATCTTCTGAATCCGTTTATATCTCAAATTCAGGCTTAAAACACCCGAAAATTCGATATTTTTGGGTCCCAGAAGCGATCTGTACATGCCTACTCCGTGTTAATGTATTTTCAAAATACAGGCCCAAAACATGCTGAAAATCTATATTTTAGGTGCCCAAAGTCAATATGTGTATGCATCTTCTGTACCCGTCTAAATCCCAAATTCAGGTTCAAAACACCAGAAAATTCGATATTTTTGGGTAACCGAAGCGATCTTTACATGCCTACTCCGTGTTAGAGTATTTTCAAGATACAGGCCTAAAACATGCTCAAAATCGATATTTTAGGTGCCCAAAGTCAATATGTGCATGCATCTTCTGTACCCGTTCATATCTCAAATTCAGGCTCAGAACTCCCTAAAATTCGACATTTTTGGGTCCCCGAAGCGAACTTTACATGCCTACTCCGTGTAAGAGTATTTTCAAAATACAGGCCCAAAACATGCTCAAAATCGATATTTTGGGTGCCCAAAGTCGATATGTGCATGCATCTTCTGTACCCATTTATATCTCAAATTCAAACTCAATACACCCGAATATTCGATATTTTTGGGTCCCAGAAGCAATCTGTACATGCCTACTTCTTGCTAGAATGTTTTCAAGATACAGACCCAAAACATGCTCAAAATCGATATTTTAGGTGCGAAAAGTCGAAATGTGCAAGCATCTTCTGTACCCGTTTATATCTCAAATTCAGGCTGAAAACACCCGAAAATTCGATATTTTTGGGTCCCCGAAGCGATCTGTACATGCTTACTCCGTGTTAGAGTATTTTCAAAATACAGGCCCAAAACATGCTCAAAATCGATATTTTGGGTGCCGAAAGTCGATATGTGCATGATTCTTCTGTATCCGTCTATATCCCAAATTCAGGTTCAAAACACCCGAAAATTCGATATTTTTGGGTCCCAGAAGCGATCTGTACATGCCTACTCCTTGCTAGAATTTTTTAAGATACAAACCCAAGACATGCTCAAAATCGATATTTTAGGTGCCCAAAGTCGATATGTGCATGCATCTTCTGAATCCGTTTATATCTCAAATTCATGCTCAAAACACCCGAAAATTCCATATTTTTGGGTCCCCGAAGCGATCTGTACATGCTTACTCCGTGTTAGAGTATTTTCAAAATACAGGCCCAAAACATGCTCAAAATCGATATTTTGGGT